>LPNX011068714.1:55507-68491 GCA_001517045.1 Pseudotsuga menziesii | reverse complement strand
CAAACCCTTGATAAAACATTTATACAAGAATTTAAATTGCAAAAGTAATCTAAATGAAGAAACCATGGATAAATCTATCATAAGAAGTAAAGTATAGCCTAGGGTTACAATTTTAAAAAATGTAAACTCTAGACGATTTAAACAGAAATGAAACACATAGGGTTAGAACATGTAATGTGAATCTCTATCTTATTCGACCAGCATTTATTCTAAAAAAATATAATATCTAGCCTAGGATCTCATACCTGAAATGTGAAGCTTCTTAAATGGTTGAACTTGCACACTCAAATAACCAGTATTAACAAATCATAGGAAGATATGACCTCTGTATTAGATGACCAAATCGCTTGGGAACTACCACGTTCCACCCAACCATGACCCAAAACCATTCATGGTTGCAATCAGGATCCCCCCGGGCTGGATTCTAACATGCAAGTAGCTTAGAGCTCCTAAGGTAGGGTTTCCTATCTGGTATGGCAGGTCTAGATCAGTTCTCTTGTTTCCCTTCAGGAAAAATTTCTCCAAGAATTCATTTGAAGGAAAAATAGGCAAAATAATGAATCCCCAAAATATAAATTAGACCCCAAGCCTTTCCTTGGCTTGAGAATTTATCGACAGACTTTTCAGTCAAAGGGATAGTTAAATCAAGAAACCTAGATTTCTTGATTTGACACTTTTCTAATTAATTTGGGGTAATTTTTAATACTTTAACTTTGGAACTTTCAACTAGTTCCTAATTAGACTTTTTGTAGGTATTGTAGTGGTTATTATCTTTTAATAATAAATAATAATGGATGGAGCTTTCCTTTCCCTCTTTCATCATTAATATTATTACTATATTTTTTATTTATACATACAATGTATAAAATACATAATAATATAAATTTTGTTAACATTTTTCTTTGGGCATCATATACCATGATCCCTAGAGTTAATGACACTTCTTCATTAAGGTCAAATAGGTAGATGGTTAGGTCTATTAGGCTAAGAAAATCTAAAAAACCTTCCATGTTGGATTCCCTCGTATAACATGGTAGTTCTTCAGTACTTGATGAGAATACAAAAATTCAAAATTTCATTTAATCACTTATAAATAAGTCTGATGAGATCAATATTTTTCTCGATTCGTTTTCATTCACAAGTTATTAAATTATTTTCACTAATATCCCATACTCAACACTTCAATAGGGAGTTACAAACTTAGTGCAATTCGAGACCTCTTCACTCAAAACTAATGCTAGTATGTACTTGTATGATACACCTAGGGATACAATGGCCAAGGATTCTATGCTCCTGAGCTTATGCTTAACATCAACATGGAAAGCTTAACATCACATGGAAAGCTCTAGGGCTTATTCCCAACACTTCCAATTATCTTTTCATGCATTCCAGAGATTCTCGCTCAACATGAATGCAAGTACTCATGTGCTCCAAAGCTTCTTTCTCAACACAAAATATTAATTACCCATGTGCTCCAGAGCTCCTTGCTCAACAAAAAAAAAAAATTAGCCATGTGCTCTAGAGTTCCTCGCTCAACAAAAACATCTCATCAATCATGTGCTTTAGGGTCCACACCCAACATAAACATGCATATATATATATCATAAAAATTGGCTTACGACCAATATATAAAACAAATCATCATGTTCATATGCAGTGGGGTATTCGACCCAATATATCAAAATAGCATCATAATCAATAGGCTCATGCCTATAAGTGTTAGGTCCAAAATTTGGGATATTACATCCTTCCCCTCTTAGAAAAACATCGTCCCTGGTGTTCTAGGGAGTCGAAATGACATCATGAAACAAGGCAGGGTATGCCTTTCTCATGGTGGCTTCACTCTCCCAAGTAGCCTCATTAGCCTCAACGTGCTTCCATTTCACTTTCAACTAGATTATGGTGCAATTCCTAAGGTGTACCTCTCTTTTGTCCAAGATATGAATAGGCTCAGGGGAAAAATCCCCTTCAGGTTCCACGAGTAATAAGGACCAATCAACTAAATGTTTAGTATCATAAACATAGTTCTTTAACAAGGATGCATGGAAAAAATTATGGACTCTTACATGCGAGGGTAACGCTAGCTCATATGCCATTGTCCCTTACTTGGACAATATTTCAATAGGTCCACAAAATCTAGGTGCTAACTTACCACACCTACCCAAGCTCAATGAGCTTCATTTTTCTTTTACTTTCAAGTAGACATGCTCACCTATTTGAAAGTCTTTATCTTTTCTTTTCTGATACGTGTAACTTTTCTGGTGTTCTTGTGCTTATTTAAGGTTCACCTGGACCTTGGTAACTAGCCGTTCCAAGTCTATTAATAAATAAGGCCCTAACATGAGCCAATCCACCAGGCTATCCCAAGTAACCGATGTTCTACACTTCTGTCCATAGAGTAGCTCAAAGGGACTCGTCTTGGAGGAAGCTTGATACCCATTGTTATACGCAAACTCTGAAAGATGCAGGTAGTCTTCCCACTTAGTGGGGTTGTTCATGACATACCTCCTAAGCATGTCCTCAACAATCTGGTTTACTCTTTATGTCTGCTTGTCTGTCTACGTGTGATAAGTAGTGCTAAAGTTCAACTGCATCTCTAATCTAGAGAATAAGATCTCCAAAAGTTTCCTATAAACTTAACATCTCGATCTGAGATGATTTCCTTGTGTATCCTATGTAATATAAATATATCCTTCAAGAATATATCAACAATGTTCACTGCTTTATCCACGAGATGTAGACCAGTTGGTAGCAAGGTATGGTTAAGACACTCCCTATGTTGAAAGGGCATCAGTTTTAATCTTGTTGGATACCAACAAATCCAACCATGTTAAGGGTTGGTGCGGTCCAGGCAGGGTGTGATCCTCGAATGATTTTGATGGATTGGATGCCCCTGGATCATGGTTACTTATCCAATGGAAACCTTGCTAGTCAAGGGGGTTCCACCACTTTGCCAACCAAAAACAAAAACAATGTTCACTGCTTTGTAAGTCGACGTCAGAGGAATGAAGTGTGTTTATTTAGACAACTTGTTAATTACTACAAAAATATAATCATTATTCTTCTTACTTTTTGGTAGAGGAGGAATAAAATCCATACTAATGACCTCCCACTTCCATTCCAGAATGGGTAACAGCTGCAGCATTCCTGAAGAATTCTAATGCTCAGCTTTGACTAGCTGTCATTCCTGACATTTCGCGATGAACATCGCAATGTTGGCCTTCAACTTAGGCCAAAAAAAGTGTCTCTTGATGATGTATATCATATTTTGATATCTTGATTTCCCCGAGTAGGGTGCCCAATGAAATTCCATGAGGATGCTGGACCAAATTTCCCCTCCTTCTGGAACGTATAATCCATCCTTGGACCATACCAGTATGGATTCATCTACCTTATATTATTTTTGTTGTTGAAACAACCTATCCTCTTGGAATTTATTGAGGATTTCTACACAGAAAGGGTCAACTCTGTTGGCCATTCCAATCCTGTCATGCATATCTGCATCGGTTTAACTCAAAGTAACCTCATATATCATATGAGTTCGTCGGCTCAAAGCATAGACAACCTTGTTCTCTTTTCCCTTAATGTGCTTTAGCTCGAAATGGTACTCACTGAGGGAATCCAACCACCTAACTTGTCTTGCATTCAGATATGGTTGATCGAATAAATATTTAAGACTCATATTGTCTGTCTTTAGAAGGAACTTCCTTCCCATGAGGTAGTGCCTCCACATCTTCAAAGCATGGATGATGGCCTCTAACTCAAGATCGTGCGTGGCGTAGTTCTGCTCATGCTCTCTTAATTTCCACAATTCATAATAGATTTCATGATCATTCTACAAGAGGACTCCTCCAAGTCCTTCCTTACTTGCATCCATCCAAACAATGAAATTCCCATTGGGATCCACAATTCGTAGTATCGGTGCGGTCATCAAAATCTATTTAAGCTTTTGAAAACTTTCTTCGCACTTGGCAGTCCATAAGAATTTATTTGATTTCTTTTGTAAAGTGGTCATGGGGCAAGCGATTCTCGAGAAGTTCTTAATGAACTTTCGATAATATCTGGCTAATCCCAAAAAAGACCTAATGTTATTGACATTAGTAGGGGTAGGCCAATCCTTTATGGCTCTAATCTTTTCTGGGTCCACAACTATCCCTCTCTTAGAGAAAATGTGACCTAAGTACTATATCTGTGGTTTGTAAAAATCACATTTACTAAACTTAGTGTACAGATGGTGTTCTCATAACACTCGTAGTACTATGCGAATATGTTCTTCGTGTTCCTCTTTATTCTTGCAATACACTAGGATGTCGTCTATAAAGATCGAAACAAACTTATCCAGGTATTTACTGAATATGTTGTTAATCATACAGATAAAGTTCATGGGTGCATTGGTCAACCCAAATGACATCACTACAAACTCATAGTGCCCATACCTTGTACGAAAGGCGGTTTTGTGAATATCCTCGTAGTGAATCCATACCTCATGGTACCTGAATCACAGGTCAATATTTGAAAATAATTTGGATCCTCCAACCTGATCGAACAAGTCATCGATCCTATGGAGTGGGTGTCGGTTCTTGATAGTCATTTTGTTCAAATAACGGTAATCAATGCACATCTGCATCATACTCTCTTTCTTCTTTACGAACAATATCAGTGCTCTACAAGGGGACACACTGGGTCGGATATACCCTTTCTCTATCAACTCCTGCAACTGCAGTTTGAGTCCCACCAACTCAGGTACACTCATCCAGTAAGGGGCTTTGAAAGGTGGAATTGATCATGGTGTTAGTTCGACGGAAAAGTCTAGGTCTCGTTTCAGAGGTAATCCTACGATTTCCTTGGGAACACATCCTTGAATTCTGCAAGAATGGGAAAGTATTATATGCATTTTTCTCTTTCTGACTCCAGGTCTCGGATGTTTACTACGAACAACTTGCAGCCTTTCCTAACACATTTATTCACTTGTAATGCAGCTATTTGTCTTACAAAAACTTTCTTTGGAATGCCTTGCACCTCCACTTGGTTCCCTTGGCTATCAATACACAATATTGACTTGTGTAAGTAATTGAGCATGACATGGTATTGTTCCAACCAGTCCATGCTGGTAATAATATCATATGATCTTAAGGGTAAGATGTTTAGGTTTAATTTCATTGGAAAACCATTCAGGTTTACCTCGCAATCTTTAACTATTTCTGAAACTTTTTGTTTTGTACCTATGGCTAACTGTACCATCCAAGCTTTATCACGCTTTACTTTGCCTAGTTTGCATACATCAAAAATTTTAGGTGAAACATAGCTCTGGAAAGCACCTAGATCAATAAGTACTGAAATAGAAGTGTTCAAGATATTACCTTCTATCTCAACCATTGTCTGCTTGTCGGCCATCCAATGCTGCATAAATCCGCAGTGTTCCCATTATGTCCTCTAAGGTTGGCTCCTCTTGTAAGTTATGCAAGACCACATTGGTATTGTTCTTACAATGTTGGGCATAATGAGGCCTGCTACATTTCCAACACTTGATATATAGTGGAGTAGCATTGGCTCCGCTTGCTACTGGCTTGTTAACATTAGGAGTTGGTACATAAACCTTCGTACTAGATTTATTGAAGTTCCAGTTTGTTGGAAAGCTATTATTCTGCTTTATGTATGGCTATGGGTTAAACCTAGGTTTGCAGTTATCAATAAATTTCTTAGACTTGTCTCTGTTCCAGTTCATGTTCTCTTATTGTAGCTGCCCATGCTCATAGAAGAGTCTATCCTTGTGTAGCATGCTATCCAAAGTTTTTGGCATGTCTAATTCAATCCTTTCCCGAAAGTTAGGAGGGAAACATCCTAAAAACTGTTGGATATTTACCTTTTCATCCTTAATGTATGGTACATAATGTAACCGATCTAGAAATCTGTTAATAAAAGTGTCCATAGTCATGGACCCCATATGTAGCTCATGGAACTATTTCACCTTTCAGTCAAAGAACCTTTTCGACATATATTTCTCTTGGAATATTTCTTGGAATTTATCCCAACGTATTTCTCTTAGCTCATCTTTCTTGGTGTGTTTCAAATCCCTCAACCATCTCACTGCCTTTCCATTTAAATTATAGATGGCAAGCTGAGCCTTAATCTCACTTGAGTAGTTATGAACTTGAATTAGAAGAAATTTGAGGTTTAAAATGGGCCTCCTAAGGAAAATAATAAAATAATAGTTAAAATAATAAAATAGTAGTTAAAATAATAAAATAATAGTTATTACTTTTGGAGGAAGAATGAAAAAACCTACTTTTTGTGTTCGTATTTTCGACATATCTCCCTGTGTTTTTACTCAAATTCTGAGCAGGAGAGCTCTTTTTATGAGGAATCTAATTCCGCATCCAACGAGTACCCACACTACATACTTTTGATGGAGCCCGCTACCCCAAAAACAAGAAATACCTGAAAATGTCATCATCATCATGTTTTTTCAGGTATTTCTTTTTTTTTTGGGTAGTAGAGTCCGTCAAAAGTATGTAGTGTGGGTACTCGTTGGATGAAAAATTAAATTCCTCATCAAACAAGATCTCTCGCTTAAAATTTGAGTAAAAACACAAAAAGATATGTCGAAAATACGAACAAAAAAAGTAGTTTTATTTTATGACAAATATGTGAATTCAACCATTATGGTTGACTCATTTTATTGAAATTCTATTAGTTCTTGAATTCCAAACCACAAAATTTATTGTTGGCGCGTTTTCTTATAAGGCCCATTTTCTTATATTTTCTCATACCCAGCAGCCACTCTTCAGCTTTCTCCCAAGTGTTTACTTCACCTTCATAGGTCAGGGCTCTTATTTTCCTAAACTCCTCCTGAAGACTATCTTCGCTTCTTTGTTTCTTTCTGTAAGGAGAAAGAGAGCCATCACTGGAAGGACTGTGATGATCCTTTCGGTGTTTCAGGGGTACCTTCCTCTTTTACTTCTTCTCTTGGGCTGATGGCCCATTTATGGTAAGTTTCTCTTTTGGATCTATTTGTGGACTATGTAGGTTTACCCTACGGGATTCCTCCCGTCATATTTCTCAGTAATGCTTCATTAGTTTCTTGTTATTCTTTCCTTTCATTCAGAATATCTTCTCTGAGACTTTGCAATTCTACTTGAAGACTTTGTATCGTCTTCAAAATATCAGAATTTAAGTCCACCACTAGATCTGCTTCCAGGCTGGGGGTGTTCATCTTTACTTGCCGACTGTTATCTTCCTCGGTATTAATAATATAAACTATTCTGTAAAAATTCCTGAGATTGCAAAAAAAATTAATAACAAGAAAATTTCTACTAGTAACAATAATTTTAATAGCATACTTTATTTTATTTGCAGTGAATGCTTGGTGCGCCCATACGTCTCTTAGTATTTAAACTGGGCTCTGATACCACTTGTAATGTCCCAAAAATTGAAAATAAAAATAAAAATTATTGGTCTAGTACAAAATTCCTATGCGGAACATCATTTAACTTGCAGAGTATAACGTACACTAAATGTACCACTATTGGTCGTAATCTATTCTTATGTTATATCATCTTACTTTCAGTTATGCTTAGTATTGTATTTTACTTAAATTCTCATAATGCAGATTACTATATTATTCTTATGGTTATACATTGTTGTGTATATGTCGTTACTTGATTATATGTTTCATTAATTTCATAAGGTGTTTACTTATTGTTTGCATGAGTCTAACTTATATTTGTTCTTGGAAACAAAGTGGGAGGAGTGGTGGGACTAGTTCTCCCATGTGACTGCGTGAAAGGTAAAGTGTCTACTTGTCTAGCAGACTTAATTAGTTCAATGCGAACTAAGGAAATCTTAAATTGTTTACATGTAGGTGTATTTACACTCGCAGCTAGTCACACTTACTGATCATTATTATTGCCTCATACATACTTCATTTAGTGAAAAGGTAATTACCCCGCTTATTCTCTATAAAACCTAGACTGATTATCTAAGTGACGCTTACTATTATTTAAATGTTATTGATCAATTGTTCATATTTTAACCTAGATGTACTTCATATTTATTTTATTAAGGATGTTGACATAACTCGTTATTTCACTTGGCAGATTTACCGACCTTTGTTTAAAGACCAATTCTTGGTTCTATGAAAACAATGGTTACCATGGCATAATTCATATGCCATGGTTCTAAGCTTATTTCCTGAGGAGGAAGATAAGCCAAGGTTTAAATTCTTAGTGCCTAATATACACCATGCCTATAATACCTATACCCTGCATTAAACTATGGGGTAGCGAATATATAACATGGTCTAAGCGTCCACGTTGGGTTTTTAAGATTATGCAAATGGAAAAGGTGGAAATGATATTATGTCATCTGCAAACTATAGAGATGTTGGTTTTAGCTTCGATAATAGACACCAGGTTGGTGCCATTGATTCACCTTGGAGTTTTTGGATGCCTAAGGTTAGGGCTTGACTCATGATTGACTTCGATAATTTTCCTTAGCTTGTTGTCCATTTGGTCTTCCCTCGGCTTTCATACTTCTCATCCTTCGTTTGCTTTTTTGTTGCAGGTGATAGGGTTGGCATGGACCATCATGGCTTAAAGCTTCCCAACTGGTTTGTGGGTGATTCCATAAGTTGCATGGTAAGCCTATTAAACAAACCTACACTTATCACCTCTCAGAATTATGGGTAGGACTGAGTTTCATCTCGTCACTTGGTTGGGGTTTTTACTGTGGGGTTTTCATTTTTCCTTCAGTCATGGGTTTACAAAATTTGGGTTTGTAATTAAATGATACCGTGGGAAACATAAAGGGGGATTTGGTACAATTCCACCAGCTCTGTGTGTAAATGGTAAATCATGTTTAGTTTATGGATTTAAACACAAGGCAACACCATTGCTTCCAATGGTGCCATGGCCATTGGACGACTGTGTAAACTCGATTTAATAATTTAATGGTTATCATGTAAATGAATTTATACTATGTTGTTTGATATTGCGTTGTCATTATTTGGACTTGGGTTTTATGTGGCATTCGCATCTCTAGTTGGCATGTGTATAAATGCTTCCATTTATAAACTTAGGTGTTGATTTACGACAACCTATTGTTGAGGCCATGTCGTGAATGGCATGAGTGCTCTCCATGGAAGTTGCAATAGATCAGATGATTGGATAAATTACTGTGTTAAATATTAATGTGTAAAGTGGAAATGTAAAGATTCATCGGTGTAAACCCTGGATGGCTATCATTGTTGTAGGTTGATTTTGTTGACAGTGCATATGATATTGCAAGGTTTGATTTACGGGATTGTGTATTTATTTAATTTGGCCGAGGCCATGCTTATAACGTAGGGGCAGAAATGGGGGTCTCACGACCTTGCTGTAGCATATTTATCTTTTTATTATAGCCCGCATACACTCTATGCATAGCATGGCCTTGATAGATGTAGAACGACACTACATGATTCGAATCCTGGTTTTTTCTTGTGTACTTACGTGGACTATGTAAAATATTATGATGATGTTATTTTGATTTAAAAGGATTACTATGTATAATCTTGCGGTTTTTATTAAGGTCTGTGATTTTGGTTTGGATTCCCATAGCGGTCGATACCTCGACCTCTGTTGTAACTTACAGAGTTCTTTTTCTTTAATTATTAAAATGCTACTTTGGTTAATTTTTATGTGATGGCTATGAGGGATAATAGATGGGACTTATTTTATTCATGGTATACGATTATGATTATGTAGATTTATAATATTAGGGTTGTGGATCTTTATTAAGAAAAGGAACTTGATTTTAGACCAAGGAATGGTCACGATACTTACTCTGTTTATATGCTTATGATGAGATTTATTTTAATGGAATGATTTATTAATTAGCATATATTTAGATAGGCAGACCTTGAAAGGTCCTTGCTGGTTTTTAGCTTGGATTTAGTATGAAATGTTTATAAATTGTACTTTAGATATAATTATTATATTGGTAGATTAGATTTGTATTTCTATTTTATATTTGTTAATATATATATATATATATTAGTTCAGATGTAGATAAAAGATTAGGTTAACTAGGTTGTAAGCTTATACTTACCTAAAAAAAACTTACCTCTGAACTAGTCTATTTAAATTTAAAAACATGCCTCTACTGACAAATGGAATATGTTAGTAGGGTAAAAAGCCCAAAAGAACAGATAGATAATAGACCTGAAATAAAACCTAGTTTTTAATTAACACAATTTCAATAGTAAAAATGATACAGGAATAGAAACTAAGGTGCAAACCCTTGATAAAACATTTATACAGCAAGTTAAATTGCAGAAGCAATCTAAATGAAGAAACCATGGATAAATCTATCATAAGAAGTAAAGTACAACCTAGGTTTATGATTTTTAAAAATGTAAACCCTAGAATATTTAAACAGAAATAAAACACATATGGTTAGAACATGTAATGTGAATCTCTATCTAATTATGCCAGAATTTATTCTGGAAAAATAGAATAGGTAGCCTAGGTCTCATACCTGAAATCAGAAGCTTCTTAAATGGCTGAACCTACACACTCAAATAACCAGTATTAACAAATCACAGGTATATCTGACCCAGAACCATTCCTGGTTTCAATCCGAATCCCCCCGAGCCGGATTCCAACATGCAAGTATTTTAGAGCTTCTAAGGTAGGGTTTCCTATCTAGTATGGGAGGTCTAGATCAGTTCTCCATTTTCCCTTCAGGAAAAATGTTCTCCAAGAATTCGCTCGATATAGAAATAGGAAGAATAATGACTCTCCAAAAGATAGATCAGACCCCAAGCCTTTCCTTAGCTTGAGACTTTATATATAGACTTCTCAGTCAAAGGGATAGTTAAATCAAGAAACCTAGATTTCTTGATTTAACCATTTTTTAATTAATTTGGGGTAATTTTTAATACTCTAACTTAGGAACTTTCAACTATTTCCTAATTAGACATTTTGTAGGTATTGTACTATTTATTATCTTTTAATAATAAATAATAATAGATGGAGCTTTCCTTTCCTTCTTTCATCATTAATATTATTACTATATTTATTTTTTATACATACCATGTATAAAATACATAATAATATAACATTTGTTAACATTTGTCTTTGGTCATCATATACCATGATCCCTAGACTTAATGACACCTCTTCATTAAGTTCAAATAGGTAGATGGTAGGTCTACTAGGTTAGGCAAATCTAAACATACTTTCATGTTGAATTCCCTCATATAGCATGGTAGTTCTTCAGTACTTGATGAGAATACAGAAATTTGAAATTTCATTTAATCACTTATAAATAAGGTTGATGAGATCAATATTTTTCTTGAGTTGTTTTCACTCACAATTTATTAAATTCTTTTCAATAACCCCTAGCGCTTACCAGAGCCCATACTCAACACTTAAATATGGAGTTACAAACTTAGTCCAATTCCAGAGCTCTTCACTCAACACTAATGCTATGATGTACTTGTAGGAAACACCTAGGGATACAATGGCCAAGGATCCAATGCTCCAAGGGTTATGCTCAACATCAACATAGAAGGCTACAGGGCTTATGCCCAACACTTTGAACTATCTTTTCACGTGTTCCAGAGCTTCTCACTCAACACAAATGTAAGTACTCATGTGCTCCAGAGATTCTTTCTCAACAAAAAATATTAATTACCCATGTTCTCTAGAGCTCCTCACTCAACACAAAATATCAATTACCCATTTGCTGCAGAGTTCCTCGTTCAACACAAAACATCTCAGCAATCATGTACTTCAGGGTCCACACCCAACACAAACAAGCTCATATATCATCAATAATTGGCTTATGCCCAATATATAAAACAAATCATCATGTTCATATGCAGTGGGGTCTTTGACCCAATATATCAAAATAAAATATGAAGATAACATCATAATCAATAGGCTCATGCCTATAAGTTTTAGGTCCAAAATTCAGGATATTACCAATGTGGAACACTGGATCCTTTACTAGATACATATACATAATATAATATGGGATATAATTCCATGCATATTTACAAGGTGGATCATAGCCACATCAGTACATTAGCATATCTTCAATGACTGGAGTAGTGTTACAAATCATGAAATAATCTTGCGCATCTTATGTTTCATAATCTATACACTCAAGGTTTTTATTCGAATCCAAAGTACAAAGTATGAATCCTACAATGTGAATATATTAGTTGAATTCAAACATGGAGGACTCCATTATAATGTCAGAAAAAAAGTTGTTCTGACAAGCAACGCAAAGGAGAGCACAAAGATGAAAAGTGGTTCATGAGGTACTATCAAAACTCATAGTTTTTTCCATTACCGGAAGCTTAGAGGAAACTGTGTGTGAGGGGAAGAGCACTAAATCCTTCAACATGTCAAAAGAGTATACTAGTAGAATGGATAGGGGAAGTTAGACAAGAATCAAGGATAAACATGACCAAGATTGAGGTATATGAACAGAGGCTTAGGAATACTTGAACAATGAGCACGAAACAGAGATAAATCAAGGTGTATTGAAACTTCAATATAGACAACTGGACTTATATGCAATGTAGGAGACATCAGTATTGATGTTTCCCTAAAGGAATGCAATACCAATGTAGTATTGTAATATTCCCTACATTGTTTGTGTATAAATTGTATACCATAAATGGACAAAACTAAGAAAACAATCTTTTTTATACCTTCCCTATTCTCATATATATTACGATCATTATTGGTCTCTTAGGAGACAAGTCACTAATGAAACAATGGACATACCCAAGAGAGAGAGAGATATATAGTTGTAGGGCAGAGTTGGACAAATACATACTCGAGGAATTAATAAAACAATGTAGAAATGAGGATCCACTTTCAATCCCATTGTTGTAATAAATGACAGTCTTTTAGTAAAGTCATACTTCAAGTAAATATAATCTCCTTTCAAATGTGCAAAGGAAGCGTTAAACCACACTCTAGACTGCCC
>LPNX011068714.1:18184-37014 GCA_001517045.1 Pseudotsuga menziesii | reverse complement strand
TTGACATTGATTGGCAAGAAATGTTCAACAAAATAGCACAACTAGAATTCTAAATGACAACACCCATGCAATTGGAAGCAACAATTGAAAATTAACTGGACTTGGAACCAATTACTGAAACATTGATACATTGACATGGATAAACTCATGTAGTCGACAATTTGGACAATAACATAATTGAAATTTCACCTTCATAAAATTTGTCTCTATTGGGCATGTTAAAGGATAGATATTCTAAAGAATTGAACTTCCCTACATTGTTTTTTGGATCATCAGACTTGAGGACATTTTGCATCGATTTAGATACCAACAAGTTGTACAATGGGAATTAGAGCATGAGAGCACATAATTTGAGGGCCATGGCACAAATCTCTTTTTTCAAAGCAGTTAAAGTTCTTATAAATCAAGTGTCAAGCATTGCTTGGATATCAATTCGTGTAGGAAAGTTGAAAGAAAACAAGATCCTGGCAAAGGATGTCAAATAAAAAAAATCCTAGAAAAAACTATCAAAACTTCAATTGGATATCGTTCATTGAAAGCAATTAGAACATCACCTGGTTACTTTGAGAACATGAAGAAACACCTTTTTGCAATGATTAGACAAATTGGCCCTCCTACATTTGCTTTTACCTTACCAAGTGCTAAACATATTTGGATCCCTTTATGTAATGCTTTGCAAAATATTAATAAGAAACACAAAAAAATATCAATTAATAGTTCCATAGAAGAAATCATTGATTCCTTGACTAAAAGACATATAGGAATAGGGGCATTGAAATATCTCTTGCTAAAAAATGACACACTTTTTGGAAAAGTCCAAGATTATTTTTCCACAACTAAGTTCCAGCAAAGGGGAAATGAAAATGAGCATGGGTTGACTTGGATTCAAAATGCATTGATATATGGAAGAAATACTAACTACAAAATTTCCAAATTTGTTGATCATTACATATCCATGAATTCATTAGTATTCTATGAAAATATAACAATGATGAAAACACGTCCTCACACAAAGACATGCAAAAAAAATTGACATTCTAGTTGCATGTTCAAGTTCCTAGTTCCTCCCATTGATACAACCATGGTTTTAGAGCCACTTGAAACCAATGAAATTTGCCTAAGCAAAAAAGAAAAAGAAGTGTTATCTTCGTTTGAACATAATAAGTATTTGTAAAATCCCCAAAGTTTGCAACTAGAAAAATATGAAGCATACTAAAAGCTCGGAGTAGAGAGGTTGAAACATGGAAGCTTGACTAACGCTACTTGTGACCGTAGAAAACTAAGAAGGTTTCTACTTAGTGTTTAACAATTCCAGTGGCTGAGAGCGGGAGGAGATCGAACACTTGGATCGTGGTGCTGCAAATCACCCTCCTTTGCTCAATTTTTCCTCATAGAGAGAAAGCTTCCATTGGATATTTCAGGGTTGGTCGACTCATTCACATGGTCTCACACGTATCATTGTTATCACACGATCGCCTCTGCTATCTCTTCTCGCGATATCTTCTCAAGAGGATGTGGTTAGTATTGAAATATTTCAACTAAGAATTGTTCAATCCTTGTCTTTGTTTGATTCAATGATACAAATATGTTTGGTAATACACATAAGATCCTAATCTCTTTATATACTTCCCTTGCTTTTCATCTGTAAAAACATGGTTGATGAAAACGATAAGATCTGGTCCCTAGTATGTTGTTTGACCCGGAATTTGCATTTGATTGATTGGTACAAATATGTTGACAATGTATGCATTGACCTCTTTTTAGTGTTTTCGATTTGTGGGTTGAAAAACAAAATCTTTGTTTGTGTCTTCATGTTTTTGTGTCTTCATGTTTTGAAGTCTGCGTTGAAATATTTTCATGCTTTATTTAATTTCTGCACACGATTTCCTAAACTACTGCAAACATGATACCCTTAGTTGGGAAAATCCTGGATCCGCGATTTATGTCTTCTTGCTGAAACGTTTAACTCTGGTATGCATATTTTTCATTTTTTAAAGAATATAGGAACTCAGATCCAATCTAACCTGGTTCTGCAATTTTGCTTGGATCTATAGAATTAAGTTCTAATACAAAAAAAATAAGATCCCAATATCCGTTTATGGTAAATTTTATATGTTAGATCTGGATAATGGATCTCCTCATTTTATGCAATTTAGTTTATACACATCTGTAAGGGGAAAACGATTGGTTTTATAAGTTTATATCTAAAACGGGATCTCCTTTATGGCCTGCGATTTCATTTAGATATGTAAGTTGAATGCGACTTTGATGTAGATGTTCTGATCTGGAATTGGATCGAGCTTAATCGTGATTATTCCATTGCCAGTTATTTGTTTAGATCTGGTTTTGTTTGTGAAGTTATTGTGATTTAAAAGAATTTATATATATATTTGCATTTATCAGCCAACTTAATTTTGTGATTGATGCGAACGATTTTGATTTTGGAGATAACATGCAATTGCTTCTGAGTTGTCTACAAGAAATGCATAATTAAATAATTAGAAGCAAAGTTTAGAATGACCTAATTCTATGTAGAAATATGAAAGTTTAGGAGAGGTTATTAAATAACTAAAAGAATCCATCCGAAGTAACTGAAGATTCATGGTTTTGGAAGAGAAACTCTTGCATACGAGTGAAAACGCAAAGTTGGGTAACACTTTTGTGAGAAACAAGTGCCCAAACAACATAGTGGACGTTATTTGGCCGAATAACCTTTAATGGTGAACCATTTAATTTGACAGAACACAGCACACATAGCCAGTCGGTAATTTTTACGGTCATTTCAATATGTATTCGGCCGAATAATTATTCCGCATAAAAGGTCAGTTGTGGCCTCATTTTCATTGTTTTTGCCGACATTTATTTTTCCTCATTCTGTTGTGTTTCTCCCAGCACACGATTTGTTGGTCGTTGCCTGTCATCCCCGTCCACGTCACCCTACCTCGTGACGTGTACATCCACCATCCTGGCACCCCACTACCTGTTTGGTTTCCTCTCAGCGTGGAGGTCGCTTCGTGATGATTTTTTCGGCATGGAGGTCTCTTCGGCATGGAGGTCTATTCGTGGAGGTCACTTCGTGGAGGCGTTCTTGGTCTTTTCTTGGAGGGTCTGTTCATGGTCTCTTCTTGTTGTGTTTCCCCTTGTCACGTAAATGTTTATGCAATTGCTTTTATAATCCGAAACGTTGAATATGTGATTCATCTCTTGTTGTAGTCAATGACTTATATTTATTTTTCGTCGTAGTATTGTAAAGTTAAAGTTTTCATATGTTAATTAGTAGTGTATATTTCTTATAATTTTAATTTTATTTAATACATATACGACGAAGGTAGTCGTCCATGAACTCTATCCATGTTGACAGAGTTGATGAACTCTGTCTCTTTGGAGCAGAGTTGATGAACTCTATCCAGCTGGACAGAGTTCATCAACTCTTTCCCTGATAACTTTACTTAACAAAATGTATTTTAGTAGGTGTTATATAAATCATTAAAAAAAACATTATTACACATAAAACATCAAATTTTATGATTACCGATCTGTTTGATCTTATATATTTTTAATTTAAATCAGAAAAAAACATATAACTTGTATAATGATTATTAGTTATAGTTTATGCTTACTATTATATTAAGATATTGTGGATTTTTTTAAATTTTAATATAAGTTCATAGGTATAATAAGGAAGATATTCATGTTAACTCTGTCCATGTACAGAGTTCATGAATGAATACTCTGTCCATGGACAGAGTTGATGAACTCTGTCCGCATGGACAAAGTTGATCAACTCTATTCATGTGGACAGAGTTAATGAACTTTGTCCATGCAGAGTTCATCAACTCTCACTCTGATCAGTTTACTTAGCATAAGAGATATTTTTATGATTTTATGGAATAACGAAAAATATTTGTAGTTGACATAAAGTAATGTACCTTTAATGTCAGATTTTATGATATTGGTTCCATTAATTTTAAAAATCTAAAATACATAAAAAAACACAAAGATTGCTACATTAATTTCTCATACATCCAACAATAGTGTAGCTATTTTCATTTAAAGAACTATTAGATAATATTAGGGACCTCTAGGTATTTATTAAAAACGTAGTTTTAAAAATCTAAAACACATCAAAAACACAAAGATTGCTACATTAATTTCTCATACATCCAACAATAGTGTATCTATTTTCATTATAAGAAATATTAGATAATATGAGAGACGTCCAAGTAATAAAAACTTAGTTTTTATAGTAGCTAGTTCTTTGAAGTTGAGGCATTAACATCCAGAATTCGAATATGTTATCAGTTGATATATTAGATAATATTATAGACATATAGGTCTTTATTAAAAACTTAGTTTTTTAGTGGATAGGTCTTTGAAGATGAGGAATTAACATTTAGAATTTGAATATGATATGAGTTTATTTGTGTAATCTTGTAGATATTATATCAAATGAAAATAGATAATAAATTATCTATAATCATTTAAAGAACTATTAGATAATATTATGGATATCTAGGTCTTTATTGAAATCTTAGTTTTTATAGTAGCAAGGTCTTTGAAGTTGATTAATTAACATTGAGAAATTGATATTTGTGTAAACTTCTCGATATCATATCGAATGGAGAGAGAGCGGCCTTTGAGATAAAAGCGTAGAAGGTCATCACATTCTTCAGGAGTTGGTGTCCGAAATGAAAATCGAAGATTATCAACTTCACCTTGGGATTCAAGCTCATTGTATAGTTCACATTCACCTGATTGTCGACATGGTGATAGTGGTAGAGATGATTCCCCCTTATCATATATGGTCGCAGTGTCATTGATATAAAGAAGGGTCATTTATCTTTATTTACATATATGGGTCACAGAGTATTTGGAGTTATAGATATGATTGATCAAATCTATAACTCCAATTACTCCATGACCGATATCTACACATCTACACATAAAATTTAGAGGAAGCAGAAGTAATAATGTTTTTACTTGTTTCTTCTTCAAGGTATGTACTATTACCCAAATTGTTCTCTAATATGTAAGTTTAGATCATTTTTGACATTTCTTAATTGCTTTTATATATGTTGAATCTTGGGTCTCTTCAATCTTTCGAGGCAAAGGGAAGACTCCATTGGAGGATAGTGGTGGAATTGTAAGTTTAATATTTTATTTTTTTGAATTTAATTTAAAATAGTTTCAATAGTTTGTAAGATTTATAAACTATTTTTATACATGTTGCAGCTTGGGTCTCCTCCGCCTTTTAGAGGCAAAGGAAAGACTCCATTGAATGATAGAGAATTTGAGGTAATTTTGTTAATAATTGTATTGTTCTTCTATATATTAGTTTAATGTTTTAATTTTTTTATTTTAGTTTAAAATTGTTTAAATAATTTATGATATTCATAATCGGTTTTTATACATGTTGCAGATTGTTATGAGTCCAAAGGAAGACCCTAATGGAGGATAGTGGTGGAATTCTTTGATTTAGACATCGATGAGCTTAATTTTTGGATTATACACATGTTCATGATTGTTTTTTTGGATTATATGCATGTACATTGAACTCACATGTTCATGACTATTTTTTATTATTATATACATGTACATTGAACTCACATGTTCATGATTGTTTTTTTGGATTATATACATGTATATGTAAATGTTAGGAATGTTAGGAAGTTTTAATAGGCACAATCCAATTTGTTAAGAATGAATATATGAGGAATGTTAATGTTAAGAATGAATATGGGGAATGTTAATACTAAGAATAAGCATGGGGAATGTTATGAGTGAATGTGAGAATGAAGAATGTTAATGTTAGGAATAAATGTTAGAAAATGTTAAGAAGTTTTGATAGGTGCAAATATATGAATATTGAGAATTTTAGAAATGTTGAGAATGTTAGGAAGTTTTGATAGGTGCAAATATATGAATATTGAGAATTTTAGAAATGTTGAGAATGTTAGGAAGTTTTGATAGGTGCAAATATATGAATGTTGAGAATTTTAGGAATGTTAGGAATGTTACGAAGTTTTGATAGGTGCAATCTAATGTTAAGAATCAATGTGGGGAGTGTTAGGAATCAATGTGGGGAATGTTATAAATGAATGTTAGGAAATGTTAGTAATGTTAGGAAGTTTTGATAGGTGCAAATATATTAATGTTGATAATTTTAGGAATGTTAGGAAGTTTTGATACGTGTAATGTAATGTTAAGAATCAATGTGGGGAATGTTAGGAATCAATGTCGAGGGAATGTTAGGAAAATGTTTGGAATGTTAAAAAGTTTTGATGGCTCCAAATATACATGAATGTTAGGAATGAATGTTAAGAATGGAACTAGGAAGCTTTGATAGGTGAAAATATATGAATGTTAGGAATGAATGTTAAGAATGAATGTTAGGAAATGTTAGGAAGCTTAGATAGGTGCAAATATATGAATGTATGTATTAGTAAATTTATGTATGTTTGTATATGTAACATATTTTTAGTGTTGAAAAGTTGATCATTTTAGGAATGTTAGGAAGTTTTGATAGATGCAATCTAATGTTAAGAATCAATGTGGAGAATGTGAGGAATCAATGTGAGGAATGTTAGAAATGAATGTTAGGAAATGTTAGTAATGTTAGGAAGTTTTGATAGGTGTAAATATATGAATGTATGAGTGAATGTCACGAAAGGTTAGGAATGTTAGGAAGTTTTGATAGGAATATTTTTTATTACTAAAGTAAAATTATCAACTTGATTCTGAATTCTAATAAATTATAGCTCAATCCATAAATTTTTTAAGGTAAAATTAGCAACTTGATTTTGAATTCTAATATTCTGTTATTACTAAGGGAATATTAACAACTTAATTCTGAATTTTAATAAATTAAAGTTCAATGACTTCTAAAGTAACATTAAAATTACTTCTAATAAGGTAACATACTAAATGAGTAAGTACATAATTGTTTTAAATTCTAAAATATCAATCCATGTTTGAGCATGATATCCAATCTTAACATAAAACAAGAAACAATATAGTTAAAAACATTGCAATGGAATGTCATCCTCAATTATCCCTTCATGGTCATATTTGGATAGTTTCCATTTTTTATTTTTTAAGTTTTTTTTCAATGAAACTTGTACCAATTTTATTCGAGATGCACATACTAAATGAATATACTGACAACATATCACATCAGGTTCATAATCCTAAAAGTAGACATAATTTTTAGTCATACGGGTCTGCTGCAAAAAATAACCCTTTAAAATGATGGATCCTCTCTCATGTGTAAATTCGTTGTCATTGTAGTCCTACAATAACTTCATTTTTCCTTCAGTGCATCGCATCAAATAATATTTTACATTTTTGTTGTTGTCTAAGGGTGCAATCACAATGAAAACATCTCCTGTGCAAATTACAATTGGTGTTGGATTTTTTAAGTGAATTAAATTGAATATATAAACATAAGGTGATAGACAATATTGAACAATAAACAACATCATTACCTTCTCTAACAATATCTGAAATTCTATTGCCATCAGATGATATTTGTATTTCTTCTTATTCTAATTCTTCTATGCTTGCTAGTGGAATTTTTCCTTTTGCATTAATCTCTACGTGTTTCCAATGTTTTACGTAGTTGTTCATTATGTTTTCGCAAACTTCTATAGATTCAACATTTTCAGTGTAAATATGACAAAAACATGATTGCTTTCAACTATCAAATGCAAAACACATTTTGGAAGGATTTTGTTTGAATAGAGTGAAGTTCTCTAGTCCCATGTATGGTGCTAGCCTCGTATGGTATTGATCTATCTATATCTTGGACCCCAACAAGCCCAAAAATCCTACACAATAAATGATAAATCACAAATGACAACTTTTAATGTTATTGTAAAGATACTTCAATGTTAGTAAATACATTTTTTAAATTTGACAATTAATATAAATTTAAAAAATAATGTACATACCTATGCACATCTTTTGATTATTGACTACAATCATGGCTTAGATTTGATTTACACCATTGGACAGCCTCTGCATCTTAATGGAATCATCTAGAAGAATGGTTCATTTTCCATTTTGGAAGTGCTCTTTTTACGCATGCTCCTGCACCATCATGTTCACATTTTCCATGTCCAGTTTCAAACAAATTCCATCGATGTTTAATGTTCATTGCTTTATGAAGTGAACATAACCAAAAAATGATCGTGAAGATTTAAATTGTCCCGCACATCCATCCGACCATATCCAATGTTCATTGAATTTAACTTTACAACTTTTTAGTCAATCATAGAAAAACATTTCAATACAATGTTGCACAAAATGTGTATCATGTGTATGATCATCACTGATATAAAAGTGATTATTTAATCACATATCGATTGTCACACATGCTTTCAATGCCATCAAAATCTTGTTGAGAATGGCTATATAGAACATGGACAAATATCGAAACTTGGTCAGAATGATAATATTCACTTTGAATCTCTTTTTGTGCAGCAAATGTGTAGTTTTTTGCAAAATCAACCACATACAAAATTGTTCCAGTTGAAAAATTTTCATGAGAATGTTTGAATTGAAGGTCTTGTCATCATGCTCTATGTGAATGCTTGGTGTATTTATAAATTTCACTTTCAAATTTCTTGAGAAAATCTGTCACACATATTTTATCTTCTGATAATTCAATTCTTTTGGAATGTGCATCACTAGAACCTATAGAATAATTGTTGTATTCATATCTTCTCCAATCAATGGTTACATTTGAAAGTGACTCGTCATTATCGATAGGCTATTTATTGCCGAATAAAACAAGATTTCCACAACCATGACAATGTGTTCCATTGACACATTTCTTATTATAAAATACTTCATCATGATTTCTCTCACATAGAGTTTGAGATATGAATTCATATACTGTAGGCGGAGGTGGTGAATTTGTCTAATTTTTTTTACCAAATTCAAGAAACGTATCGTAATATAATTGAAATTGCACATTGTTATCACCCAAAAAGGGTTCACTACCTCATCTACCCCATTACATGGCTCATTTGTCCATTTTCTCACCATATTTCCATCAAAAACCCATAAAACCATGCAAAAAGCCTCCAAAAGGCTTAAAATAACTCCAAAAAATCCATAAACCCCTTTTTTCCTCCAAAAATAGCAAAAAACCCTAAAAGGGAAGAAAAATATAAAATAATGAGGAAAAAGAGGAAAAAACCCTAAAAAGCTGAAACCCTAATCAGCAAACCCTAAACCTAAAATCGCATGGTTTCCAACTATAAATAAGTGATGGAGACCCATTATTCAATATCCACAATCACCAGTATCCTGCCTCTGCCAAAATTGCTCGTGAAATCCTAGCTCACCATCGATCTACTTTCACCGTGAGAGCCCCTTTTGGCCCATTTCCACCATTGGAGAAAGAGAAGAAGCAGCTTGAAACTCGGAGCCACCGACATCGGACCAACGCAACAGACTTCACCAACCTCCACATTGGAGATAACATCAATAAATATCATTATTTACTATTTACTGTTTTTGTTTAATGTTATTTACTTTCTACTGTTTTGCTTCATGAATGTTTAAATTTAGTTTTTACTTCACTTATAGCTTTTTAATTCAAATATCATTGAACTGCTACTAAGGAATCCATTGTCCTTAGTAGGTACTCATTCGTATAAGCTAGGGCGAAAACCCTAGCAACAGTTTTGGCGACTCTGCTGTCTTTATTTTAGTTTTATTTTCTGTTTTGTCCTTTCGGCTGTCGTTTTCGGTCGCCATAAACCGCCGTTTTTTCTCTGTTTGCCGCGGTCCGACCGCGCCTTTTGTCCATAAATCCGCAACCCGATCGCACCTGTTTTCTTCAAACCCGCGGTCCGCCCGCGACTTTTCAGCCCCTACACGCGACCCGACCGCGACTGTTTCCTTCAAACCCGCGATCCGACCGCTGCTGTTAGCCAAAAACCTGCGCCCCGACCGTGACTGTTGCCTTCAAACCCGCGATCCGACCGTCGTTGTTATCCAAAAAACCTGCGATCTGCGCGCGCCTGTTTCCTTCAAACCAGCGATCCGACCGCCGCTGTTAGCCAAAAACCTGCGATCTGCGCGCGACTGTTTCCTTCCAACCTGCGATCCGACCGCCGCTGTTAGCCAAATACCTGCGATCTGCGCACCACTGTTGCCTTCAAACCCGTGATCCGACCGCCGCTGAAACCTACGATCTGCGCGCGACTTTTGCCTTCAAACCCGCGGTCCGACCGCGCGATTTCGCCCCATACCCGCGATTTGTGATTTGATTTTTTGCACTCGTTGCCGCGCCGAAACCCAGTCACTTTGCTACCATATTTCTTGCAGCCCTACAGCCTTTCTGTCCCATGTTTACAGAATTGTTTACAAAATTTTAGCATTGTTTATGCATAATTATTTCAGCATTATTTATTCAGATAAATTTTGCATGGTATAAATTGCTTCATTCAATTATATTGTTATTTCGGAAGTTTCCCTCGCACTTCTCTTTTTGGGTTCATAAACTCACCAGCACACAATCTGTCACCTAAATCAAGTGAGACTTAAAAAACTACTTAACTCAACCAACATTCTAACCCCACTTGGGGAACACAAAACAATTTTTGTAGTTAGGTAGGATCAAGGGGATAGGCTTCCAATAACGCCCCTTGGTTATTTACACTTGAGACATAGTTGTTGTCCTATAGGGAACCAAAATCCCTTAGTATTTTTTGACACGGTCACAACCAGATTATTAGAAGGCCTCTCCCTTAGGAGGGTTGAAGTCGTGAGATTGGTTCCGGAGGTCTGAGTGGAATACCGAACTCCATTCAGTAACTGAAGGGCTACCTTTCGCAGTTCTCGGAATATCCCTGTATAGGGAATATTGCGGTTAAAGGACTAAGCGGCAGATTTACCTTTCTGAACGTGTCATGAACGGGGTATCTTAGTTACCATTTTTCTAGGATTTGACTACCCGGTTTCCCTCCTGGTAGGGGGATACTTTAGCCACTTGGCTTTCCTATCCATATTGTCTGACTTGGATTTCATCACCTTGCAGAGGATATGTCTAGTTGAGTCATAATACTACTAGTTAGGTATTTGCATGCTCCCTTACCTCCTTTTGGTCTAGTGAGTCCACCGTTTTCTATTTTTAGCAAACCTGTTGCTTGTTGGTATTCTGACCATTTTTGTTGACACTCTGCCTATTTGTAGCACAGCTGTTACAGTGGGCATTTTGAGTTGATTGTTGGCCTGAGTGCCCTATTTTTTGAGCTCTCCTTCTGCACACTCGGTTGCATTAGGGTTTTTTGAGCCTTTTTGTAGTTACCTCAACTCACAGAGATTTGACATCCTTTATCACCATTGCTTCCCCGAGACATTCTCGGTGCCTCAGAGGCGAGCCCCCATAGCACGGATCACTTGATACCACTCATCGTAGATCTCAAGCCTTGTCACTTGAGTCCACTCGTCAGCGGCATAGGACTCTGTCACCAGATTCGGACGCCCCTTATTTTACCTCAGACTCGGAGCCTGAATCCGAGAACACCCTTTACATCGCCCTTACTAGCCCCATGGCTGGCGTGAATCCCACTCCCTTACTGGGCGGGATCGTTGGTGGCACATCCACCACTCCACCAGTTACCACACCTATCATGGGTATGCCCTCCATAGGAGGCCCCTCTACTGTTCCCCTCATAGTACCGATTCCCGCAGCGGGAATACCTATTCCCACTCCATTAGTGACTCATACCACCATTAGTGGGGTAGGTCCGACCTCCACCACCTTAGTTCCCCCACTTGGGGGTAACCTCCCTCACATGACCCCTCCACTTGGGGGCATGTGCCCCAACTTGATCCAACCCACACCCGTGTCACACCCTTCGTTCAGTTTTCCATACATGGCTAGCCTCAACCTACCTGACCTAGCCAGATTAACCAACGACCCCATCCGACACAACCCTGCGTGGCCCCCCATGCCTACCAAGCTCCCCTCTGACATCCCTAAGTTCGAGGGTAAGGCAGGTGAGGACCCACAAAACCATATCATGTCCTTCCATCTATGGTGTTCCTCAAATTCCATAGTAGAAGACCCCATTCGCCTCTGTTTATTACAGCGCACTTTCACTGGCTCTGCTGCCAAATGGCATATCGAGCTGCCCCATGGAACCCATGCCACCTTTACATCCCTGGCCTCGACCTTCATACAGTTTTTCCAGTTACCTGTCCGCTATGACGCGGGCGTGGAGATCCTCCTATCATGTCGGCAGAACACGGCTACCCATATCACTGACCACATTCATGAATGGCGGCGACGCCGTAGCCTATGCAAAATCAAGTTAGATGACCGGATCTTCCTCGATTGGTTCCTCAAATCCCTCCTTCCGCTCATTGCTAAGGATGTGGCAGCCGAAAGACCCCAGTCGGAGGAAGAGGCTATCCTTAAAGCCCAGCAGTTTGATCTTATTTACGCCCAGTCAGGTTATCTTTATACCATCATACCTGACGCCCCTCGTGGCGATCCCTCCTAGCACGATCCGCCAGGGGCATCCCACGCTGCTGACGGCATCATTGGCCGTCTCTCTTCGCAGCCTCAGCCATTTTCCATCGCCCGTCCTACCCTTGGCCTTGAACCTTCGCGGGCTATAACACAGTCCGGAGAAAACAAATCGTATGCTCAAATGCCACATCAACACCATTCCCATGGACCCTCATGTCCACCTCAGTGTTTCGGTAATATAACTCCCTCTTACACCCCCCCGGTCGCACCTCAGCCCTACTATCACCAGCAGGTTGCACCAGCTTCTGCGCCGTCACCAGCTCAACCTCATTATTACCAACCACAGCCAGCCCCTGTGGCAAACCCACAACCCGCTCCACATCACTACCAACAACCTCCTCAAGTAGCTGCACCAGTGCAGCCTCCACCTCCATATTATCCACCGCAGCCCGCTCCCTCACCTGCGTAAACTCAGAATCCACCTACTACCCAAGGGCAGGTTTACGCCCAAGAAAACCCGTCGCTAAACCAGAACAGCCAACGCAACCAGGGCCAACAAAACAGTGGCAGAGGCCACAACCGTGGGAACAACCAACAGACCGAGCAAGCTGGTGAACACCCTAATCCCCCCGCTAACCATAACGTGGCCCCTACCAACCAAAACCCTGATCGCCCGCCCAAACAGGCTAAAAACCCTAATTTGCGAACCAACTATCCTTATTCTGTTTGCGGGGTCTATGGCAACTACACACATTTTTGTCCACTGATGGAGCGAGTTCAACACCTGTTAGCTGCTGATAGACTATGCCAAGGATAGGGGGCTCCTCAAGCACCACCCAATCCCCCACAACCTCAGCAGCCACCTTTGGTGCTACAAAACCCCTTACCAAACCAAGGTCTAGTGCACACTAAACCATTGGCTCCACCTCGAGCTAATGCGGCCATCCAACAAATCACTTACGCGGCTCCTAATCCACCCATATTTGACTCAGGTACACACCATCTGTTGATGATGTCCTCCGATGAGGTCAACCTCCAGACTCGGCGGAACCAATATGGCTCCACCCCGGAAGCCCCTCCTGCCAATAACCCCACTAACGCTCATCCCACTGATCAAGCGTTACATATACCTCCACCTCCACTAGATGGAGCTCCCAAAACAGCCCGTTTTCCACTTCGCCGTATCATCAACAACCCCAATGCACGGGCTGCATCTAACTACAACATTGTCGATGATTTAGCCCAATCCCTCGCAGCCATGTTTGCGTTAGAAGTCTTGAAAAATTACCCTTCGCAGCGTAATACTTTACTCTCAGCCATTTGGGCTGTCGATCCAAACGATTCGCAGTTAATGGCATTCGATTTGGACCAATCCGAACCTCGCCTAGCTTCCACTTTGGCATTCCAAGTTTCTGTTTCCATTCAGAATTTTGTCATCCATAGATGCATTATTGATGAAGGTGCTTCTACATGTGTCATGCCCACCTCCATCTGGTAGAAAATGGGATCCCCCCCTCTCCAGCAGTCCTCTACTGCGTTGCGAGCCTATGGCGGCCGTTCAGCTCAACCACAAGGCCTATTGACCAATGTCCCTGTCCAGCTGGCTGACAAAACCGTCCTAATCAACATCGAGGTTATCAATGCCCTGCTCGATTATAACCTGTTACTTGGCCGCAGCTACATGTATGCCATGCGGGCAGTCGCTTCTACCGTTTTTCGTATCGTGATGTTCCCCCATGAGGGAAGCGTGGTCATGGTTGACCAACTTACTTACCACGATCCCAATGCCCCTGCGGTGCCCAAAAATGTTCTCCCCATGGTAGAACAACCTATCTCAGGTGCCACCAACACAGTCGTTTCTTCTATAGGGCCCATGCTCCCCATGGTTGAACTACCTATTTCGGATGCCACCACCTCATTTGTGTCTTCAGTAGGTCCCGGCGTTTACTCAGATGCACTAATGATCTCAACCTTCCCATCTATTCCACCCCCGTCTCCTACCACTGAAGTGTCCGACCTATGCACCCTGTCCCACGTCACGCGGACTCTTACTAATCAAACACCTTTATTGCCTAAACCCCCTTTGGTACCTAGTTAAATTGGTGCTACGCCCATTCATACTATTCATTTCCTCTTCCCTCCCTCAGGAGTGGCTAGCGCCCCGGTCATGGATACCCTCAACCTCCCCGGTTTAACCTTGGGATTACCCGTTTGGTATCTTTCGCCTCCCATTCGTCCCCCGACACCAGATGTCGTCCTGCAACCGGTGCAACCCATCATCACTACTAATCAACCACCTCCCGGTGTCGCTACCCCGTCGCCCTCCGCAAAACCTCCCCCTCCTCTTACCAAACCCACTGGGGGCAGAGGCCCCCAACCTTACACCGTTGTCCCACCTGCTAAGACAGTCAAAAACCCCCCTGTGTTTTGTGCTTCTCCCAAATGTGCGCTATGCGATGAGTTGGGCCATGCGACTCACCTATGTCCTCAGTTACCGCCATTAAAGAAGTACATGCAAATGCTAGACGACGACCCCACCATCCCGGTTGTCCATCTAGATCCAACCCCTACGCCTCGCGACAAATCCCTGCGCACTAACCATTCCTGTGCCTTATGCGAGGTTTACGGGAATTACTCCCATCACTGTCCTGATCTCCCCGAGTACAGGCTAGCTCTCTTTGATATGAACAATCCGGAACTTGAGACGGCACCACTCATTATTGAGGAAATCCATTCCCCGGTCTCGTCCCCTTCTGAAGAGGTTAATACCACTCTCTTTGAGATAAACAATCTGGATCTCGAGATGGCACGCCTCACCATTAAGGAAATCCATTTCCCGGTCTCTCCCCCCTCCGGAAAGGTCAAACCCGTTCTTTTTGAGATGAACCATTTAGATCTTGCAAAGCCATCACCCACCATTGTGGAGATCCACCCCCCGAACTATCCCTCTTCCGTGGAGATTAATACCATATATATGATCTCTTCCGCCCCTCCTCCCTCGTCAACCGATTTGACGACACAAACTTTCCATACTGATAAGGAGATCCTCGAAGCTCTCACTGCCTCGGATTATCCCTGGGATGACATGCCCCGTCTTGACCCTGCCATTATAGCGCACCACATTGACACATGGCCTGATGTACCCACCGTTCGTCAGAAACAACGTCCCATTCATCTCTAGCTACAGTCTTGGAATCATCACGACGAGACCGTCACGATGGTCACCTCGTAGCATTATTTTGTCTACGTCATTTTTTGCCCATTTTTTAGACACCACTAGTCACCTCGGTTTACGCGCCACTTCGGCCATTATCCGTTTTTTCACACTGTTGATATCGCTGGATTCATTTTTCTGAACTCGTGATGATGCTTGAGATCCTTTCTCGCTCTCACTTGATACAATTTCAACATTGTGTCCAGACACCACTCGTTGCCTCGGTTTGCGCGCTACTTCGGCCGCTCTCCGTTTTTAACACTTTTTATATCGTCAGATTAATTTTTCCGAGCTCGTGATGATGCTTGAGATCATTTCTCGCTCTTACCTGGCACAATTTCAACATTGTTCCCCGACACCTTGTTGCCTCGGTTTACGCGCCACTTCGGTCGTTCTCCGTTTTTCACACTGTTGATATCGCCGGATTCATTTTTCCGCGCTCGTGATGATGCTTGAGATCATTTCTTGCTCTCACTTGGCACAATTTCAACATTGTTCCCCGACACCTTGTTTCCTCGTTTTACGCGCCACTTCGGCCGTTCTCCGTTTTTCACACTGTTGATATCGCCGGATTCATTTTTCCGAGCTTGTGATGATGCTTGAGATCATTTCTCGCTCTCACTTGGTACAATTTCAACATTGCCTCCCTACACCTTGCCGTATTAATTTGCACGCCACATCGGCCGTCATCAGATTATTTCACACTTTTTTACATGAGCCATCCACTCCTGTCATACTGCAAATGTTTCGTTATTTTGCCACCATTCATTCACCCCACAAGGAGGCCCACCAGTGTTTCCCCCCACCCTCAGTCTTAGACATCATCAATGTTCCTTGATTGAACACTTCCTCCTTTCTTGGCCATTAATTCAGAGTCTTCTTATTTTCTTTCAGACTCCTTAAAATTGAAAGCAACCATGAGCATGAACTGTCATGGGCTCGTAAAATCCACATGATAGTACCATTCCATCATTTCAGAGTCTTCTTATTTTCTTTCAGACTCCTTAAAATTGAAAGCAACCACGATCATGAACTGTCATGGGCTCGTAAAATCCACATGACAGTACCATTCCATCATTTCAGAGTCTTCTTATTTGCTTTCAGACTCCTTAAAATTGAAAGCAACCACGAGCATGAACTGTCATGGGCTCGTAAAATCCACATGACAGTACCATTTTATATCCACACTTCTTCTAGTTCCCCAACCCATGAAGAAGTCCCCCCGCGCCTCTTGGCGCTATGATCGATCTTCTCGGTAGCACCACCACTAAGGTCGCCTTTGTTCAGAGTATTCTGCAGTCTCCTACCATTTTACCACAGCTTGAGTCTCCCTCAGCCCATTCACCCTCAGATCCTATATAGCTATGATCCCTTTACCCCCAGTCAGTTTCATATGCTGCCTGATCATCCTCGCCATCATACTCTGAACAAACGAAGTTTGAGTCCACCCACTCTACTTGCCCAGTTAGTCCCACCAGTTTATCACTCCTGCCATCAGTACTATCACAATGTGGTTTTTCACCTCGCGCTTCTGTCAAGGAAACATCATTTCCTTGATAGTTGCAGGTCTCCCTCTGTCGACGACAGGCCCTCTATTCCAGAGGATAGACCCAAAGGTCCCTGCACCTTGGACACATCACCATCTGTGGTGCGTGCCTATGGACCATTTCAGGAGGAATCATTATTGCCTCTCCGAATGGTTGTTTCTCACATGTTCGACTTCAACACATTGATCGCATCATTGAGAATCACGCAGGATTCATATCCAGTCGATGATTTGTCGAATACCCCGGATTTCCCCCGACTCTAGCACATTGGTGAGTCACTTCGGAACGCCCAGTTATATGTTCCCGTGGATGTCCGGGCTGCGTTGGCGATTGTATTCGGAAGCCATTCAGTTCTATGCTTCTTTGAGTACTCAGTTCAGTTCCAGATCAGTGTACCATTACAAGTGTGACCCTTGTCACTCTGATCCAGCAGCGCATCAGTTCCTTCAGAACCACATTCAGTAGCACTACTTCCATTCCAGTGTATCAGTTTTTCAGCTCAGACATGGTCAGCTCAGCAGTATGTTCCAGATTTGTGTCCCTTCCGGACCCTCATGATATGCACAGTGATTATCCACTACAGGTCCTTCATTTTGGGCCTCACAGTGATTTTTATGTACCTTGATATGAGCATGGGAATGCCCGCCTCGTCCATCTATTGAGATTCTTCCTCATTCAGCATTTGAGGACATGTATATGTTAAGGTCCCCATATTTTGGACCTCATTGTTATTACTATGCTATATCCTGATACGAGCATGGGAATGCTCACCTCGTTCAGATGATCAGATGATTCCTCATCCATTATTGAGGTTATGTACTTTTCAGTCCTTGCAGGTGGTTCGAGATCGGTGTTCCAGACTTCAGCTGGTTCTTTCTCTTCTCCACACCCCAGGAAAACCAAATATGACTTATGATGTCCATCGGCCATACGATGAGCTCCTGCCCTCGCACATCAAGGGGCAATCTGTTATCACCCAAAAAGGGTTCACTACCTCATCTACCCCATTACATGGCTCATTTGTCCATTTTCTCACCATATTTCCATCAAAAACGCATAAAACCATGCAAAAAGGCTCCAAAAGGCTTAAAATAACTCCAAAAAGGCCATAAACCCCTCTTTTCCTCCAAAAATAGCAAAAAACCCTAAAAGGGAAGAAAAATATAAAATAATGAGGAAAAAGAGGAAAAAACCCTAACAAGCTGAAACCCTAATCAGCAAACCCTAAACCTAAAACCGCATGTTTTCCAACTATAAATAAGTGATGGAGACCCCTTATTCAATATCCACAATCGCCAGTATCCTGCCTCTGCCAAAATTGCTCGAGAAACCCTAGCTCACCATCGAGCTACTTTCACCGTGAGAGCCCCTTTTGGCCCATTTCCACCATTGGAGAAAGAGAAGAAGCAACTTGAAGCTCGGAGCCACCGACATCGGACCAGCGCAACGGACTTCACCAACCTCCACATTGGAGGTAACATCAATAAAGATCATTATTTACTATTTACTGTTTTTGTTTCATGTTATTTACTTTCTACTGTTTTGCTTCATGAATGCTTAAATTTAGTTTTTACTTCAC
>LPNX011068707.1:394084-431366 GCA_001517045.1 Pseudotsuga menziesii | reverse complement strand
TCTGACACTCAATGGGGAGGACAGACTCTACACCGTGAACTAAATGAAATGGGGTAAAACCAGTGGCGGTCTTGATGGATGTACGGTAAGCCCATAAAGTAGGAAATAGCATATGGTGCCAATTTGACTTATGCCGATCAACGGTGCGTTGGAGTATGGTTTTCAGGATTTTTTTAACTGCTTCTACTTAACCGTTCCCTTCGGGTAGTAAGCCGAGGAAAATTGGTGTTCGAACTTGAGGAGGGTGGATAACTCGCGCCACACACAATCTTCAAAATGTGATCCATGGTCAGATACCAATTGTTTAGGGACTCCGAATCTAGTGATGACATGGTTGAAGAAGAAACGGGCAGCCGTGTCAGCCTTACAATTGAAGGTGGGCATGGCTTCCGCCCATTTGGTGAAATAATCGACGGCGACAATGATGTACTTATGGTCGTTCGCTGATGTGGGTCTACACTCCATGAATTCGATGGCCCACTTACAAAAGGGACCAACAGTGACTACTGGGTGTAACGGAGCAGGTGGCGTCCGAGCTTTGTGGGCGAAAAGTTGGCAGTTATGGCAATGCTTGACCGCATTGATGCAGTCGGTGAAGAGTGTGGGCCAGAAATATCTGGCGTGGATGACCTTTTGGGCAGTGGCCATCCCGGAGAAATGGCCGCCGCAGGCACCGCTATGACAATCATTAAGGACTTGTTCAGCTTCCTCATGTGTAAGGCAATGACGAAGAATGGTGTCGATTCCTCGCCGGTAAAGGACATCTCCAATGAGGAGGTAGCAAGAGGCATGGTGACAGATACGACGACGTCCGTTTCGAGTGACTGTGGGTTGAAACTTCTACGTGCGCAGGTATAACAAGATATCGCCGTACCATGGGTCATCAGACGAGATGGTAAATAAGTGATTATCGGGTAATTCTGCGGAGATAGGCGGGGCTGGGATAAAGGAAGGGAGATCCATCATGAGCTGGGAAAGCGCAAGGGATTTGGTGCTCTTGGGTGTTCGGAAAGTAAGGTCATATTCTTGGAGGATAATGACCCATTTGGCCACGCGACCTTGCAGGAGCCGCCGGTTTAAGAGATAGACCATGGGGTTAGAGTCAGCGACGACTGTGGTATGACTAAGTAAAATGTAGTGTCGCAACTTTTGGATGGAAAAGACCACTGCTAGGGCTAGTCTCTCCTCATGTGGATAACGTAGGGGTGGGCCGGACACGGTCTGGCTAACGTAGTAAATGACATGTTCTTGTCATGAGGCGTCTTCTTGGACCAAGACTCTTGACACAGCATACTCGGATGCCGAGATGTAGAGGATGAAATCTTGAGAGAAATCCGGAGGGGAGATCAAGGGGGCTTGTGTGAGAGATTTCTTGAGGGCATTAAATGCAGCTTTTGCTTGCTCGTCCCAGACAAAGGGTACTCAGGTACGGAGTAGGCGCAAGAAACCATGAACGGTTGTGGCGTAATCGGGAATGAAGCGTCGAAGGAAATTAGATCGCCCTTGCAGACTTTGGAGCTGCTTGAGTGTTCGGGGAGAGGGAAGGTCTAAGATGGCTTGGAATTTCAGTGGATCTACAGTAATTCCTCTATGGGAGAAAATGAACCCCAACAATCGGCCTGCCGAAACGCAAAAAACACACTTGTGTGGGTTCAAGCGGATCTGATATTTGCGACAACGCAGAAAAGCTTGCCGAAGGTCATTTAGGTGGTCTGATCGTTTTCGGGAACGAGCTGTAAGGTCATCTAGGTATACGAGCAGGATGTGGACCAAATCATGAAAGCAATAGGTCATGGCCCGCTGAAATGTTGCGCCAGCATTTTTGAGACCGAAAGGCATAACACGATAGGCAAAAGTGCCCCATGGGGTAGTAAAAGTGGTCTTGTATTGGTCTTCCTTACGGATTTGTATCTGATTATATCCGGAAAAACCGTCCATGAAGGAGAGGACTTCATGCCCCGCACACGCATCGATGAGCTGGTCAATGAATGGCGTAGGGAAATTGTCTTTGGGATAGGCGCGGTTTAGGTCTCGGAAGTCAGTGCATACTCTAAGGGTGCCTTGTTTCTTGTTGACATGAACATGGTTTGAAACCCATGTGGTATAAGCAATAGGATAAATGAATCCTGCTGTGCGAAGTTTCTCGATCTCTGTTTTGACAGCTGGGAGTTTGGAGGGGTGTATGGGATGCTGTTTCTGACGAACGGGGGTTATGTCAGGCCATGTGTCGATGTGGTGTTCTATAATGGCAGGTTCAAGGCCAGGCATTTCGGTATAGGACCAGGCAAAGACATCACGAAATTCTTTGAAGAGTGCTTTGTACTCGTCAACCTCCTGCTCAGTGCAAGATTCTCCTAAAGTGATGAGTTTGGGGGTGCCCCCGGGGGCAGCAAGATCGATTTGGATAACATGTGAGATGTTGGCCATGTTACCTTCTTCGAAGGCGTCGGGAGCAGGAATAGGGTCCTTGAACCAGTCGACCTTCGGGGGAAGGAAGTCTTTGGATTCCACTGCAAATTGGGGAGCAGTGCTAGAAGATGGTTCATCTGGGAGAAAGTATGAATGATGATGCATGTCATTCCAGGGATAATCTGGGGCGGTGAGAGCCTCAAGAATTTCTTCATCACTGTGGAATGTTCGGGTTGTCAGATCGGTTGCCGAGGAGGTGGTGATGGAAGAAAACATATAAATGTTCTCGAACTCTTTTGAAGCAGAATATTTCGGGGGGTGGATCTCTATAATGGGGAGTTGGGTTGTCTCAAGATCCAGACCTGAGGGGAGGATCTCGTCAATGGTGAGGTCTGCCGTCTCCAAATCCCGATTGTTCATCTCAAAGAGAGATATTCTGTATTCGGGGAGATTGGGACAGTGATGGGAGTAATGCCTGTAAATATCACATAAGGCACGTGGGTGGTTGGTGCGTAGGGACTTGTCGCGAGGCATAGGGGTTGACTCTAGATGGACCACCGGGATGGTGGGGTCGTCGTTGAGCATTTGCATGTATTCCTTTAATGCTGGTAAATGAGGACATAGGTGAGTCGCATGGCCCAAATCATCGCAGAGCGCACATTTGGGAGGGGCACGGAATACAGGGGGGTTTTGGACTGTCTTAGGAGGTGGGACAGCAGTGTAAGGTTGGGGGCCTCTGCCCCCAGTGGGTTTGGCAAGAATAGGGGATGGTTTCGCGGGGGTTGACGGGGTAGCGGTACCGGAAGGTGGTTTCGTGGGGGTGGACGGGGTAGCGACACCGGGAGGTGGTCGACTAGTAGTGGCTATGGGTTGCACTGGTTGTAGGACGACATCTGGTGTCGGCGGAGGAACTGGAGGCGAAAGATACCAGACGGGTAATCCTAAGGTTAAACCCGGGAGGCTAAGGGTAGCCATGACTAGGGTGCTAACCACTCCTGAGGGAGGGAAGAGGAAAGGTATGGTATGTATGGGTGTGGCACCAATGTGGCTAGGTACCAAAGGGGGTTGAGGCAACAACGGTGGTTGATTACTAGGGGTTCTCGTGTGGTGGGACAGAGTCAATAGGTCAGCCACTTCAGTAGTAGATGACGGTGGTGGGAGTGATGGAAAAGTGGAGGTCATCGGTGTGTCTGAGTAAACTCTAGGCCCCACAGAAGAAACCAAGGAGGTGGTGGTATCCGTAATAAGTTGTTCAACTATGGGGAGCATGGGCCCTATAGAAGAAACGACTATGTTGGGGTCACCCGAGATAGTTTGTTCAATCATGGGGAGAACATTTTCGGGTGTCACGGCGGCCTTGGGATCGTAGTACGTGAGTTGGTCAACTTTGACCACGCGTCCCTCATGAGGGAACATCATGATGCGAAAAATGGTAGAAGCAACTGCCCGCATAGCATACATGTAGCTGCGGCCAAGTAAAAGGTTGTATTCGAGCTGGGCATTGATAACCTCGATGTTTATTAGGACCATTTTACCTGCCAGCTGGACGGGGACATTGGTTAATAAGCCTTGGGGTTGAGCTGAACGGCCGTCATAGGCTCGCAATGCAGTGGAGGACGGTTGGAGAGGGGGGGATCCCATTTTCTGCCAGATGGAGGTGGGCATGACACATGTGGAGGCACCTTCATCAATAATGCAGCGATGGACTACAAAATTCCGGATGGAGACAGTAACTTGAAATGATAAGTTGGAGGGCAGGCGGGGTTCGGATTGGTCCAAATCATATGCCATTAACTGTGAATCATGCAGATCGATAGCCCCCATGGCTGAGAGTAAAGTCTTACGATGCGAAGGGCAATTTCTTAAGACTTCTAACGCAGACATGGCTGCGGGAGACTGGGCTAAGTCGTCTACGATGTTGTAGTTTGATGTAGCCCGCGCATTGGGGTTGTTATTGATACGGCGAAGTGGGAAACGGGGTGCTTTGGGAGCTCCATCTAGTGGAGGTGGAGGTATACGTAACGGCTGATCGGTGGGATGAGCGTTAGTGGGGTTATTGGTGGGTGGTGCTTCCGGGGTGGAGCCATATTGGTTCCGCAGGGTCTGGAGGTTGACCTCATCGGAGGACATCATCAACAGATGGTGGGTACCTGAGTCAAACGGGGGTTGATCAGGAGCAGTGTAAGTGATTTGTTGGATAGGCGCAGTAGCTTGAGGGGGAGCCAATGGTTCAGTGTTCACTAAGCCTTGGTTTGGTAAGGGGTTTTGTAGGACCAAAGGTGGCTGCTGAGGTTGTGGGGGATTGGGTGGTGCTTGAGGAGCCGCCTGTCCTTGGCGTAGCTTATCAGCAGCCAAAAGTTGTTGAACTCGCTCCATATGTGGACAAAAGTGTGTGTAGTGGCCATAGACCCCGCAAACAGAACAAGGGAAGTTGGTTCGCAGGTTGGTGTTTTTAGCCTGTTTGGGCGGGCGATTGGGGTTTTGGTTGGTGGGGGCTGCGTTATTATTAGCAGGGGGGTTAGGGTGTTGGCCAGCTTGCTCGGTTTGCTGGTTGTTCCCACGATTTCGGCCCCTGCTGCGGTTTTGTTGGCCCTGGTTGCGTTGGTTATTCTGGTTTTGTGGCGGGTTTTCTTGGGCATAAACCTGCCCTTGGGTAGTAGGTGGATTCTGAGTTTGCGCAGGTGCGGGAGCAGGCTGCGGGGGAAAATATGGAGGTGGAGGCTACACTGGCGCGGCTACTTGAGGGGGTTGTTGATAGTGCTGTGGAGCGGGTTGTGGGTTTTCCGCAGGGGCTGGCTGTGGCTGATAATAATGAGGTTGGGATTGTGGCGGTGCAGGAGCTGGTGCAGCCTGCTGGTGATAGTATGGCTGAGGTGCGACCGGGGAGGGGTAAGCAGGAGTCATATTTCCAAAACACTGAGGTGGACAGGAAGGTCCATGGGTATGGTGTTGATGGGGGATGTGAGCATATGAGTTGGTCGCTCCGGACTGTGATGTAGCCCGCGAAAGTTCAGGTCCAGGAGTAGGGAGGGCTATGGAAAAGGTCTAAAGCTGCGAAGAGAGGCGGCCAATGATACCATCGGCAGCGTGGGATGCCCTCGGCGCATCGTGATGTGGGGGATCTCCTCGAGGGGCATCCGGTATGATGGTGTAAATATAACCCGACTGGGCGTAAATGAGATCAAACTACTGGGCCTTAAGGATAGCCTCTTCCTCTGACTGGGGTCTTTCGGCTGCCACATCCTTAGCAATGAGCGGAAGGAGGGACTTGAGGAACCAATCTAGGAAGATCCGGTCATCTAGCTTGATTTTGCATAGGCTACGGCGTCGCCGCCATTCATGGATGTCTGCATGATAGAAGGATCTCGACGCCTGCGTCATAGCGAACAGGTAACTGGAAGAACTGGAGGAAGGTCGAGGCCAGGGACGTACAGGTGGTGTGGGTTCCGTGAGGTTGCTCGATATACCATCTGGCAGCCGAGCCAGTGAAAGTGCGCTGTAATAAACGGAGGCGAATGGAGTCGTCTACTATGGAATTGGAGGAACACCATAGATGGAAAGACATGATATGGTTCTGTGGGTCCTCATCTGCCTTACCCTCAAACTTAGGGATGCCAGAGGGGAGTTTGGTAGGCATGTGGGGCCACACAGGGTTGTGCCGGATGGGGTCGTTGGTTAACCTGGCTAGGTCAGGTAGGTTGAGGCTAGCCATATATGGTAAACTGGATGGAGGGTGTGATACGGTAGTGGGTTGGACCACGTTGGGGCCCATGCCCCCAGGTGGAGGGGTGATGTGAGGGATGTTACCCCCAAGTGGGGGAACTACGGTGGTAGGAGTAACTAATGGAGTAGGTATGGGTATTCCTGCCATGGGAATAGGTACGGTGAGGGGAATGGTAGACGGGCCTCGTGTGGAGGGTATACCCATGATAGGTGTAGTAACTAGTGTAGTGGCGGATATACCACCGGNATGGAGGGGTTGGGATTCACGCCAGCCATGGGGCTAGTGGGGGTAGTGTAAAGAGTGTTCTCGGAATCTGGTGATGGGGTCCTGTGCCGCTGACGAGTGGATTCGAGTGACCAGGCTCGAGATCTACGGTGATGACGGGTGGTGTCAAGTGAATCGTGCTGTGGGGGCTCGCCTCTGAGGCGACGAGAATGTCTCGGAGAGTCAATGGTGACAAGTGGTTTTCAAATATGTGGGTTGTGGTGTCGAAAAAACAACTCAAAAATCCTAATGCAACCGTGTGTGCAGAAGGAGAGCTCGAAAAATAAGGCACTCAGGCCAAAAAACAACTCAAAACACCTACTGTAACTGCGTGCTATAATAGGCGGAGTGTCACCNAAAAACAACTCAAAAATCCTAATGCAACCGTGTGTGCAGAAGGAGAGCTCGAAAAATAAGGCACTCAGGCCAAAAAGCAACTCAAAACACCTACTGTAAATGCGTGCTACAATAGGCGGAGTGTCAACAAAGTGGTCAGAATACCAATAAGCAGTCGGTTTCCTAAAAAAGAAAAATCGGTGGACTCACTAGACCCAGAGGAGGTAAGGGAGCATGCAAACACCTAACTAATGGTATTATGACTTAACTAAGTATATCATCTGCAAGGTGATGAAATCCAAGTCAGACAATATAAATAGGAAAGTCAAATGGCTAAAGTATCCCCCTACCGGGAGGGACACCAGGTACGCAAACCTAGAAGTATGGCAACTAAGATACCCCATTCATGACACGTCCAGAAAGGTGAATCTGCCGCTTGGTCCTTTAACCGCAATATTCCCTGTACAGGGATATTCCGAGAACTGCGAAAGGTAGCCCTTCAGTTACTGAATGGATTTCGGTATTCCACTCAGACTTCCAGAACCAATCTCACGACTTCAACCCTCCTAAGGGAGAGGCCCTCTGATAAACCGGTGGTAACCGTGTCAAAAAATACTAAGGTATTTTGGTTCCCTAATGGACAACAACTATGTCTCACGTGTAAACAACCGAGGGGTGTTATTGGAAGCCTATCCCCCCGATCCTACCTAACTACAAGATTCTTTTGGGTTCCTCAAATGAGGTTATAGTGTTGGTTGAGTTAAATAGATTTTAGGTCTCACTTGAATTAGGGGATAGATTGTGTGCATGTGAGGTTGTGAATCCAAAATAGTTGCTCAATAACAATAGTAATGTATGAAAAAACTTTGAAAAACTTTTACCATGCAAAATTTTTTTTTTTTTTTTTTTTTGAAATAAATGCTAAAAATTTTCTAAACAATTCTGTAAACAAGGGACAGAAATGGCTGTAGCGCTGCAAGTGGTATAGGTGGCTGTGCAAGTGCAGGAAAAATGGAGGCAAAGTGGCTGGGTTTCGGCGCGGAAACAAGGGCAAAAAACAGTTCTCGGACCGCGGGTATGGGGCGGACTCCCGCGGTCGGACCGCGGGTTTGAAGGCAACAGTTGCGCACAGATCGCGGGTTTAGAGGAAACAGGCGCGGTCTAGGTCGCGGGATTCTGGCTGACAGCGGCGGTCGGAGCGCGACTATGTAATGAACAGGCGCGGTCGGATCGCGACTGTGGGCTGAAAAAACGCGGTCGGGGCGCAACTGGGAAAGTTCAAAAACGTGTCCAGGACGCAGGAAAATGGCTGACAGCGGCGGAATGGTCGCAGGTTAGGGCCTGAAATGCGCGGTCGGGCCGCGACTGCGGAAGAAAAAAGTGCGGTTTCCGGCGGCCGAAAACGACAGCCGAAAGTACAGTACGGAAAAATAAAATTAAAAAAGAAAAGACAGCGAAGTCACCAAAACTGTAGCTAGGGTTTTCACCCTAGCTTGTGCTGATGAGCACCTGCTAAGGAATCTGGAATCCTTAGTAGCAGTTCAATGATGTATATGAATTAAATAAAGATAAACTGAAACAAAGATTAATCTAACTACGTTCTTGAAGCTAAAGCAGTAAAAAGTAAATAACATGCAACAGAAACAGTAAAGAAATGAATAATGATTTTTATTGATATTACCTCCAATGAGGAGGTTGATGGAGTCCGTTGCGCTGGTCCGATGTCGGTGGCTTCGAGCTCCAAGCTGCTTCTTCTCCTTCTCCGGTGGTGGAAATGGGCCAGAAAGAGTTCTCAATGGTGAAAGTAGCTTGATGGTAAGCTAGGGTTTCGAGAATAATTTCGGCAGAGGCAGGATGCTTATGATAATGGATGTGAAATGAGGGGTCTCCACCACTTATTTATAGTTTTTTAGTGGTGGAGTGCTGGCCCATGGTTTTGGAAACCATATGGTTTAGGGAAGCTTGTTTAGGGTTTTTTCCTCCTTTTCCTCATTATTTTATATTTTTTCTTCCCTTTTGGGGATTTTTGCTATTTTAGAGGAATTTTGGATATTTTTGGAGAAAAAAAAGGGGTTTTTTGGCCTTTTGGAGGCATTTTAGGCCTTTTTTGGTGACCTTTTAGATGGTTTTATGGGTTTTTGATGGCATTTTAGGCCTTTTGGAGGCTTTTTAGTGGGATTTTTAGGGAAATATGGTAGGCAAATGGACAAATGAGCCATGTAGTGGGGTAGATGAGGTAGTTAACCATTTTTGGGTGTTAACAACACCAAGATCGGGTACCAAGGTGTCTTAGCCAAGGGTATTTAAGCCTTGGAGAAGATCGCAAAGCCCACTAATTATGGGTCAGAGTGTCACACATGCCTAGACCTGATCTAGGGCTTATAATGTCTTCCTGGTAACAGACTAGGTGCCTCAGCCATAGGCTGCATAATTTGACACTAGTTCAAATACTTGGTAACAGACCAAGCGCCTCCATTCAAAAGAATGGCTACTCAGAACTAGGCTGAGTCTACAATTGCTAGACTGGTTCCACGTCGTGGTCCCAAACCAGATGTCACCATTCAACAAAATGGTCACTCAACTCAAGGTTGAGACCCCCCAGTACAGAGCTGGGTCCATATCATGGTCAAGGACTAGATATCATCATTCAACAAAATGATCACTCACCTTTAGGTTGAGTCCACACCATGGTCCCGGACCAGGTGTCCCCATTCTCCTAAGAGAATGGCTCTCAATGTTGCTCGCAAAAATCAACAACTAACCTCCCAAGTTCAAGATTCATGGGCGAGTTTCAAGAAATTATTTTAGAAGATATGTATGATGGAGGTGTCCCCTACATAATTCCACTAGAAGAATGGATCAACAACGCTTGTCAAAGTGATGCCTCTCCATGACACTGGTTTCAAGTTTTCCAGGTTCTTAAGAAGGTCTAGTTTCCTGCACTCATCAAGATAAAGATCCTGGTACAAACTCAACATATCATCAATGAGGTATTGGCCTAGATTACATTAAAGGACAAAGGTAACACATCAGGTATGGATTACTTACTTAAATGGTTACATTGGTGGTATGATTTTACCTAATATATTCTGATTTCCATGCTTAGAGTAGGTAGGGTTAGTTGCATTAGGCATCTTTCTGTGTGTTGCATCTGGTGTCATTTCATCCGTTAGTTAGTTTTTATTGTTCTTATTTTGTTTCCCTCATTTAACAAACAAGGCAGGACGAAAGTGTCTACCATTAGATGTTTTTAATCTCTTGGACATTTGGTATGTGTGTAGGTCTATAGGTACCAGTAAATTCACAGGTTTTCGAGCACTCCCAGGAAGAGCACTTGTCTAGCAATTGGAGCCAATGTTATGTTGCACTTATACCCAGCGCACCTTCAGGTGTACCTCAAGGAGAGAGTGCCAATTTTTCGACTAGGATGGGTGTTATTGAGCGATGGTGGTCATGGTTGGACCCTTTGGTCCTCCTTTAAGGGTATTATGGCTTAATGGCACTATTGATTTCCCTTTAAAGGGGTTTTTAACCTCAGGGTTGGTGTCTAGGGCCCCTAAGGGTTGATCACCGGGTCTCATGGCTCCATATCCGATTTATGTGTTCTAGTTGCCTCTACTTTAGCTATGAGACACTCGTCTTCAGTCGCACCCACTTTGTACACCCTCTTGGCCCTTCAGCCAATGGGTCCTTGCTCTCCCTAACCTTCTTTCCTCAGAGGAAGACATCCTCCATGCCAGGTCGTTTCCATGCTTTAATGGATTTTACAACATTCTGGGAGTTAGATGGGGCATAAATCCCTCCCTCCAGCTCACTCTCGCCTTTCGTTCGGAGTGATTCACTTATTTGAACATGTTTTGGCACTTGGGGATGCAAATACCCCGGGTAGCCTACCTTGAGCCTACATAATGGCTATATTTTATTATTATTTTGTTTTAATTTTAAATTGACATTTTAAAGGCATGTCGACCTAGATTCTATTTGTAAAAGCGAGTGAGATCATATAAATAGATCTCCTCACTTTCATTTGTAAATTAAAACTTATGGGATAATACAGTATGCACTTGTTTTACCCCTATTAGGGTTTCTTTGGATGGATGTGCTCTTCTTGAGGAAGTTTTCTGGTTAACGCAAGCTATTTTCTGGTAATTCTTTGGTGAATCTCTGCTTTTGGTGATGCTTTGATTTGTTGGATGAAGACAAGCACATGGAGGTTTGGCTTCTTATCTCTTTGTTTGAATGTTGGTGGATGTGCACGTTCAAGTCTTAGTGGTATCCCTAGTGCTGCACTCTTTCCTAGGATAGGCCATTACCTTCCATTCTTGTCACCTTGGCAAGCCGAGGCACGTCTCCTTGTGAGGGTGTCATAGGGTTTATCCTTAGTTTTTCTAGGCTATTTGCTTGACCTAAGAACCTTTCTTCACTAGGTTAGCATCCTCCCTAGAAGCCCTAGGTTGGGTAAGGCTTTTGCTAGGGTAGGGTTTCCCTTGGGTTTTCACACTTTTTCTCTTTTAGAAAACCTGGTTCTAGGGTTAGTTTAGAATTAGTTTTAGGTTAAATTCAGGTCAAAAAAGTTATAAAAATCTCATAAAATCAAATATTTGGACAATTTAGGGCCTCCCAAAATTTTCGACTCCTAAAATTCTGGGCCCTAAAATCTTGGGCCATAAAATTTCATGCCTAAAATCTCGAGCCCTAAGATTACGCGCCCTAAAATTTCGAGCTCTCCCTAAAATTTCGCGCAAAATCTCGTGTCCTAAAATTTCGGGCTCTCCCTGAAATTTCACGCCCTCCCTTTTACTCATGTGTACCTTCCCTTGCACTTCAATCCATTGAACCCTACGAAATGACTTGTAAACATCAGTTAGATGGTCAATATCCTTTGTTGGTATGAATTGGAAGGACATTGTTAATGTTGGTTATGTCTACTACTGCATACTATTTATGATATTGTTACTAATAAACACATGTAACTTGCTTTCAAAGTTGATGCAAATTGTTTGGTAAATGCTTGATTACATGCACATTATTGTTTCTTATACTAAAGTGAATGCCTAAACTATTATTGATGTCATAATATTAGCATGCTTGATTGATACATACTGATGTTAAATTATTATTTGATAATGATAAATACTTATGAAATGCATGTATTTTTACTAATTCCTACATATTGCACTTGTTATCTTCGTATTGGAACTAATTAGTTATGCAATTGGCTTATCCTTGGATGAGTGAACTTGTATTATTCATATCCTCTTCTAGACTCCATTAGGCACTGGTCACTAACCATACACACATGAGATATATTTGGTGTCTAAGTGTCTTTTGCAGAGTTACATAGGGCTCTCTCCTAGGAGGTTTTGACTTTCGAAGAAGTTTGGAGAAGTGACTAAGGTGACAGTGCTTACTTTCTCCACATATGTTTGTTGGTGGCTTGGACTGCCATTTCAACCGGTAACAAGAAGTATAGGTTTTTCTTGTTGATTTTGAAATAATGTTTGCTAGCCAGTGGCCTCAACATCATAATCTAGAGAATTAATTACACTAACAGACGCAATATAAGTAGTAAAATGCATGAATAGAGATGGAAACTGTAAACTTCCATGCCCTCACAGAACTAAATTTTGTTGTCCTCTAATTTAAACTGCAAATCTAGATGAGATCAACATCAAAAGAAACTCAAACAGATCTTTAAAACTATGTTGTAGCTAACCACCTTCACCACATCATTTGAAAGACTATATTTGCATGTTTTACTAGGATCGCTATTGCTATACAATCAATTCAAATTGAGTTGGTATGGAACGATTAGTAAGCAAAAATTAGAGCAAGAAATTACTTGGAAATCCTTCTTCAAAGACTCATCGACTTAAGCCACCACATCCACCCGAGTCCAACCGTGAACATGCAATCAGACAAGAACATTAAGATATCCAAAGTTATTACGATAACAACTACGCACGTGAAAACTAAGAGCTCCTTGTAAAAGTTACGCATTTACCACAGACAAAAAGATGCAAGTATTTTGAGGCACATTGCCACATCTCAGTAATGAATCTAAACAATGATGCAAATATTTGTCAAAACTCTAATAGAGTTGAAGGTGGGTGTAATCTATTTAAATCCTTTTGGTTTGCTTCAATATAATTTTTATTAAATCTTACATACGAACATCAAAAGGTTCATGTTGATTCCTCAATGATGGCTTGGAGGGGGTAAAGATGTGATCAATGGTCTGATGAGAGGGATGAAATCCTGTCTGTCCCTTAGCTTTGAGACAATAAAGAAATATCGATTCAGGGCACTGAGGTTCCCTTCCAAGTAATCATGGAAGACATTGCTCTTCCCAAGGTTTTGGTTGTCAATGGTGCTAACACTTTTATGGTTGTGTTGTTGCTTTGTATTAATGCCTTTAAAGTTTAGACTCTAGATCTTAGAACTTTTAGGTTAGATCTGCTTCTATCCTTCTATTATAGGAGTGACCCTTGCAATCATTCTTTCTAACGACACTGATATCCTTCCATTATAGGAGTGGCCTTTGCAATCTTGCTTTCTAACGACATTGATGTATTTAGCACTCCCATTGCTTTTTAACGAAAGAAATGTACTTAGCATTCCCATTGACCTATTTGTGGTCATTTATTGGACATTAATAACATTATTATATCCATCTTATCTAGTTCCATGTAAGATCTATTTGCTTCTTTCTTTAAAAAATAATAGATATAAAATGCAAAATGTGAATTTCAATAATTAATCCCCAAAAAAATTTAAAAACTAGTAATTGTCATTTGACTAATTAACCCAAAATAATAATAATGAAAAATAAAAATAAAATCCCAATTCAAAACAAATATTCACTCAAAATTTGAGAGGATCAAACGATTTTGCAGGAAAAAATGACCATCACTTTCTATAAAATACATAAAATTGTTAAAAACGAAAAACAACCTACAAAATTCTAGCCAAAATATTTATCATCTACATTTTGATAAATAAAAAAGATTCACCCATGTCTTTACATTTGTAAGAAAATTATGATTCCCAATAATTTTCCATGTGGACCCTAAAGAAATACTTTCTGCATTGCAAGGCAGTAGATTAGTCCGGGTTGTTTTGAAAAACAAGTAAAAGCGGCATCTTTAACCCCATCAAATGTGAAAGGTGACCAAACTTGTAATTGAATAATGAAATTGCCAGCCATTTGTTATTAGGCACTTTACTCCAAAGGCAGGTATGTGAGGCTGTAATCCAACCGTAAGTTGGGGTGCTTACATGAGCAGGACTCGCGTTCAAAAGACGATGGGCTTGGTCCCCATGCTAACATGGCCTTGGACCTTGAAAGGAGTTTCATACTCTGTCCAAGTCAAAAAAATGTGGCTTAGCAATCTTTTAATTAAAAAATAAAAATTAAAAAATAATTGTCATCCATGGGCAGAATCATTTCTGTTCATCTTTTAACAGCAGCATAGATCTAAATTCTAGGTTCTATCAAGGATTAAATCTTTGAAGGTGCAAACCTCTTCTTAAGTATTGCACTCAACTATTAGCTTTGGTGTGATTCAGAGCAAGAGATACATGGGTTGTTTAGGAGACCTTGCACATGGTCTTAAAACCACTTGCAACGACCTCCTAAACCATGTACAATAAAACCATGGGTTGTTTAGGAGGCCTTGCACATGGTTTTAAAACCATTTGCAAGGCCCTTTTAAACCATGTACAATAAAACCATGGGTTGTTTAGAAGGCCTTGGACATGGTTTTAAAACCATGTGCAGGACCAACATTTTTTTTGCGGATAATTCAATTTTTTATTTTTTATTATTTTATTAAGTAGAAACATTACAACATTTCTCCATATTGTGTTGTTTTTGTGGCTAGCAATTTTTTTTTGGCCTATAAAGTTACACAACGTTACAAGATCTCCCCCATACCATAAGCTTATTAAACCTAATAAAAGAATGCCAATAATATTAAAGCTTATTAAACCCAATAAGGATAAAATTAATCTGTTATCACTGGCTCATATGGTCTACATTTTAAATTTTGTAACGGGTTCAGCTCTTAATCTTCTTATTCATTTTCGTTGCAGACAACCCAAATGCTTGATTTAAATTTTAACCTAAGGGTTTCACTACTGCATATTTATCTATTGAGTCCAGTTCAATTGGCTTAGACCAGAATGCTGATCAAGAAAATAGCAACGAGATCACAAATAAGTTCAAGACCCGCAGAGTATCACCATTAAAGAGTCAGAATGTGGCATTTTGCCAAGCGGGGTCATGTCATGACCTGCAGAGTATCACCATTAAAGAGTCAAAACGTGGCATTTTGCTAAAGCGGGGGTCATGAGATCGATTCTCGTGGGACGAATCACAGCATTCACACTATGGCTCAAGAAAATTTATCGAAGTCAGAAAACCCAGATCATGACAGAAAGAAATGTGCACTAAAGCCCAGATGGTGAAACGTAATTAATTCCAACCGCTGGGCCAGGGTTCAAGCTTCAAATCCCTTGGAACAGCATTTAAAAAAAACAGCTTCCTGGCCTTAAAATCAAGTAATGACAGTTAAGAAATTAACAAGAAAAATCAAATACCTCCATCCGTTAAAGTCTTCATCTGTTTGATGGAATCCGAAGTGCTGGATCCCATCATGAACCAGTAGAGTCAAGGGACTCGTCTTTTCCCCCGTCAATTGGAACTGTTTGTGTTTCAATCAAGCAGGAGGTAGAGGAGACGAGTTTTTGGTCATGGAAATCTCTTGGCTGAAGCGTCGAGATCCATAAAACTAAACCGAACTGATCGTCTGTTCGGAGCAGAAAAATCAAATGCCGCCAGGTTAAAAGCCTAAAATTCATAAAAAACCCCAAATCCAGACCTTCATTCATCGACCTTTGCCCCCACCTTGGCCAGAGTTGGGTTGCTCGAGACAACTAAACGGCCTTAAAACCCATGAACCAGACCTTCATTGCTAGATCATCTACCCTCGCCTCGGCCAGATCTGGGCTGCCAAGGACAGTTGAACGGCCTCCTGAGGGTACAGATTTCATGAACACGCCAGAGCCGTATGGGCTTCTCGAGACAATTGAACGGCCTCCCGAGGATAAAAAATTCAGGAACTCGCCACAGCCATCAGGTAAAAACTTCAAGAACATGCCAGAGACACTAGAAAATGAAAGTGACAGCTATTGGAAAATACACTTGTCAAATTTTTATCGAGTTGTCTAAACAGGTACTTTTTGAACTCTGTTTACGGTTTTTACTGGCATGAATTTTTATGAACTTTTTAAAATGTTCAAAAACACTCTCAGAGTTTGGTGTTTGGGTTTTCCTGTCATTTGATTTCATTTTTGAATTTAAAATCGTCCAATAAACAACAAAAATTACAAATTTTGTTTCATTTTTGAATTTAAAATCGTCCAATAAACAACAAAAATTACAAATTTTGTAGATTAAATTCATGCTTCACACAGAAAATACAATAAAAATTACAAATTTTGTTTCATTTTTGAATTTAAAATCGTCCAATAAACAACAAAAATTACAAATTTTGTAGATTAAATTCATGCTTCACACAGAAAATACAATAAAAATTACAAATTTTATAGATTAAATTCATCCAATTCCCACAAAAATTACAACAAAAATTACAAATTTTGTAAATTAAATTCATCCACAAAATATAAGCCTACAAGTCAAAAAGTCCCTTGGTTAGACAACTTCAATTTTTAATCTCATGCATGACCCGGAATCTTTTACAGTGTCCCAGAGCTTTTGTTGAATAAATGCCTTCCACATAATCTTCTACAGTTGCTTCCCAAAACGTTCCTTGGACATTTATTTAATTTAAATGCATATTTGTTCAAATTTAAATGATTTTATATAAAATAAAAGTGAGAAAATACAAATATATTCTAGTTCATAAAAAGAATATATGGATTTGTAGATAACTAAAATTATGTTCATTGTAACTTGTAATTTTATAGATATTTATATTTATTTTTGTTTTGAATTTGTATTTCAAAGTTTAATTATAAAGTAACTAGTATATATTTATTTTAAATCTGGACTTATTAAGTATCTAAGAGGATTCAATTTTTTGATGTGCAGATTTTATTAATATTTGAATCCCGTACTTGATAGATTTGGGTTTAAATGGATATATGCTAGTTTAATATTTTTATATTTTATTTAAGTGGATATATGCTAGTTTAATGGATATGATATATTTTTGATGTGCAGATTTTATTAATATTTGAATCCCGTACTTGATAGATTTGGGTTTAAATGGATATATGCTAGTTTAATATTTTTATATTTTATTTAAGTGGATATATGCTAGTTTTTAATTTTTTTAATTTTTTTTAAACTATTTGAATCATTTTGGGTACTTGATAGATCTGGGTTTAAAATGGATATATGCTAGTTTTTTTTTTAATTTAAAATAGATATATGATATTATTAACTCTGAGTTGTCCTCTATTTAGTATATAAATAGTTGTATATATTGCTTCCCTCCAATTCACATCATGAAGTTTTGCTTCATTTAACATAGTTCTGGAAGCTTCTTGGACTGTCTCGCTTTTTCTTTCCACAACGACATTTTGCTGAGGAGTCTCCAAGGCTGAAAACTGTCTTTTAATTCCAAGGGTTACACAAAATTCATTGAATTCATTTGAAGTGAATTCGCCTCCATTATATGACCTTAGACATTTGATTTTTAAATTTGTTTAATTCTCAACTTTTGCTTGGAAAAATTTAAACTTCTCAAAAGCTTATGATTTTTCTTTGAGAAATGTAACCAAAGTCATCCTTGTATAATCATATATGAACAACATGAAATAGTACTCTCCTTGCAAGCTTTTAGTTTTTGTTGGTCCATAGAGATCAACGTGAACTATTTCAAATGGATGTGAGTTTGTATGTTCTTTTGCTTTAAAGTTGGCTTTAGTCTACTTCCCATGTTGACAATGTTTACAAACTAATTTTAGAGGTTTCACAATTTTTGGCAAGTCCCTTACAGCTCCCTTCTTACTTACTTTCATAATATTTTCAAAGTTTAAGTGCTACATCCTTCTATGCCACAACTAAGTTTCATCAATCATACTCATCTAGTATTGTTCTTCATTTTCTAGGATGTATACATTACTTGAATTCCTTACATCAATCCCAACAAGTCTTCTCGAGTCCCTTTTTCTGATTTCACATTTCTCAGAGTAAAAAATGCAGATGTTCCCTTGATCACATGTTTGACTTACACTAAGGATATTAGGCTTTAGGTCTTCCACTAGCAACACATTCTTAGCTTTGATCTTGTCGTTGATAATAGTTCTACCTTTGCCAATTATTTTGGAAGACATATTATCCCCAAAAGTGAATTTCCCTTATTACTTTTTCTTAGGCTTATGAACTTGTTTGGATCTACTGTCATATGTTTTGAACACCCATTGTCAATATGCCATAGATTCTGCTTTTCTGTCGCACACAAATCAATCATGGATATCTCCTCCTCTTTCTTTTTCTTCCAGTCCTTTCTCTGTTTTTTTGTCTTGAAACACTTTTGTAGCAGCCTTCTCAATAGGAGTCATTAGTTTACAATCTCTTGCTATATGTCCATGGTTATTACATTTGTAACACTCTATGTCATATCTTTGAAGCGCTGCAAAAAAGTTATGGTTTCTTACTTTTGGTTTGTTATTGGATGCAATCTTCTTGTAGTCACGAAACATTCCATATGCTCTGCAATTTAGGGCTTTATGACCAAATTTATTACAGGAGTAGCAATGACCAAAAATATCTTATGATATCTACTTGTCATTGGTGTTCTAGGCATCATATCAATTCTATGTTTGTCATGAGATGATAGAGCATATTTCTTGATTTCTTCCTTTTGAATTAGACTCTTCAGTGCATCAACATAGCTTCTTTTATTTCTACCTTGGTTTGTAAGGGAGGAACATTCTTGCTTCTTTTATTTGTAATATCCTAATCCATATCTATCTTTTAATGGTCTTTGGCTACTCAAGATGTCATCTAGAGTCTTTGAACTGTTTTCAAATCTTTCCTTAATAGATTTTTCATCAAACTTCTTTCTAAGATGCATAATCTCTTCTTCAAGCCTTTCAGATTCTTGTATTCTCTTTTTGACTTGCAAATCTAGGTCTTCTTCAATATTCTTGGCCTCTTGAAGCTGGGTCTTTAAGTCACTAATGATTTGGTTTGACAATTTATTTGTTTTCCTGCATTTTTCAAGTTCTTCAAGAGCAATAATGAGTTCATCTTTTAGGTCTACTTCTCCTTCCTCATTTAATTCACCATCTTGAGCTTCAGTTTCTATTCCCATGAATAGAATTTATGTTTCCTCACCTCCACTTGTGTTTTCATCTCTTCCATGGTGTAAAGGATCTTCTTCTTCTCATTAAACTTCTTTTCATTTATGGTCTTGTCCTTTTTTAGCTTCTTTCTCATCACTATTGTCTTGTTTAGGATAGGGACATTTTGAAGCAAAGTGTCTGGTTCTTCCACACTTAAAACACTTTAGAGGTAGCTTTCCTTTATACTTTCCAGTACCTCTCTCAAGCTTCTTAATGAACAGAGCTTCTTCATCATCTGAACTCTTTGAGTGATTCTTAGATGGGGTTTCAGAATTATTTGGTTCTTTTGAGACCTTAAATATTGATTCTTTTCTTGAAGGTTCATTTTTTCACGTTGCCCTCTCATATGCAGTGAAGATCCCTTGTAGTTCATCCACTGTCATGATGTCAATATCATCTCGTTCTTCTAGAGTAGATACTTTTGATTCATACTTCATGGGCAAGGTTCTTAGTACTTTGTTAATGACTTCTCTTTCCTTTATTACTCCTCCAAGGACTCTAATAGCATTGACAACTTCATCCACTCTTAAAATATATTCTGTAGTATTTTCTTCCTTGTTCATTTTTAGACTTTCAAATTGTCCTTTGTATGTCTGAAGTTTGGATTTTTTGACTTTGGATACTCCTTCATAGACACATTTTAATTTTTCCAATGCATGTTTGGTTGTATTGCATTGCATGATTTTTACAAACACTGAATTTGTTAACCCACTCAAAATTGCATTCAGGGATTTTGCATTTGCCTCATATTGGTCTAGTTCATCTAGGCCTATAGGTAGGTCATCTGGTACTTTATATTCTTTTTCAACAGACCTCCAGACTTTGTATCCAAGAGACATTAGATGGCACTTCATTCTTACTCTTTAGTATGCATTAATATCTCCTGTAAATAATAGAGGTTTGTTGGTGGCTAACCCTTATTGTTGATCCATGGTGGTTTTTAATAGGATCTTACTTCTAGTGATTTAAACTGCAGTGAAGGATCCTTCTCTAATACCAATTGTTGGAATATTGGACAATACTGAGAGGGGGGGTGAATTAGTATTGATAACTTTTAAAAATCAAAACCACTTTTAATTTATTCATTAACACACCTAATCGACAAGATACACAGAACACAAATTTATCATGGAATCCCAGTAGGGAAAACCACCAATACTTCATATTATTGCAAAATTATATTTACAAATAGTTTTTGCATGCTTCTACAGATAAGGATGCTACAACAACCTATTTACCAGCAACTACTAGAAGGAAGCTACGACCCCCTTAATTTATCAACTGCTACTAAAAGGATGCTACAATACCCTATTTACTAGCTACCATTAGAAGGAGGATACAACCCCCTTACAGGCATGTAGACTACCCTATCGCCACCTTGCCACCCTAATATGTTTTTATCAAACTTCCATATCTTATTATGTCTTCAATTCTTGATCCAAGAGGATATTGGTGGCCACCCACCTATTCCACTTGGACCCCCACCATTGTTTCTTTCAGTTTTTCAGTTTCCTTAATTGTAGCACAATTTACTATTTTTGGCAGTTTTCGGGTCCTAAACTTCCGGAGCCGTTTTGAGGTCCTAAACGACATTTTTTCGGCATCGAATGATCGAGAAAATATTGGTTCATTTTGTCCTTGATAATTATTGTTTATAGATGTAGTCCTTGAAGAGATATTTCTAATGATGTATCATGCGCGTCAAACGGAGGTAGTATGCCAAAGTTACGACCCCGAGAAATTGATGTACCAAGTTACCCAATGGGGCCCACATTCTGACGTTTCACCTCCTAGGGTTAGGTTTTTGGATGTGTAGGGTTTCCATTGTTTCTCAATAATATATAGGCCTTCGAGCCTCATTGTAACACAGAGTTCAGAGGCATGTAGCCGCCACATCTCTTCTCAAAGATAAGCTACCGGCACTCTAGCTAGTTTATTTCCATTATGTATGTAAACAAGTTTCATATCTTTGATTAATTAAATGAAGTGTTATTTCTGCTGCATATTTGTTTCTATGGTTATTTGTGTATTCTGTTGTGTTCCTACATAAATCCGGATCAATTCTGTCACTGGTTTCTCATTACTTACTTGGTCTCTATCTTTTGTTGTTGCTATATAGATCTGGACTACAGGGACATCTTTTCTGAACTTGAAATATTGCTTATAAATACATCATTCATCTTTCTTTACAAATATATATCTTCATTATGGAGTTTCATAGTTGCGCCATTTCAATATGGATTCATGCCTATTCATCAGACACATCACTTCATAAAGCATGTCTTTTCATCAAACACATTACCTTATTTCTTTGTTTAATTATTTTTAACTCTGTTTAAATTTATCAGTCACGACCTTCTGCAATTGCTTTTCCACAATAGAAATCCTTCTGCATTTTTCTTTCCGCAGCAATCCTTTCCTCAACTACCTTTCCGTAATTAACCTTCTGCAATCAACCTTTCCGCAATATGTAGAAATACCTTCCTTTCGCAATTGCGGGTTGCATATTGTGGGTCTTCTTTTTTACTTTTCTCGAAACTACTTCTGCAATTCCCTTTTCGTGACACTTCTTCCGCAATTGTGGATTGCGGGTTTGCTTTTCATAAATTCTCAAACATGACTTCTGCAATAGTCTTCCTGCAGTTTTAACAAGCTTGTACCTTGGCATTGCGAAAACTATTCTAGACCATTGATTTTTCTCTCTCTTATGATCTGGGTTGTCCAAACCTTCACTCCATAGAAACTTAGCATTATAATGCTTCCGAGTCCGCTTGGCCAACTTGTGTTATTTTGGCTTCCGCAAATCCCTTTGGACTATTTCATCAATGTTGCCTTATAATCTTATGTTGATAACAATGTCCATTTAATCAACAATCATTTATTCATTTGTCATTACTGAACTCCTTTGACATCAATGAAGACCATATTCAACATAAATATGATCATAGGTTTTTAAAAGCATAATTATCACTTTCCAATATTTTTTTATTATCAATTTCTTAAAGTTTGAATGCCAATTATCAGTAGTGTCATTTTTCGGGTTTCCAATAGTGTGTCTATAGGTTTAGACTAGTGCGATTATCATTTTACAAAATTACACTATTACTTTTGTAATGTATAATAATTTAGTTTCACAATTTTAACGTTTGTTTCTTAATATTCACTATAGGCCATGTACCATGATGACATATATTGCTCAATGTACTTTTCTTTTTGAAAAAAAATCCTTTGGAATACTAATTTGTAGTGATCTACAAATTCTTTCTCTATATCCTCTTGGAAAGGCACTTGGTTCAAGATAATTTGCTCATGGGCATCCTTAGTGGAAAGAACTTTAAAAATATATTTGGTGGTATGTCTTATATTTTGAGTAAGTGAAGTGGTTCTCTTCACTAGGCACCTTTAACTTGATTGGTTTCATGTAGACGAAGTATATAATGCAATGTAGTTATGTGGGCCTACTTTTCTTCATCATGAGGCGAACAATGAAGTCTTGAATCAATTCCTTCAATGTAATTGGAATAACCTTGGTGTGGATTCATTTAAACTTGAAAGTGTTCACCCATATCCCCAAAGAAAGGAAATATTTCCACTAAATAATCCATCTTGAGTCATTAGATTCCACATAGTTGTATGTGGGTTAAGAAACATGGCCTTCACAAGTAGGAGACATTAATGATGTTCTAATACTTTGGAAAACAAATCCTTTGAGCACCTTAGGACATGGAAAAATAGATATGTTAGTGGTTTGATAGTGCGGCAGTGTTATCAACATGGACAATTTTTTTTCAATCGGAGTCAAAAGAAAATTCATTATATTATGAAAGAAGGGATTGATTGAGTTGATGATAGATCTGATTTGTCTCTTACTAAAATTTGTCCAATTGAAGCATATTATAGTTGAGTCCTATCTAATATTCCAGTTAGGATCATAGAACCCATGTTGGGACTTCAATGCAAACCAAGGTTCTTTTTCTCAACTGGTGGGTGGGAACGAAACACTTTTTCTTTGTATCCCTAATGTTTTACCATGTTAAAATCCCCACAAATAATCCATGGTGTAAGGCCTTTTATCTTTGAATGAGGTATTAGGCGCCTTAACCCATTTTTCGAGTTGGAAGAACATGGTATATTTGCACAAAGCATTGGAGGTCAAAGGTTGGCTTGACCACCTTAGTCAAGCATGTCTTGGGTGGATGCCTTATCATATGAATCATTTAACATTCGAGACACGAGTGCACTCCAAGACTTGCATGATTCTCACAAGTGGGGGAGGTGTGACATTTCACCGTGTGGCAATCTCACCTTGTTGGAATGAGTTAGGGTTAGCACATCATTTCTATCAGATAGTTTATGTTGGAACATATTTGGTGCGCAGTGGAAACTGAGTTTGATGAAGAGGCTAAGTGTTGCTAACGAGTACCCATTTAAGAATGTTTCCAAATTGTTGGAGACTACATAAGGTTAGAAATAAGTTTACTTTTATGATATGGCCTTGGATAAATCCATGTTCTTTAACTTGGGAATGGTCCCAAAGAAAAATTGGGTCTGCAAGGCTTAACCATGGTTAAGTCAATTTGGCATGAAGACATTTTGGGAGTGATAATGAGGAATACTTAACCAACATTAGCAGTAGGTATTTAACTAATACTAAAATCTTAAGTTACCATTCCAACCATTAATTATTCATTGATAACAAATATTTTTTAGTTAATAGGATCTTTAAATTGACAGTGCACTTCGCAATGTTATATGATTATCTTCACTTAACTAAACACTTATGCTTATGAAATTCATCTTGCATAATCCATTCATTATAAGTTAAATGTGAGATGTAAAGAAGAGATTAAAGTGAACAATATCAACATAATCATACCAAAACTTCATAACGAAGTTCACCATACATCCTGGCTACATCTCTGCGTCCACTCCCAACAATAAGACCGTTCTTCATTCATCTCAAAATGTTGAATAATACAAAGAAAGACATACAATTCAGCTTCTGAAAACACATTTCAATTGTGCAAGTCAGAAACAAAAACAGAAACTACCACTGGATTCTACATGAAATTATGAGACATTAAAGTATGAACTCTTTCATACTTGACTCAACAACACAAGCTCTAGAAACACCTTTCAAATCGGCTGCTCATACTAAAAAATAAAGTCCATAGTTGGGTTTCCCTCGAAATTCTGAATCTTTTGAGTATAAACTCGATATAATTCTATACAAGCACCAACACTCCCCCTTTTGGAAAACTTCAAGACTACGCTCTAGTCGTATCGTCTTGATTTACATGCCCATTGTCATATTGAACCACCTCGATATGCGTGCAAGATTATTTATTATCTTGGTATGTGTGCATGTATTGTCTTAGGATGCATGCATGTAGTGCACCTCGAACAATGTGCAAACTTTGCACATTATGTACCCACCCCGAGATGCATGACATACCTCACCTTGAACTGTGTGGCCATATCGATATGCATGCCAACTTATGTCCCCTTTTTGAACGGTGGAACCATTTTTTATAGGCCCAAAACTAGATTTGAACTCCATTTGGCATATTTCAAGAAATAACTTCATAGTAAAACTATTTAATGTCACATTATAGAATAAGCGAAGTGGTTGGCGTGCTAGTTAAAAAAATTGCAATAACATCTCGGAGGTTCTAGATTCAATCCACCATAAGGGAAATTTGTTGGTTTATACACACACACACACACACACACGGTTATATATAATAAATATTCCATTAATTTAGTCATTATATGTATAAATATAAACATATTTGTCACGACCAAATATAACTAAACATTAAGCCAATTCCAATGAACATTAAAATAATTATCCATATAATTGTTAAACAATCCAATGCATGGAGGCTATGTGGGTGTGCCATGTGGCACCATATGATTGGTTAATGTGTAATCCACTAATTGTCCATTTTTTTCATCAACGCATGGTCATGTGCCAAGTGTCAACCATAGAAGTTTCCATTTAATCAACCCGTGCCTCTTCGGTATCCTAGTCACCTTCTCAGCTAGTGCCACATCAACCTTCCATGTTTTGATCTCTTAAACATCCACTTGTGCATGTAGTCACCACATGACGCTTCCTTATCATGCCATGTGTCACTTGTGTAGGCTACCATGTCATCCATACAGATGCCGCATGGAAGCAACCTATTGGTCCAACTAAGCTCCAATTGTACCGAATAGGGGTGACACATGGAAGCCTATCATGATGTCACATCATGATATGGCCACCACATCAACCATTAGAGCAGATTTGGGGTCTAAAATGGGCCTGATAAGAAAAAGAGCCAACCAAAATGGGTGTCATAAAATAAAAGAGCCAACCAATAGAATTTCAAGAAAAGAATAAGCCATAATGGTTGCTTGGCAATTTGTCATAAAAAAAACTATTTTGTTTCTCCGTATTTTTGACATATATTATTGTGTTTTTACTCAAATGTAGAGTGGGGGTACTCATTGGATGTGGAATTCAATTCTGGAATTGAATTATGCATCCAACGAGTGTTCCCGCTTGAAATTTGAGTAAAACCATAGGGACATATGTTGAAAATACGAAGAAAAAAATCGTTTTTTTTCTCTCTACTTCCAGAATTCATAAATATTATTTTATTATTTTCCTTAGGAAACCCATTTTAGACCCCATTATTTCTCTAATTATCTGTACAATTCCTTGTGGCACTCTCTAGTGCTTCCATGTGGAACCCCTACAAGCCCCTTTTACTATTTTTCCTAAAACTTTAGAGTGCAATATCTTCCTCATACAATGTTCGTTTGAGGCAATTTAAGTTCCTTTGGAAAGCTCTCACTAAGCCCTACACTGGTATGCCTTCTGTTTCAACATTTAAGACTGATAATTTTTTAGCAATCATAAATACTCCTGGATCATTCTTATATACTATGAATCTTTTGGACTTCCAAAAGTATTTATACATTGATCAAGTGAAGGCATTGTCTCCCCACTTGACCAAAATCCACCCATTGTGACTAGATAGTGAATACCTGGCACATCAAAACAAAATGTCCAACCATGATAGAAAATGCAATCAAAATGTTGACATAAACATTCATTTACTACTCCCACAATATTTTGTATTCACTATCATTGATATTAACATGGAACAACTGACTAGTAATAGTAAGGAATACATTATTGCCAAAGGAAATGAATAAATAATCTGCTTTATCTTTTGAACAATTTTACCAATTGAATTCACTGATTCATATTGATGACATGCACCACAACCTGGAAAAGCATCTAAAACATCTTGCTCCTTTTTTTCTCATGCATGAGAATAAGATATTTGCTAGCATTGACAAGTCTCTTTATTTGTCCTATACTCACTAGAGATTCATTAGTTTTACTATGATGAGCTCTAACAATATATTCAACCTTGTCCTAAAAAATATGATATTTATTTTCTTCACGATAGAATATGGATTTTTGATCATATAGATATAGGCTACCCATGATTATTCCGCATATGTCGAGAGAGACAACATCTAATACAACCTCATCAATAAACTTGGAATTTATTTGAAATTTAAGTGTACATCATTTAGTGACTTGCAATTGAGTATCCTTTTCTACCCAACCCAAAGGGTAAGGCTTCTTATGAGGCTCGGTATTTAATCCAAAATTATTAATAGTATATTTTGAAATTCAAATTAACTTGAGACCCACTATCAAATAAAGTATCTACCTTTGTATGCTTCACTATGACTCTTATGTGAAAAAATCATTTATTTTCTTATCATCATTTTCAAACTTAGTAGATTGAATAGAATAAGTTGAGATAAAATATATTGATATACCTTTACTTCCCATTGCATTGATATTTAACTCATCACTTGAATCCGACCTCAGATCCTATTGCACTGTTGCAACGGTATTTTACTTCCCCTTGTTCTGGAACTTATTTGGAAGCAACTTGGGATGCAACTTTCAAGACCTTGCCTCCTCATGTTCCTTCTTCTGGAAGTGGTAACATGTAGGATTTTCTCTAAATTAATTTACCGTAGCTTCCATTTTCTCATCTTTCCTTGATTGCTTCTCGAATCTAGGTGGATTTTCAGACAAATTCTCCAAACCATATTTTCCTTTGTTAGCTTCAATATGAGTAGATTGTATTGACACTTCGTCAATATTAGTAGGATGAAACATCAATATAGTATGGAGAAGATAAGAATGCAAACCATCGATGTACTTAAGAAGAGTTTCACAAGTGTGTAATGGAATTTCCAATGCTAAATCGTTCTTCTTAAATTATTGCGTATAAGCTTGAATATTTTTCCCTTTCAATTGTCTTAGATGAAACCATTCAATCATAGATGTTTCAGTATATTCCAAAGGATAGAATTGTTTTCTCAATGAAGAAAGAAATTCAACCCAATAAGAAATGAGTTTACCATGTTGTATCAGATCCGCTTGAGTCCGACTCTACCACCATCTTAAAGCTTTACCACCCATGCAAATAGTAGCCAATTAAATCTTTGTGGTGTCTTCCTTGATTTTATGCACCCTACAGTAAACTTCTATATATTTGACCTAGTTGTCCAACTTTTATGCATTCAATTCTCCATCATAAATAGGAAAATTAAACTTAACATCCAATTTAAGTAATGTCATATCATGAGAATGAGAATTTTTTTTAGAATGCTTATTCTTGGAAGAATGTTCACTTGCATCATCAAATGATGATGATGAAAAAGGTCTTGAAGATCCACCACCTTCACCTCCTCCTTCAGCATGTACTGAGGATTCACCTCCTCCAACATTTTGAACTCTTTGATACAAATATTCCACTATTTCCTTCATTGCACAGAGTGTATCCATAACTTCCTTGGGGTTATTGGGAGGTATTTCTCCCTCATTTCCTGTGAATGTTATCTCACATTTATGAAATCCCCTTTGGAGTACTATATTGAAACTTGCAATATTTCCTTCACCTCACTTTAGTTTAGCTCTTATAATCATCCACCTGTCAATCTTGCTTTGATACCACTTGATCTAAAATTCGTAAGTTACCAATCCAACCATCAGTCCTTCATCGATAACAAATATTTTTTAGTTAACAAGATATTTAAATTGATGGTGCACTTCATAATCTTAAGTGATTATCTCACTTAACTAAACACTTATTCTTATGAAATTCATCTTGTATAATCCATTCATCATAATTGAAATGCGAGATGTAAAGAAGAGATCAAAGAGAACAATATCAACACAATAACACCAAAAATTGATAATGGATTTTACTAGACATCTTGGATACATCTTCGGTTCCACTCTGAATGGTGAGCCCACTCTTCATTAATCCCAACATGATGAACAATACAAAGAAAGGCTTACAATTCAACTTATGAAACCATCTTTCAATTCTGCAACTCAGAAACCACCATTGAATTCTATAGGAAATTCTGAGACTTTACAGTATAAACTATTCAATACTTGACTTAGTAACATGAGCTTTGGAAACACCTTCTAGATCAGCTTCTCAGTATTAGAAACAAAGTCCATGGTTATGTTCACCTTGAAATTATGAATCTTTTGAGTATAAACTCAATATACTTCTGCATAGGCACTAGGAATCCCCCTTTTGGCACAAACTTCAAGACTTCACTCTATTCGTAACATATCAATTTGCATGCCTACGGTCAGACCATACCACTTCGATATGTGTTCAAGCTTCTGTATTGTATGGAGAGACATGCTTGTATTGTCTCGAGATGTATGCCTATACTACAACCTTGAACTGCGTGCAAACTCTGCACAATGTGTACTTGCCTTGGGATGCATGGTATACCTCACCTTAGGTTGTGTTCCCATCTCGATATGAATGACAACATCTATCTTCGTTCTAAACAGTGGCACCATTTTTTATAATCCCAAAATCAAATCTGAAATTCGTTGGGCATATTCCAAAAAAAACTTCGTAACAAAATTATTTAATACCACATTATGTCATAGCTGAAGTGGTTGGTAGAGTCGTTAAAATTTTGGAATAACATCCCGAAGGTTTTGGGTTCGATCCACCATAAACATAAACATATTCATTACAACCAAATATAACCAAACATTAATCCAATTCCAACGAACATTAAAATAAGTATCCATATAATCGTTCACTTATCCAATGCATGGAAGCCATGTGTGGGTGCCACATGGCACCATTTGAATGGTCCATGTGGAAGCCACTCATTGGCCACTACCTTGTCATCAATGCCTAGTCATGTGCCATGTTTCAACCATAGAAGTTGCCACATCATCAACTTGTGCCTTGTTAGTATCCCAGTCACTTGCTCGGTTAGTGCCACATGATCCTACCATGTGGCAATATCTTACTAGTACACATGTCTACGACATGTTCCTGTCCTTTACTTGATCCTTTCATGTGGAACCTATGCAAGCTTCCATGTTATCTATATGGATGCCACATGGTAGCATCCTACTGGTCTAAATCAGCTCTGATTGTGTTGAATATGGGTGACAAACGACATCATGTCATGTTGCCACATCATCATACGACTGACATGTCATTGTCCTACAGTGCCATGTGGAACTCTCTATCATTTTCATGTGGCAGTCCTGCAAGCCGCTTTTTTTTTATTTTGTTGAAACTTTAAAGTGCAATATCTTCCTCATGCGGCGTATGTTTGAGGCCATTCATGTGCCATTGGAAATTTATCGTAGATCCATATGCAACGATGCCGTCTATTTCAATAGTTGAGACTAATAATGTTCAAGTGATGATAGATCCTCCTGGATCATTAACCCATAAAAGAAGTCCAATTAGACTCTTTCATGTTTAGGATGGAAAAACCCTTTGGATTAATGACCCTACACCTTTCTATGAGCTTAAAATCTTCATTTATTCAAATTTTTAATTAAGGGGTTAATAAAGGAAAAATCTAACTATTTAACCATAATGGTTATCTAAAGGAACAATTTTAATTGTGTAATTATAGAATCAACTATTGCTTTATTTCTTACAATCCAATAATCAGTTCTACAAGAACTTAGAAACAAATAATAGATATTTTGATGTCTTAATAAATAAAAATGTTTACTAAGATGAACTATAGATTATGTTTCATATTATATTGTTTTTTCTAAGAAAGAATTGCAAAAGATATTAAAATGTAACAAAATAATATGAATATTTCCCGCACGGGTGTGGCTCATTGGCGGTTCACTTGTTATCAAGTCACATGCTGTAAATTGAAGGTCACGAGTTCAAATCACACTTGGCTTTACCCGCATCCCATGCTTGCAGGGTGTGTGGGGTACCTAGGGGTATAATGGTAGCGAGATTGGATCCTTGGACCCCGTGTCACACGAGTACCATCCCAGTCTCCATTTTTTGATTCCCCTAGCAATAATAATAATAATAATAATATGAATCTTTATATTTCTTAGAAGATGAAGAATTGTCCTTAGGCCCAAATTCAACGTTTAGACCAACGTTTGGAGTTAAATATCAGTTCAAAATGTCAAAAAGAAGCCAACAACAATGGTGATCATCACCATCATGAATATCATCATCATTTCAACGACGATGATGATCACCATGATGATGATGTCGATGCCAATATTGTGGATGATGATGTTCATGATGATGATCATCATGTCAACAGCGACGATGATTATAAGGATGGAAATTATTATGATGACAATGTCGATATTGTAGATGGTTATGATGCTCATGATGATGACAATGATGATCATCATCATGTCAACAACAATGTTGATCATGAAGATGTCGACGATTATGATAATCATGTTGATGATGACGATGTCAATATTGTGGATGATGATGATGTTCATGATGATGGCAGTGATGATGATCATCATATTGAAGACGGTGATGATCATGAGGATGGCGATGATGATGATTACGATGTCAATATTGTGGATGATGATGTTGTTCATGATGATGACAATGATCATCATCGTCATGTCGACGACATTGATAATCATGATGATGGTGATGTTGATGATGACTTTGATGTTGTTGAGAATGATGATGATGATGTTGATGACAATGATGAACATCATGATGATGATGAGGATGGTGATGATGATCACCATGATGAAATTGTTGTTGATGATGAGGACTATGATATCATCATGATGACGATGATGAAATTGTTGTTGATGATGAGGACTACGATATCATCATGATGACAATGAGGATGAGGATGGTGATGATGATGATCATGTTGATGATGACAATGATATCGTGGATGATGATGACGATGACAATGATGATCATCATCATGTTAATAATGATGATCATCATGAGGATGGAAGTCACAATGATGATGTTGTTGACGATTAAATTTATATTTTTTGTTTATATTTTTATTATTAAAATTTTATTTGTATAGTATAGATATTTTTTGTAAGGTAGCAATTATATTATATAATACAAAATTAATTTACAAAAACTACCACTCAGAGGCCTTGGGAATTTAGAAAAAAAAAGTTTCCTAGTCCATAGTGCAAAGAGATGTTGTACATTCATCATATCAACATAGGAAAACATAACTGGGAGAGTCTGAATACACCATCTATGTGTTGTTACTATTAAATTGTACTGATAAATTCGACTCTCCACATGCCTATAATGACTTCTAATGAAAACTTCAAACCATGCCCATAGGACCAAAAAAGAATGAGCAGAGAGCACCATGTCGACTGTTGGTGTAGGAAGACCGAGTTGAGAGAAGGTTACATTAACGAGATCCATTATTAGGAGACAAGTCCATGCAGTGTCGTTGTGATGTAGGTTCAGTGCTCTCAACTAGTTCCTCCTTTTCTTGACCAATGTCTTATAAGGAGGAAGCCTCATTGTGCTCATGCTGAACCTTGTCATTCTTTTCCACCTTCGTCTCCTACAAATCCTACAAACCATATTTCACTTTATGGATCCCTTCCTCCATTACAATCACTTGCTCATTGATGACCAGCTCATGATATGGATTCCATTCTTCTTTAATATGAGTTCACGTATCTTCCGCAACACCCTTAGAATGCTCTCCCACTTCAAAATATGGGAGCACAATACCCACACTTCTGCAACATTAACACACCAATTGATGACACCTTTGACTTCTAAACATGAACTGTATTACTCATTTCCTCATCAAATCCATCAAGTTCTTGTTTCATCTCACAGAGGGAATCCATGATGGAAATAATTTGACCAGACATGGCACTTCTCACTAGTGCCCTGGAGCGACCTCTATGATCTTCGCCACAATGACTAAGAGCTCAACGATGCTCGCGAACCATTGAAACACCTTTTAACCAAATATCAAACCAACTCTTGCAGGTATAACTGATAGAAGAATACCATATTGCAAAGATCGAATATTTAACTATCCTCATAATGCAACCATTTGGGATATGATGCCACGCTTGGGGATATGCATGAATATGCAATTAAGATTGCATATATGGAGTTTTATTAGGAGGATCAATACTCAGCTTGCTACAGAGCATTCAATGCGACTGAAGCAGGTATACTAACCCTTAGATCTTAAATAGTTTTAATCCAAGGGTTAGCATGCTTGCTGCAGTTGCATTGAATGCTCTGCAGCATGCGAAATATTTTTTTCCTTTTATTCTTACTTTCGCCAAGATGCACAAAGGTGAAAAGAATTGAATTCACTTGAGTTTCAAATCTTTCCCTTTATCACCCTCCAGTCATGTCAACATTACTTCTCGTGGAAGACATTCCCGTGAGAAAACCTCAACAAGAAAGCAAGCGGATACTTCACCCAGGAAAAGTAAGCAAGTAGAGACTTCACCTAGGCAAAGCAAGCAGACCTTTGTGACCTTGTGACCTTGGAAACCTCGGCAAACTTGGAAAGCCAATATGCCTCCAAAATTAGTAAGTTCCTTAACCTACTTTTGTTTTCCCTCGACAAACTTGGAAAGCCAATATGCCTCCAAAATCAGTAAGTTCCTTAACCTACTTTTGTTTTCCCTCTCCATTAGAAGTGTTTTCTTCTCAATCGTGATTGAATCCTATGGAAACCCTGTTTTAAGTTGAAATTTGAATTCACCAACAATGTTGCAAAATTTTCTAATCTTGACTTTGATAGATACAATTATAAATAGAAACCACATTTTTCTTTTCAATCATGAATAAATCCCACAGAAACCCTATTTCAAGTTGAAATTTGAATGCTTCATATGGATTTGTATATGGAACCTCATGTCCCCGTTGCATAAGTAAAAAATACTCCTTGTTTTCCTTTCATTGTATGTCCATATGCGTAAAAAATACTCCTTGTTTTCCTTTCATTGTATGTCCATATGCTTGAGTCCATCCTGCCACTTTCCCAAATTTGAATTTTAATCAACATTATATATATAAATGCATATAATCAATTCTTAAATAACAAATACAAGAGTTCACATGTCACATGATTGTACCACGAACCGTATGGAATGATTGTAGATAGCTTAAGATCCTTGGACATGTCATTGGAAATGGTTCTTGTGGTTGTAAATGGAACTTTTGAATATCCATCTACATTGTGGATTCCATTTCATTTTTCAGTGCATCCATTGTTCTAACATAATAGTATTACTAATACTACTTTAAAAGATATGATACCTATAAATTATAATGTGTAGACCCACCTTGAGAAGATCGGAGAGAACTAATAGAACATTGATCCCCCTATTTCTTTTTTATCATAGTGGAGTTTCCTAAATCCATTATAGTGTTAGCCATTACAAAATGTATTCATGGCAATAATCATAATCAATAGTTTGACCTGAAAAATAAAAATTAAGTACCACAAGGCAAAGATGTTAATTCTCTCATAAGGAGGAGGAAACTATGTGATGGTCCTTTGGCCCATGACATACCATTCTTCATGTACATATTTATTGCTTGGTAATAAAATAGAAGATGCCTATGGAAAAATACAAAATCAAACAAATATATGAATACTGTAAGACATATTGAGAGAAGACTTCCCAATATATGCTAGTGTTTGCATGAAGTTCCTTCTTCACCTTTTGCTTGTTTATATATTGCTTATATTTAAAGTCCATGTAGAGGTTAATTCTATTGAATCTATATTTAATTTGTCCAACACCAACAAAGATCAATCGTGATGAATTATGTGAATATATATTTAATTTTTCCAACACCAACAAAGCTCAATCATGATGAATTATGTGCAATTGCATCAACAATGGTTGAAACTAACGCCACTGCATATTGATTTATCAATCTTAACATCAAATTTTATTTATGTTGAGTAAAGGACTTATTTTCTTTTGAAATTTTCCTAGTTTTCTAGATCTTGTCGTCTAGGATCCTCCAACATTTAAACATGACCCTAAGGTAACATACTCCAAATTTATGTTTCCAGATTCACTTTTCACTTTGTTAAATTTTTTTTGGAAATTCTCAAACAATTTGTCAAGAACATAAAATTCCATCCACCTTTTGGAATTGTTACATAAAGACCGTGTTAGCTGGTAAGTTTCATATGAGATTAACCATGTGACCACAATAATTTGTTGTTGTTTATTTTAATCTCTATGTACACAAAGGGATTTCCCATCCGCAAGCAATTTTAAGGGAAAAATAAATGTCATCACTACAAAGGATTGGGCCCTTTTAGATAAACACGTAGATTAGAATCGACTCGTGGGATAAAACAAAAAACCCATGAGAGGAACTCATTGTTTCAAGTTGAAATGCCCAATATCTCCACAACATAATATTTTACATTTTAAGAAATAAATGAATAGAATTGAAAAAACATATCTACTTGAGGTCATGGGTGATTTAGGTAAAAAGGATAACCCTTAAATCCCCTAATTTCAACACTTGGGGTCCACTCATGTAGGACTAACTCTTTTATGTTTAGTGTCACTCTAATATTTAGATTATCAATTCCTTCTGTATTTGGCTCCCTCCTTTTGTGAGCTAATGATATTCCTCCAATGATCTTTTGAATCTTGTGTCTATATTCTTCATTATGGTTCATATGGATCAAGTAGCTATTCACTAGTATTTGGCCTCTTATCTTGCTCTTTACAAGATTATCTAGTAGAATAACTAAAGTAGAAATGCTATCTTAAATCTTTTGGATGATAAATAATTTATATTAGTTACCATTAATTTAAAACATGATTATATCCTTCATAAATTTGAAAATAAAACAAATATTTTCAAAATCCTAAAAAATAATAAAATCATGTGGCCTTTACAACTTTTTTTTGAGGTGCATTTACTACAAAATTACAACCATGGGAATTGATGGCATTAACTAAGTAAAAATGATGGTGCGACATAACTCACTTGAATGACAACATGAATCCTATAACTTTCCTTGTTTTTTCAGGAAGAAAAAATCCTATCCTTGTTATTCTTATTAAGAATCAAAGGGCATCAATCCTGCCATCCCAGAAGTGGGTTACAATTCAGAGGAAAACAGCTCATAAGACAAAGAAATCTCCTCGAGACACTACTAGGGGGAAAGGCTGTACATAAGAGTAAAGGATCCCATCAGAAATACTGTCTCATCAAGAAAGGGTCAGTCGCATCAGCCTCATCTACCGAGAACCAAAGGGATCTGATCAGCAATCTAAAAGAGGCTGCTCAATGAGCAGCAAGACTACAAATCAAATAGAGGAGTAAGATCCCCTGTCCATGCTCAAAAGAACTGAAAGGAATCTTGAGAGACCAATTGATCCTCCATAAATTCTGAGAAACAACCAGTACCAGGAGAAAATGAGAGAGCAATTTTAGAGAGACGGTCAGCAATCCGATTGTGCTCTCGGTAGATGTGGATGAACAACAGATCCGAAAATCTAGACATTAGCTTTTTTGTCTCCCTGCACCAGTGAAAGAGATCTGGAGGGGAGAGAGCAATCGATCCCTTTGCCCAATTAATGATGACTTGTGAGTCACCGAATGCGTGGGATAAGAGGATCCCCATCATTTGGGAAGAAAGCAAAAGTGCCCAAAGGCTAAATAATTTTGCTTTAGTATTGGTGCCATATCTTACCCCCAGCGCGAACTCGAAATGATGAGACTCATTCAAATATATCCTATAACTTTCCTTGTTACCCCTTATATCCGTCATTTCCACTATTATGACTTAGATTGGGTATTTAATGCATCCACTTATTATTGGTGGACCCACAAATTTTGACTTAACTTTTCTAGAATCTCTAATTATGGCATCAATGATTTCATGTGGCACCAAAACTACAAGACTCTACCTTTTGTGTAACCCATAGTTCTTAACACAACCCAAATAACCTATCTTGACATGACTCAAACATTGATAAATTTAAATGGCAGTTCCGCTCCCCCTTGCTACAAAGGTGGTGTCTTCTCTTTATTACAAGGAAAAACAAACTCAATTTGACTAAAATATTTCCAAATATGAATTTTACACAATAATCAAATACTTCATAACTACATGTTTAAAACTTAATTGAAATGATGCTACTACACCAACTAGTGAGGAATTTTGTAGTGTTTATGGTATGTGTGAGGAATTTTGTAGTGTTTATCATATGTATTGTTTAAATGGTATGTGCGACATGAATGGATGTAAGATTTCAGGGTTGTAAAATTTACCTTAGGCACATCTTTGAAATGAGGGGAAATTTTTAAAAGGTTTCTTTAGGAAATGCATTACATGGTAAAATACAATTTAAAGAAAAAAGGAATAGGAGGAAATGCATTACATTTATCTTGATTTATTATTTTATTTAATAGGAAGAATATGTATATATATGTCTTATATATATAAACACGTCAATCAGGTTATGCTCTAGCGATAACTTGGAGAGGTTTCCATGACAAAAACCCAAGTTCAAATATTGGTACACATGCTCTCACCCTACATGGTGTTTGCAAAGAGTAACTTTTGGTTTCAGTCCTCTATGTGAAAAGGGTTGTATGTGTTGACCTCAATACAACAAATTTTCTTCAATAGTTAATATTTACTGATAAGCCTAATTCCTTACACAATATATGATGCATTATGGTGGTATGTGTTTGATAAGTATGATCAAGACCCTTATGAATTCATGTGTAATATATAGGAAAAATAAATAGAAAAATTTAAATTACAATTATAATG
>LPNX011068707.1:142421-393525 GCA_001517045.1 Pseudotsuga menziesii | reverse complement strand
ATCCTTGGTCATACTTTATCATCCATATATATATATATATATATGGATGATAAAGTATGACCAAGGATCCCAGACTCCTAAATAATAAGCTAAAAAATATATAGATAAAACAGAAACTGTAAATTACAATTATAATGCATTGTCTAATCAATCCTACTAGAAACTTGGGGACTAAGTTTCATGATAGAATGTAGATGTAAAGAGATTTTCAGTGCAATCCCAAGCAATATAAATTTTGGTGCAATTGAGATTATTGTTAAAGAAGCAGTCATGTACTTGTTGTAACTCCATTGTACATGTTGTAGTTTTTCAATTAACAAGAATAGTTTTTCAACACATTCTTGAGTGAGTTATTTATGTGTTTCATCAATACTTGTTGTTGCATATCCTTTAAGTTCAACTAGAATGGTTTTTTTAACTTAAGAAGATATAATAACTTAAGAATATTTGATAACTAGTGAAGGTACAATGCTCGAATAGTTACTTGTTAGACCTATCATCCTCAAGCGATGGAACTAGAGGACGATAGGGGAAAGTGTGAAGTACAACACATCTAATAGTGAAAAATCAACTAGAGGTAAAAGGTTAGAAGAAAATTTAGTAGGCGCATGGAATTCTTTCTTGCTAAAGGAGGATCATGTTCTTATGACGATGAGAGCATAGGTGACGTCGAGGTTTGCTTGAGGTACAAACATCTAGCAAAATGAAGGGTACCCAAGGAACTTCCTCAATTGGACACTAACTTTTGTGTCAATGAGAGGATGCATCACATTACTGTGTCCTCCATACATGGTCTTGGTTTATTCTCCATGTAGGACATAAAGGTGAAATATGGAAAATTAGTTGAATTGATGGAGTATGTTGGACCATCCTACAACTATGGATATTGGTAAAGGTTGGTCCAATATATGCCATGTACGTGGAGATATGCAGTCAATGTAAATTATATACATCTAAAAGAAAACAATCAAAATAAATGAGAAACTGTGCATATTGATGGAATGCCAAAGGCATCCGGGAATATTGCAGGGATTATGAACAATACAAGACTCGGGACAACAAGAAAGCAACCCAATTTAATATTTGAAGAGCATGAAGGAAATCAGATATTTATATGTGCAATGAAGACAATAGTGAGAGATGAAGAGTTGTTAGTGAATTATGATTTGAATTGAATTGATACATGCATTTTTATTATTCTAGTATAGAAACAACTATACCCAACCTCTAATTAATATTTTATTTTGTATCTTTAACATACATTTAAATAATGCATGCTTCTTATATTATTTTTGAACATTATAAATGTCATACTTCTTATATTACATAATGGTGATACTGTAAAGGCACCAAACATGAGCTCGCAATGTCATGTAACCCACTAAACACTTCTTATATGAATGTTTGAATTATTTGCATGTTGGAGTTGAGATTTGATTGTGACACGATTTTCCATATGTTTCAATATTGATTTGGAGTCTTCCTTGGAACACCCCGGTTTTGACCCCAATTGCATTAAATTGTAAATGATGTCAATAACATTATTAAATCATGGTGTGAAGCTCAAGGCAAAGGCCCCACCATCGATTTAGCATTTAATGCTTTGGAAATTAAATCGATGTCAATGGTATTTCGTGCTAGCTAGGCACATTATAATTTTGGACATCATGTAAATATGCAATTAATAAAAAATACCCACAACTAGTTATGTCAATGCAACATTAAAGAGATGGAGGTATGATTTCACAAGGAATAGGGAGGGGGGGATATTCAAACCCTTGATCCAATAGGGTAAAGCCAAATGTCAAAGGGAGAACCTCTTGAGACTCGAAAATGTCACATTTGCATCCACTTTATCTTCCGCTATTCCTCACATTTCATCGTCCAATTAACATTTTATCATACCATTTCCATACATATATGTGGGTTTCACCTTATTATTTCCACTTTATTCATTTTAGTATTATAAGTGAATTTATGATTAAAATATTAGAAATTAAACATGTTTTTCACTAATATCTCAAATATGGATGAGCTTTGTAATGTGTAGGAATATATTGAGGATTAATTCAAGAAAAGACTTCTCGAGTATCTCCTCCACCATTTCAAGGAGATAATTAGTCAAGCTAATTCTAATGAGAAGATCATGAAGATTTGGTTGGCATATCTTATCTTGGATTTATGAGAGACGTGTGGAGAATTTGTGAGAGATATGTGGAGGATTGGAAGGGATCATATCTTGTAATAATAGGATAGTAGTTGAGTGGTTGAGTGAATAGTGGATCTGTCATTATGACATGGTTATCTCCTTCATGTATAAAAGAGAGTGCTCTCTCTTCATTTCATTAATCAGATATAGAATCTAGAATCATAGGATATAGATCAGAGATAGATAGTAGATTGTAGAAGTTAGTCTTGACTTTGTAATATGGAAAAGGGAATTCTTAGCTTTTGTTCATAATCTTGGTTTGATGCTTTCATGATTTATGATTGATTCTTGTGATGTAAATTAAGATTGATTTATTGTTAATGTGAGCTCACTTGTGTTGTCTTGTTGCTCTTCATATGTTGTCTTTATTTTATGCAATTTACTTTCAGCCGTGTGTTTTATCTTCCTGCATTAGATTAGCAATTGCGTGTTTCAGCTTAAGGGGGGTTAGATCATAATAGTCTTAGTTTCATAGGGGGTTAGATCAGATTAATTTCGCTTCAGTCCTGCATAAACTTTTCATGTGCTTCGTAAGCCTACGAACCTCGAATTGACAAATTAAATGGCTGGGCAAATACTACAACGAAATTAAAACGACATTAATTCGGCCCAACATTTTGGTGCCATTGTCGGGGAAGCACGATGGATTGAAGTTTAGTTTGATTTTTTTTCAAGCGTATACTAGAGTGTGAATTTTAATTTCTGCCAAGAGTGTTTCAATTCTGTAAGGGTGAATTTTAATTTTAGCAAGTGTGTTTTTTTTTAATTTGTTTTAGCAAGAGTGTTTATTTAAAATTTTCATTTAGATTTGGGTGGTGTAAGAATCCCTTTTTCAAAATGATTTAGTAATGAGTTTAAGCTTGGAACAGCTCACTCAGATCCTTGCAAAAGTAGGGATATCCTCTTCTCACGAAGAGGAGATCCTGAAAGCAGTCGAGAGCTTAATTACTCCTCCACCAACATTCGAGGAATCCTGCACATTTGATGAAGAAAAATAATGCGAACAGGAGATCGAGGAGGACTATGAGGAGTTGCAGCATGATCTAAGGAGTGAAAACTATGCCTACGAAAGCCCTATCGAACGATGGTTTCAAGCAAGTACGTGGTTAGAACAGTTTAGTTTTTCTTTTTTTCTATATAATTCACAGTCACAACAATTAATTTCGCACATTTCTGTTTATCCTCATCTTCTATTTGCAAAATTCACTTTGAACATATTCTTATTGTTGTTACGTGAATGGCTACATTGGATATTTAACTACACTTAACTATTTTCTAAATCCCAATTAGCATAGAGTAGGTAGGATTTTATTTTCAGTTTTTATTTTCACTTAGAATAAGTATGCTCTCCTCCGTGCTTCATGCGATCGTAAGTATTAGAAATAGGATGAATAAATTGATTTCAGGAAGAATTCTTATTGTTGACAGATGAAAAAAAAATTCTGCCTAATCTATTTTTCGTTTGCAATTTGTTCCATTTGCTCATAATTTTTTTATTATAAATTTGCAAACTAAAATTTTAAAAGTTATTTTATTTGATTTTTCTTAAATTATACAAATAATAATAATAATAATAATTTTAAGCCTCCATCCTTCGATCTGCAATTAAAACAGTAGGCACATTAAGCTGAAACGGCAGTTGTGGCTGAAACACATTTTTTCAGCTGAAACACATTAGCTATAACAACTTCAGCCGAAACAGACTTCGCCAGCTAAAACACATAAGCTGTAACAGTTGTAGCTGAAACACAAGAGATTAGGATGCTTTCTAAATTTTTTAGGAATAAATAATTAATGTTTTGCAACATGCTTAATTGATTTCATCTTTAAATTTGTAATTCATTTTATCCATTTGCTAAAAACTTTTCAATTTGTAAAATAATAACCGGCCTGCAAAATTCATGTGGAAAATTCATTCTAAACTAAGTAGTTGCTGAAATTATAAATAGTTGCAACTCAAGGCTGAAACAATGCAACTCCAAGCTGAAAAACACCCAAACAACAGCTGAAACACATGGTTGGATTCACAGCCATCTATTTGTCTTTGTCCTTCAATCTAAATCTAATCGCAACCATCTCTTTGCCTTTGTCCTTCAATCTAAATCTGTAGCAAAACAAAAACAATACAAGTGAGAAACATGAGTTTTCATATTAATTGGGATCCGTAGTTAACGTAGAAATGCCGGTCTTCTGATTTGCAATTATGCGCTCCTGTATTCCTTTGGAGTATGCAGTTCCAAGAGCAAAGTCCTCCATAAAGTTGAAAGCTTGATGGTGGTCGACGCATTCATAACCAATAATTTAATCACTTGGCTCCCAAGCTTCAAGATTGCATGCCTCCGATCTTTACTTCTCTCGTTCCAATAATGGAATAAAGAAATGAAACAATTGGCTCTCTCGGCCAGCTTGGAAAGCATCTTGACGAAATGGTGACGCGTTCATCTCATTGTTAGTTGTAGAAAGATCTCAATCATGGAGAAAGACGTGCAACAAGAAAATTAATCATTACTTTCCTAGACCTGGGTAGTTACAACTTCATCCAAAACGAATAATCCTACGACAACCTCAGTAATGTTTTACGGGAGGGAGGCTCTTCCGCCTAACATTTTGGTTTCCGCCTAACATTTTGGCACTTCACCACCTATCTCTCTCTCCATAAATATTACAACATCTCAAAAGGGAATTTTAAGGCGTTTGTTTAAGGCTGTTAAAACTAAAATTGATTTGCTTGTCATAGCTGCCACACAGTCCACTTAAAATTCATGAAAATCTAATTTATTTCCTAAATTCAAGGAAGCTTGCAGCTGAGCACAAAATTGCAGCAGCATGCTCTTCATTATTAGATGGATATCGCTTACATTCTCTGAAATAAATTGCTCTGTTCAATAGAAATTTCTGCTAGAGGAAACAAGTTCAATTTCCATTGAGAAACAAGGAAAAGAAAAGCCAAGGCACTCAATCTCCATATAATTACTGAACAATGAAATTATCTCGTTGAGCACGGATCCATTAGTAGATGAAAAAGAAAAATTATAGTCCACAAACTAGATGGCGGTCTGTAGTCAGCTTTAAGTTGATTTATCATTGTAAAATTACTTGAGAGAGGTCCACAAAAAAAACAATAATTACAGATTAATTAACTGTGCTACGTTTCATCCATGAAGTTTCTTTTTGAATACAAGATGGAAAGGATACAATAGCTCTGCCATCATCATTCACAATCATCCCGTTTTCAGTTGGAATAAAAAAAATCAACAGTTTGAGCTTATGCATGATCAATAAGATTGTATTGCGTGAATGAATATACCTAACTGTTTTTTTCTCTTTTTTCTTTTTCTATCAATTAACGCCCATTTACAGATAGTCAAATTCAGGTACAGTTTCTGAGCAAACTATGACGAAATGTAAAAATCCGAAACATGGGTTTTGTGCAAAAGGGTCTCATTTAATTGACTCACAAGCGGTTTGTGAAAATTCGACTTTGCTTGAGAGCAGTTCGCATTTTTTTGAACATGAAAATGCCAGATTTCAGGATGGCCAGTTTTCACTTTTATCTTTGTTGGATCACGAATGGTGTAAATATGCTGCATGATATTGACTCTGGGTTGTGACATTAGTTCAAGAATTTGGTGCTCATGGCAGGTTTCAGAAAATGAAGAACACTCATAAAAATATGACACTACACTAGCTTATCTGAGATGAATGCTTCCTGTGCATGGTTCGGTGATATCACAACCTGGCAGAGCGGATGGTCTCAAACATTGTTATGGATCGATACCTTTTGCGATTTCTCCATCCATGAAACACGAATGAGATGATAGTACCAGCTGGCGCAAGCTTCTCCTCCCAGGCTTAGGTGATTCGTTTGATTTAAATTTGACATATGCATGTGTGTTAAGTGGAATATCTAAAGATGCACGATAATGAAGGTCTGGTCGAAAAAACTCATACTGTGCACAACTGTCGGGAAAAATCAATGACAGCATATTCTTGTATCATCCCAATAAATTATCCTTGCTGGTTTAATATCTATTTTCCAAAACATGCAAGCTGTTGTCGCAGCTGGCTGTTATAGCCGGGTGTTGCAGTTGGTTGTTACATCCTGTTGTTGTAGCCCGATAGTTGATTTTAAATCCATAAAAGTGCAATAAACAAATTTCCCACAGCGTAGAGAGTTTCTCAGTTGTTGCATATGGCTGTCGTAGCTGGTTGTTATAGCCAAGTGTTGCAGCTGGCTATTATAGCTGAGTGTTACAGCTGGCTGTCGCAGTGGGCGTTGCGGCTGGTTGTTGCAACTCGCTATCACAGCTATGTGATGTTGTAGCTCGTTGTTACAGCTATTTAAATTTTTAAATTTTGATTGTTTTGTCAAAGTGCCGAGACATGAATGCCCATGAACGCAGATCCAGATAAATTTAATTTTGAGTATTTTTGCAATTTTTCTTTATTTTTACATGTAATTTATTTTGATGTGTTATAAAAAAACAAAAACAAGAAAAAATATATTAAAAATTATAAAAATTATTTAGTTTGTTTTATAGAAAGAAAACAATAAAAATAAAAATAAAATTATAAAACCCTGCAAAAGAAAATAAAAATAAAAATAAAAAAAATCACGAACAATAAAAGGTTAAAAAAATAAAAACAACCAAAACAAAGTTGCAAATGGATGTTTTTCCTGAAATTTCTTTTATGATTAACACTGAATTGTTTTTCTTCGAGTCACTTCAAGCAGCGATCAATGACGAACCACGAGCGCGACGGAAACAGGCATAACACATTTTATTTCTTCCTGACATTTTATTTGCAACTTATGTACTTCTTTCTGCATGATATCTTTTCTTTTACGAACTTCTCATAAGTTTCATGCTAGGTTGCATGAGGACATGTAACCAGCTCAGTTGGGGAGGAGGAACTATATTCAATAAATATTCACTACTAAGTTTCATGCAAGAATTTGTACTAAGTTTTTTTTTCAGGTTTCAAAGACGACTGCATTTTGCTGCTAAAGTGATTTTTCAAGAATCACAAAATTTTTGAGAATCATGCTTTCATAGACAGCCTGAAGGAGCTATTAATCATGACATTTGTTGATAAACATCATAACGTTGGTTCTTACACAGAAACCATCCATAAACTCATTTGCGTCATGATTATTTATCCATATTTCTCCTTCAAAGCACCTTCACCATCCATGTCTTGAAGTCCACTTTCCATCGCTTTATCTGGCATGACTTCACACATGCCTATCTTTCTGAATTGCATACATCCCTTTATCTTTTTCAGTTCATTTTTTTCATTCTAGTTTGTCTTCTGAATAAAACCAGCTCCCTTGTCATGACTACATAGCTTTGCCATATCCACTGCTTGACTGTGAGATCTTTTCACTGATAGTCCTACCAATCTTTTTATACCAACTCACGTTGACTGATGTGGGATTCCTTAAGGCCCACCTTTCAACAAGTATTTCCCCATCGACCTCAACACCTTATCTGGGATATAGACTAGAGTTCATTTTGAGTACCTGGAGGCTTGCATGCCTTAATGGCAAGTTCTCTCGTTGACAATCATGGGAATTCATCAATGTCCCTTGATCTTCAGATCTTGCAAGTGGCTCAACATCAACACATCTATCCGCACTTCACAAGATGTACTTGGGTACCTTGGAACTCATTGACATCACTGGTGAGTTGTCTCGCATTGGTTAACGACATTCATCAATGGTTGGTAATCCAATGATTTCCTTTCATGCTCGACATCGACACATTTATTCGCATGACTAGAATTGTACCATCGAGTTTTGTAGCAGGTGAAGACTATACATTCTTTCTCATGACTCCATCAACAGTTGCAGAAACATGACTTCAGATCTATGAGTGTATCACAGTTCCACTTTTTGCCTTCCACATTTTCCATTATTTATCAGCAGCAGTTCAAATTCCTCCACTTCACATTACAACAGTTCTAGCAATTACAGCCGTAGCAACATTTACAGTTACATTTTATTCCTGCAGCCGTGACATATTCTCCATGATTCAGCAGCAGCAGTTCTGATTCCTTCACTGCCCATGATTCAGCAGTTACAGTCGCAGTAGCAGTGAAACATTCCACGATCTAGCTGCATCAGCTACATTCCTATTGCATCATTCATCTACTTTTTGGGTAAGTGGGGGTATGTTGTTTTCTAAACTTTAATCATTCAATTCCTTACATGTTAGCAATGAATAATTTGGAAAATTCCCTCACCATGCTCCATTTCTTTCATAGCCCATGCTAGATTGCATGAGGACATGCAACCACATCAGTTGGGGAGGGGGAACTATATTCAATACATACTCACTACTATCATTCCATTATTTTCACCACCATCACCCATTTTTCATCTTATTTACCATTCACGAGCATTTCTTTTCTGACAAATCCTCTATTGCACTTTGCTTCATACACATTGATATACATATTGGCATGATTCATAAAGATAAAGGAAATGATTTCTTATGCACAATGATGCTCTCTATGCACATTAATAGCTTATCATTTCCAGTGAGAGTATGGCAGCTAGAAAATAAATAACGAAATGAATGTTGTTAACACAAGAACCAACATTCTTTATATTCATGGTTGTCACACAAGAACCAACCATAAGAAAAATGTCAGTTGTTACTCATGCATTTCACATCATGAAATGAATATTGTTAACACAAAAACCAACATTCTTTATATTCATGGTTGTCACACAAGAACCAACCATAAGGAAATGTCAGTCGTTACTCATATATTTCACACCCTGGAAACATTCATTGTTAAAAAGACATCATCAATCAAAACCAAGTTCAGATGCCAAAAGTTCTTGAGAATATCCATACATTGTTGCATGGGGACATGCAACAAGTTCGATTGGGGAGTATGTTGAGACTCGAAAATGTCACAATTTCATCCACTTTATCTTCCGCTATTCCTCACATTTCATCATCCAATTAACCTTTTATCATACCATTTCCATACATATATGTGGGTTTCACCTTATTATTTCCACTTTATTCATTTTAGTATTATAAGTGAATTTATGATTAAAATATTAGAAATTAAACATGTTTTTCATTAATATCTAAAATATGGATGAGCTTTGTAATGTGTAGGAATATGTGAAGGATTAATTCAAGAAAAGGCTTCTCGAATATCTCCTCCACCATTTCAAGGAGATAATTATTCAAGCTAATTCTAATGAGAAGATCATGAAGATTTGGTTGGCATGTCTTATCTTGGATTTATGAGAGACATGTGGAGGATTTGAAGGGATCATATCTTGTAATAATAGGAAAGTAGTTGAGTAGTTGAGTGAATAGTGGATCTGTCATTATGACATGGTTATCTCCTTCATGTATAAAAGAGAGTGCTCTCTCTTCATTTCATTAATTAGATATAGAATCTAGAATCATAGGATATAGATCAGAGATAGATAGTAGATTGTAGAAGTTAGTCTTGACTTTGTAATATGGAGAAGGGAATTCTTAGCTTTTGTTCATAATCTTGGTTTGATGCTTTCATGATTTATGATTGATTCTTGTGATGTTAATTAAGATTGCTTTATTGTTAATGTGAGCTCACTTGTGTTGTCTTGTTGCTCTTCATATGTTGTCTTTATTTTATGCAATTTACTTTCAATCATGTGTTTCATCTTCCTACATTAGATTAGCAATTGTGTGTTTCAGCTTAATGGGGGTTAGATCATAATACTCTTAGTTTCACGGGGGGTTAGATTAGATTAATTTCGCTTCAGTCCTGCATATACTTTGCATGTGCTTCGTAAGCCTACGAACCTCGGATTGACAAATTAAATGGTTGGGCAAATACTACAACGAAATTAAAACGACATTAATTCGGCCCAACATAACCCATAAAGTTGTCAACTACCCATTTTGTCTTTTGTTCCCAATCATTTATTTCTTCCAGAAATTGGTTGAGGTAATTGATGCATGGGGGTTGGAAGAGTATGGCAGTGAAATTAGAATTGGAGAAGCCATTAGTTTTTGGAAAATGTGTTTTTGACTTATGGGGCAAGTAAATGCCCAAAAATGTTGCCCACTCCATCGTTCACTCGCGTCATTCATTGCTTCACGTAGCTGAAGATTACTAGGCTCTCTCCTTCATGTTTTTCTTCCATTTCCTCATTCCTTCATGCCCAGAAATCCATTTTTTATTGCTGAGTGAATGGCCAGAAGGGATTCACGATTTGTGGATTTAGGGAGGTCGTTTTTTCTCCTTTAATTCCCATAGACGTTTTTTTGAATTTGAATCCATGAATTGGGGGTTTGTAGAGGCCGTTTTTGTCTCTATGAAGCCATTAAATGTTTCCTGAAATGATTTTCTCACCTGGGTCATTTCTCCCCATTTACCATTTTCGATTTTGGTTCCCCATGACGTTTTTGTTCGTACCCAACAATTGTGTTTTGTGGTTATGTGAATCCTTGTTTGGTCTGGACTGTTAGGATTGGAAGAGGCCAGGATTGGCTTGGTAAATATAGTGAAGAGAGGAACCTCATAGACAGATCAAGAGGGGTTGTCAATCCTTGTTGCACACCCTGAAGAGCACTAGAAGGGAAGGTATGGCCTGAGGGAACTGTGTAGTAGTGAAGGGAATTCTTCCTTGTGTTGGGTGGTGTGGTTATTGAGGAGGCCAAACCAAATCTTGTGTAGGTGTCCATAACTCTATGGTTGAGCTCACTAGCTTAGCAATTCTCCTTTCCACTGCCTTAGTAGCATGATAAACCCAACTATGTTTGGCTTGGCTGAGTTTTGATGTGTATTTTTCTATGTGTGAGCCTGTTGTTCCCTAGTTCCTAGTGGAAATCGTGCCCAGCTCGGGGGTGGCGGTGGTGTTGAGAGATTGATGAGCACACTGGCCTATGGTTGGGTGGAACGTTGCAGCAAAATAGCTGGTTGCCGGACAACTCCTTTTCAAGATAAGTATTTCTTGTATTTAACTCTGAAATGTATTTGTTTTATGAGTTATTATGAACATGATGAATGTGTTGAATGATATTTGCTTCCGCTGTGTATTTGCATATATTATGCGTCTTTGTTTAATTTTATGTTCAATCCATTTTATTATTATGTTCATGGATCTAGATTTCCCGTTTGATAGCAGCAGCAGTGTAGGTAGCGTCCTCTCCATAGTCGGGATGAGGGGAGGGGACGCGACATTCCATATGAAACCATCAAGATTATTTTGTTAAACATAAAAATAAATTATCCCAAAAAACATTCAAGTTTGATTTGATTTGAGTTTGACATCATTTTAGAAGTGTTAATATAATGACATATTTAGTAATCTTATTGAAGATTGTTTAAATGATGTTTAAGGCCCATTGTTCCCATTCAATGCCTTGTCAAATTAGACATTGAGAAAATATTAACAATGCCAGAAAACATCAATAAAATGACTCCTATGGAATAAGCATGATGTCCCTAACATTGATATATTATTGTTAAAGATCATGTTTTTATAAGTAATATCCTCTCCACATTTCTACAATTTTACGGGCCTATGAAAAGCAATGTCAGTGATGTAGAGTAGTATTGCCAATCGTTTTGATTTCAATCTTGGTAGTGGTGATGATTCATGGCCATAGTATCCTAACATCATCAATAAATCATTTATGTCAATTCAATCATATAATATACCCATGAATCATCACCATTTTTGAGATTGAACTCATGATCCCAAGCAAAATTATTCTAAAGCATCAATATGGGAATACAAAGCACAAAAAGTAGAAATATGAGATAAATGTTTCATAGAAAGAGCATAGGGAAAGAGACGTAAAATATAACTTGAGTACTTGTGAAAGAATGCCTCTTCATCACATTTTTCCTCTTTTCTATTTCCTCAAAAAAGAATGTGTCAAGTGCATTTCAATCACTTATATAGCCATTTTTTGTATGCAATAATCAACATGCCTTCAATGTATTAATATTATCGAGTATTATATGACTTTAAGTTGTAAGTGAATCTAAAATTTTGAATCAGACTCGATATTTCCTCTAATACATAAAACTTTATTGGATAGCCATATCCCTGAAATCTAGGTTAAAACCTTTTAAACACAACCTCAATCGCTTTGGTTCTACTTATAAGAAAATTGGCTTTGATTGAACACATATTTTCATTAGTAGTTATAATTGTTGAATGAATTAATTGAGGTATGGTATATCATGATCCATATGGACTAAGTTTCAACATGATAAGTACATGTAAATTATTTGGTCTAATTTACACTGTTTCACGTCATTTTGAGGAGTAGACAACAACACCGGTTTCTAAAACAATTGCAAGGTGGCCAAATTTTAAGTGTTGTCCTATTGTGGTCTTTTATGTACTATGAAATTTCCATCTCAGTATGGTAGTGATTGAAATGGGTCACATAATGAAAATATCGGTTATTGGATGTAGGATTGAATGACCTCAAGAAGGAGAAAATATTGATAATGGCAACTCCAAAATGAGGCTCTAATAGTAATTTCTATAGCTTAGGTGTGCAATATGGTGACAAGAGAAAATCCACAATAATAAAAGAAAGACTTGATCAAGGAATTATTGGAACAAATGAGCTTGTTTTTCCATCACAAAATTCATATGCACAAAGAGAATTAATGTCTTTTACAAATGACCTCTCATGGTTGAATGACATCCTAAGAAATTTAAATGAAACCTTGTGACACCTCACAAGATTAAAATTATCCCTACATTTCAATTTCATATTTTGGTATAACTCGCTTTTACACTAAATTCTAAGAAGTTACATATCTCATAGTAGTATCTCACAATTAGTATAGACTTACTTCCATAGTTATTTAAAGTGTCCCTTTGTTGCTAATGGATGTCTTCAAGTATAGTATGTTATTTTTAGAAGAGGAGTATTGTTTTTATGAACTAATGTTCAAAGTGTTAAAACACTTGTTGCATAATCATGAGGAATCAAATGAACTCTTTCCTCATTTTCCTTTGATATATTCGATGCATGATTTGATTAAGGAGGGAGCAAAGAGGTTTCAATATTATATTGTTAAATAACTCCTACTTTCTTACATGATATTGAACTTGCATTATAGGTGAAAATTAAAAATCATGTCAAAATGGAAAAGAAAATAGGTGTTGTGGACAATAATGCCATACTATTGTTTTCCATATCAATTCTTGTGGACAATAATGCCACACTATTGTTTTCCTTGATATTCTGGCAGGGTGATCGTGGCAAGGCACCCACTAACAAACCTAGTAAAGAGGATGATGTGTCCAACATTGACGTTGTCTTTGAATCAACCGACCTGATGAATACGATTAGAAAGCCCTTGAGAAAGGACAATAGAGAATTCATTGAAGGCTAGGTGTGAGCCTACACCAAAGATAGCGTCAAGGATGCAAGTTTTAAGTTAGCGAAAAGACAATTATGGGGTAAACAACATTATATACAAATATTATTTAACACATTAATTTATGAATTTTGATTTCCAACATTTATATGAGCTAATACACAATGTTTTCTTTCTATAATGGTTTTTGGGATCTATGCCTCGTCATGAGGACACTAGTGTTGGAAGTGGTGCATTAACCCCACAACACCTAGAACAAGCCACATGACCATGATAATTTTTTGCATGTGGCTCGGGAAAGTGTACCTTCTGGGGGGCATGAGACACCCCCACAATGCATCATTATACCGTGCACCTGATAGTGTAGACCAAGAAACTAATCATTATTATACACATTATTATCCTAGAACTGAATGTGTTGCCATCACGGTAACACTCTTGGTCAACCTTGTGGTGGATGAGAACATGGTTCCCCTGAAGATACAACAGATATCGAGTATTTATGAATATCTTAATTAAATTACTATTATTTATTTGAAATGTGCATTTCTTCAATTAATTTATATTATTAATGAACATATCATTTTGTAGGAAATAACATATTTTATAGGACTTTGAATGAGAATTCTTTAGAGATTTTTTGTCCCACCATTCATACATGGTGGAATGCCTAGGATCCAAATTTGAAAAATGTTCTTATGAACCACTTGGTCGAGAAATTTGGTGAAACATTCAACAAGAATGAAATCCCCTCGAAGGCCGACACATATTTAAAATATGTGAGAGACCAATATAGGGTTAGATTGAATAAAAACCCTATGCATGACCATCCTTTGGTGATTCTCGAGAGGGAACAAAAGGATATTACAGCCAAGCAAAGAAAGACTTGAGAAAACAAGGGAATGAACCACCTAGATCTCCAAAGTAGGTTATATTTTGAATTTAATATCCTAAGTTTTTTTCAAGTTCTATAGAAAAAAATTAATAAATTAAAATTAAAAATTAAAAAAAATTTGTGATATCTACCCTTTTTGAAATTGTGTGTAGGCTCCTAGACATGTCAAAAGCAACTAAGGAAAGATTGTAAAAACACCAGCAACAAAAACTTGGCCAAGGTGGTTACCTAATATTAAAATCACGAATTCTAAGTGCCAAAATGTTTAACCACATTATCCATATCATCATACAATTTTTAATTAATTACAACTAATAAGCATAATTCATGATCTTGTGCAATTCAAGGGGATATGTTACATCATTCAACCACCAAAGAAGACATCAAGACTAGGTTAAAGCATAGATTTGATGGAGTGGTGGAACGACAAAAAATCAGCGGGAAAATTGAATCTACCCCTTTGGAAAACATGGTAAATAAAACTAGAATACTTTAATCATTGATTACTTGTAAAATATATTGATGTTTGAATCAACCCATAGATTAATGTGTCTATTTGTTTTTAGTAGAAAAACAAAAATAATGTAGCTGGCAACGTTGGAAAACATCCACTGCATGATTCTAGTATCGGTGAGTGGCCCCATCGTGGTATGTGTGTATTTAAAATTACATGTATTTATCGATGACTATTAATATTTACTCATAGATGGCGTACTTATAAATTTTGTTTCAATGGCCCTATAGTGCATCATCCTACATATGATACTACTAGAAGTGCAGTATATGAGATGATGGATAGTCATGCAACATCAAAACAGGGACCAACAACTTAAGGGGGTCAAGATGGTTCTAATGATTATTTAATCATTTCTTTCATGAAAACTAAAAAAGATAAAAATAAGTGATTGTACATATTTTGAGGATACAATTTATTAATATAAATTATTATTGGTAGAATTTTTGTTTTTCTACCTTATGCATGAGCCTTAAATGTTTTTGTTTACTATGTTAAAACCTGAGTAGGAGATTACTTATTTACTATTGATTTGACGAGATAAAATATGAATTTGATATGCAATATATCTACTGCTGATAACACATTGAAATATTATCATTGTTACATCAAAAGCACAAGTTTCATTGCCTTAGTATACACAATTTTTATTGCCTTAGTGTTTTAGCTTAATGTATTTACATCTTTGCAGTTACCATGAGACCCTTATGGTTTATTTCTTTACATTTGAAATGAAAACTTGACAATGGATGTTGTAGTGATGCATATGTGAATATGTTTATATGAATCCTATTATGTTATGTTAGTTTATTATATAAATATAAAAGGAGTATGTAAACTAGATTGTAACAGTTGTAGCTAAAACACATAAGTTGTAACAGTTGTAGCTAAAACACAAGAGATTAGGATGCTTTCTAAATTTTTCAGGAATAAATAATTAATGTTTTGCAACATGCTTAATTGATTTCATCTTTAAATTTGTAATTCATTTTATCCATTTGCTAAAAAAAATTCAATTTGTAAAATAATAACCGGCCTGCAAAATTAATGTGGCAAATTCATTCTAAACTAAGCAGTTGCTGAAATTATAAATAGCTGCAACTCAAGGTTGAAACAATGCAACTCCAAGTTGAAAAACACCCAAACAACAGCGGAAACACATGGTTGGATTCACAGCCATCTATTTGTCTTTGTCCTTCAATCTAAATCTAATCGCAACCATCTCTTTGCCTTTGTCCTTCAATCTAAATCTGCAGCAAAACAAAAACAATACAGGTGAGAAACATGAGTTTTCATATTAATTGGGATCCCTAGTTAACGTAGAAATTTCGGTCTTCTGATTTGCAATTATGCGCTCCTGTATTCCTTTGGAGTATGCAGTTCCAAGAGCAAAGTCCTCCATAAAGTTGAAAGCTTGATGGTGGTCGATGCATTCATAACCAATAATTTAATCACTCGGCTCCTAAGCTTCAAGATTGCATGCCTCCGATCTTTTCTTCTCTTGTTCCGATAATGGAATAAAGAAATGAAACAATTGGCTCTCTCGGCCAGCTTGGAAAGCATCTTGACCAAATGGTGACGCGTTCATCTCATTGTTAGTTGTAGAAAGATCTCAATCATGGAGAAAGACGTGCAACAAGAAAATTAATCATTACTTTCCTAGACCTGGGTAGTTATAGCTTCATCCAAAACGAATAATCCTACGACAACCTCAGTAATGTTTTACGGGAGGGAGGCTCTTCCGCCTAACATTTTGGTTTCCGCCTAACATTTTGGCAACGCACCACCTATCTATCTCTCCATAAATATTACAACATCTCAAAAGGAAATTTTAAGGCGTTTGTTTAAGGCTGTTAAAACTAAAATTGATTTGCTTGTCATAGCTGCCACACAGTCCACTTAAAATTCATGAAAATCCAATTTATTTCCTAAATTCAAGGAAGCTTGCAGCTGAGCGCAAAATTGCAGCAGCATGCTCTTCATTGTTAGATGGATATCGCTTACATTCTCTGAAATAAATTGCTCTGTTCAATAGAAATTTCTGCTATAGGAAAAAAGTTCAAGTTCCATTGAGAAACAAGGAAAAGAAAAGCCAAGGCACTCGATCTCCATATAATTACTGAACAATGAAATTATCTCGCTGAGCACGGATCCGTTAGTAGATGAAAAAGAAAAATTATAGTCCACAAACTAGATGGCAGTCTGTAGTCAGCTTTAAGTTGATTTATCATTGTCAAATTACTTGAGAGAGGTCCACAAAAAAACAGTAATTACACATTAATTAACTGTGCTACGTTTCATCCACAAAGTTTCTTTTTGAATACAGGATGGAAAGTATACAATAGCTCTGCCATCATCATTCACGATCATCCTGTTTTCAGTTGGAATAAAAAAAATCAACAGTTTGAGCTTATGCATGATCAATAAGATGGTATTGCGTGAATGGATATACCTAACTGTTTTTTTCTCTTTTTTCTTTTTCTATCAATTAACGCCCATTTACAGATAGTCAAATTCAGGTACAATTTCTGAGCAAACTATGACGAAATGTAAAAATCCGAAACATGGGTTTTGTGCAGAAGGGTCTCATTTAATTGATTCACAAGCGGTTTGTGAAAATTTGACTTTGTTTGAGAGAAGTTCGCATTTTTCTGAACATGAAAATGTCAGATTTCAGGATGGCCGGTTTTCACTTTTCTCTTTGCTGGATCACGAATGGTGTAAATATGCTGCATGATATTGACTCTGACTTGTGACATTAGTTCAAGAATTTGGTGCTCACGGCAGGTTTCAGAAAATGAAGAACACTCATAAAAATATGACACTACGCTAGCTTATCTGAGATGAATGCTTCCTGTGCATGGTTTGGTGATATCACAACCTGACAGAGCGGATGGTGTCAAACATTGTTATGGATCGATACCTTTTGCGAGTTCTCCATCCATGAAACGCGAATGAGATGATAGTACCAGCTGGTGCAAGATTCTCCTCCCAGTCTTAGGTGATGCGTTTGATTTTAAATTGACATATGCATGTGTGTTAAGTGGAATATCTAAAGATGCACGATAATGCAGGTCTGGTCGAAAAAACTCATACTGTGCACAACTGTCGGGAAAAATTAATGAAAGCATATTCTTGTATCATCCCAATAAATTATCCTTGCTGGTTTAATATCTATTTTCCAAAACATGCAGGTTGCTGTCGCAACTGGCTGTTATAGCCGTGTGTTGCAGTTGGTTGTTACATCCTGTTGTTGTAGCCCGATAGTTGATTTTAAATCCATAAAAGTGCAATAACCAAATTTCCCACAGCGCAGAGAGTTTCTCAGTTGTTACATCTGGTTGTCGCAGCTGGTTGTTATAGCCAGGTGTTGCAGATGGCTATTACAGTTGAGTGTTACAGCTGGTTATCACAGTGGGTGTTGTAGTTGGTTGTTGCAGCTCGCTGTCGCAGCTATGTGATGTTGTAGCTGGTTGTTACAGCTATTTAAATTTTTAAATTTTGATTGTTTTGTCAAAGTGTCGAGACATGAATGCCCATGAACGCAGATCCAGATAAATTTAATTTAGAGTATTTTTGCAATTTTTCTTTATTTTTGCATGTAATTTATTTTGATGTGTTATAAAAAACAAAAAAACAAAAAAACAAAAACAAGAAAAAATATATTAAAAATTATAAAAATTATTTAGTTTGTTTTATAGAAAGAAAACAATAAAAATAAAATTATAAAACCCTGCAAAAGAAAATAAAAATAAAAAATAAAAAAAATCACGAACAATAAAAAGTTAAAAAAATAAAAACAACCAAAATAAAGTTGCAAATGGACATTTTTCCTGAAATTTCTTTTATGATTAACACTGAATTGTTTTTCTTCGAGTCACTTCAAGCAGCGATCAATGACGAACCACGAGCGCAACGGAAATAGGTATAACACATTTTATTTCTTCCTGACATTTTATTTGCATCTTATGTACTTCTTTCTGCATGATATGTTTTATTTTACGAACTTCTCATAAGTTTCATGCTAGGTTGCATGAGGACATGCAACTAGCTCAGTTGGGGAGGAGGAACTATATTCAATAAATATTCACTACTAAGTTTCATGCAGGAATTTGTACTAAGTTTTTTTTTAGGTTTCAAAGACGACCGCATTTTGCTGCTAAAGTGATTTTTCAAGAATCACAAAAATTTTGAGAATCATGCTTTCATAGACAGCCTGAAGGAGCTGTTAATCATGACATTTGTTGATAAACATCATAACGTTGGTTGTTACACAGAAACCATCCATAAACTCATTTGCGTCATGATTATTTATCCATATTTCTCCTTCAGAGCACCTTCACCATCCATGTCTTGAAGTCCACTTTCCATCGCTTTATCTGGCATGACTTCACACATGCCTATCTTTCTGAATTGCATACATCCCTTTATCTTTTTCAGTTCAGTTTTTTCATTCTAGTTTGTCTTCTGAATAAAACCAGCTCCCTTTCCATGACTACATAGCTTTGCCATATCCACTGCTTGACTGTGAGATCTTTTCACTGATAGTCCTACCAATCTTTTTATACCAATTCGCGTTGACTGATGTGGGATTCCTTAAGTCCACCTTTCAACAAGTATTTCCCCATCGACCTCAGCACCTTATCTGGGATATAGACTAGAGTTCATTTTGAGTACCTGGAGGCTTGCATGCCTTAATGGAAAGTTCTCTCGTTGACAATCATGGGAATTCAGCAATGTCCCTTGATCGTCAGATCTTGCAAGTGGATTAACATCAACACATCTATCCGCACTTCACAAGATGTACTTGGGTACCTTGGCACTCATTGACATCACTGGTGAGTTGCCTCGCATTGGTTAACGGCATTCATCAATGGCTGGTAATCCAATGATTTCCTTTCATGCTCGACATCGACACATTTATTCGCATGACTAGAATTGTACCATCGCGTTTTGTAGCAGGTGAAGACTATACATTCTTTCTCATGACTCCATCAACAGTTGCAGAAACATGACTTCAGATCTATGAGTGTATCACAGTTCCACTTTTTGCCTTCCACATTTTCCATTATTTATCAGCAGCAGTTCAGATTCCTCCACTTCACATTACAACAGTTCCAGCAATTACAGCCGTAGCAGCATTTACAGTTACATTTTATTCCTTCAGTCGTGACATATTCTCCATGATTCAACAGCAGCAGTTCTGATTCCTTCACTGCCCATGATTCATCAGTTACAGTCGCAGTAGCAATGAAACATTCCACGATCTACTGGCATCAGCTACATTCCTATTGCATCGTTCATCTACTTTTTGGGTAAGTGGGGGTATGTTGTTTTCTAAACTTTAATCATTCAAATCCTTACATGTTAGCAATGAATAATTTGGAAAATTCCCTCACCATGCTCCATTTCTTTCATAGCCCATGCTAGATTGCATGAGGACATGCAACCACATCAGTTGGGAAGGGGGAACTATATTCGATACATACTCACTACTATCATTCCATTATTTTCACCACCATCACCCATTTTTCATCTCATTTACCATTCACGAGCATTTCTTTTCTGACAAATCCTCTATTGCACTTTGCTTCATACACATTGATATACATATTGGCATGATTCATAAAGATAAAGGAAAGGATTTCTTATGCACAATGATGCTTTCTATGCACATTAATAGCTTATCATTTCCAGTGAAAGTATGGCAGCTAGAAAATAAATAACGTAATGAATGTTGTTAACACAAGAACCAACATTCTTTGTATTCATGGTTGTCACACAAGAACCAACCATAAGAAAAATGTCAGTTGTTACTCATGCATTTCACATCATGAAATGAATGTTGTTAACACAAGAACCAACATTCTTTATATTCATGGTTGTCACACAAGAGCCAACCATAAGGAAATGTCAGTCGTTACTAATATATTTCACACCCTGGAAACATTCATTGTTAAAAAGACATCATCAATCAAAGCCAAGTTCAGATGCCAAAAGTTCTTGAGAAGATCCATACACTGTTGCATGAGGACATGCAACAAGTTCGATTGGGGAGTATGTTGAGACTCAGAAATGTCACAATTTCATCCACTTTATCTTCCGCTATTACTCACATTTCATCATCCAATTAACCTTTTATCATACCATTTCCATACATATATGTGGGTTTCACCTTATTATTTCCACTTTATTCATTTTAGTATTATAAGTGAATTTATGATTAAAATATTAGAAATTAAACATGTTTTTCACTAATATCTCAAATATGGATGAGCTTTGTAATGTGTAGGAATATGTGAAGGATTAATTCAAGAAAAGACTTCTCAAATATCTCCTCCACCATTTCAAGGAGATAATTATTCAAGCTAATTCTAATGAGAAGATCATGAAGATTTGGTTGGCATATCTTATCTTGGATTTATGAGAGACATGTGGAGAATTTGTGAGAGACATGTGGAGGATTTGAAGGGATCATATCTTGTAATAATAGGAAAGTAGTTGAGTGGTTGAGTGAATAGTGGATCTGTCATTATGACATGGTTATCTCCTTCATGTATAAAAGAGAGTGCTCTCTCTTCATTTCATTAATCAGATATAGAATCTAGAATCATAGGATATAGATCAAAGATAGATAGTAGATTGTAGAAGTTAGTCTTGACTTTGTAATATGGACAAGGGAATTCTTAGCTTTTGTTCATAATCTCGGTTTGATGCTTTCATGATTTATGATTGATTCTTGTGATGTTAATTAAGATTGATTATTGTTAATGTGAGCTCACTTGTGTTGTCTTGTTGCTCTTCATATGTTGTCTTTATTTTATGCAATTTACTTTCAATCATGTGTTTCATCTTCCTGCATTAGATTATCAATTGTGTGTTTCAGCTTAATGGGGGTTAGATCATAATAGTCTTAGTTTCATGGGGGGTTAGAATAGATTAATTTCACTTCAGTCCTGCATATACTTTGCATGTGCTTCGTAAGCCTACGAACCTCGGATTGACAAATTAAATGGTTGGGCAAATACTACAACGAAATTAAAACGACATATTCGGCCCAACAGAACCCATAAAGTTGTCAACTGCCCATTTTGTCTTTTGTTCCCAATCATTTATTTCTTCCGGAAATTGGTTGAGGTAATTAATGCATGGGGGTTGGAAGAGTATGGCAGTGAAATTCGAATTGGAGAAGCCATTAGTTTTTGGATAATGTGTTTTTGACTTATGGGGCAAGTAAATGCCCAAAAATGTTGCCCATTCCATCGTTCACTCGCGTCGTTCATTGCCTCACGTAGTTGAAGATTACTAGGCTCTCTCCTTCATGTTTTTCTTCCATTTCCTCATTCCTTCATGCCCATAAATCCATTTTTTATTGCTGAGTGAATGGCCAGAAGGGATTCACGATTTGTGGATTTAGGGAGGTCGTTTTTTCTCCTTTAATTCCCATAGACGTTTTTTTGAATTTGAATCCATGAATTGGGGGTTTGTAGAGGCCGTTTTTGTCTCTATGAAGCCATTAAACGTTTCCTAAAATGATTTGCTCACCTGGGTCATTTCTCCCCATTTACCATTTTCGATTTTGGTTCCCCATGACGTTTTTGTTCGTACCCAACACTTGTGTTTTGTGGTTATGTAAATTCTTGTTTGGTCTGGACTGTTAGGATTGGAAGAGGCCAGGATTGGCTTGGTAAATCTAGTGAAGAGAGGAAACTCATAGACAGATCAAGAGGGGTTGTCAATCCTTGTTGCACACCCTGAAGAGCACTAAAAGGGAAGGTATGGCTTGAGGGAACTGTGTAGCAGTGAAGGGAATACTTCCTTGTGTTGGGTGGTGTGGTTATTGAGGAGGCCAAGCCAGATCTTGTGTAGGTGTCCATAACTCTATGGTTGAGCTCACTAGCTTAGCAATTCTCCTTTCCACTGCCTTAGTAGCATGATAAACCCAACTATGTTTGGCTTGGCTGAGTTTTGATGTGTATTTTGCTATGTGTGAGCCTGTTGTTCCCTAGTTCCTAGTGGAAATCGTGCCCAGCTCGGGGGTGGCGGTGGTGTTGAGAGATTGATGAGCACACTGGCCTATGGTTGGGTGGAACGTTGCAGCAAAATAGCTGGTTGCCGGACAACTCCTTCTCAAGATAAGTATTTCTTGTATTTAACTCTGAAATGTATTTGTTTTATGAGTTATTATGAACATGATGAATGTGTTGAATGATATTTGCTTCCGCTGTGTATTTGCATATATTATGCATCTTTGTATAATTTTATGTTGAATCCATTTTATTATTATGTTCATGGATCTAGATTTCCTGTTTGATAGCAGCAACAGTGTAGGTAGCATCCTCTCCATAGTCGGGATGAGGGGAGGGGACGCGACATTCCATATGAAACCCTCAAGATTATTTTGTTAAACATAAAAATAAATTATTCCAAAAAACATTCAAGTTTGATTTGATTTGAGTTTGACATCATTTTAGAAGTGTTAATATAATGACATATTTAGTAATCTTATTGAAGATTGTTTAAATGATGTTTAAGGCCCATTATTCCCATTCAATGCCTTGTCAAATTAGACGTTGGGAAAATATTAACGATGCCAGAAAACATCAATAAAATGACTCCTAGGGAATAAGCATGATGTCCCTAACATTGATATATCATTGTTAAAGATCATGTTTTTATAAGCAATATCCACTCCACATTTCTACAATTTTATGGGCCTATGAAAAGCAATGTCAGTGATGTAGAGTAGTATTGCCAATCATTTTGATTTCAATCTTGGTAGTGGTGATGATTCATGGCCATAGTATCCTAACATCATCAATAAATCATTTATGTCAATTCAATCATATAATATACCCATGAATCATCACCATTTTTGAGATTGAACTCATGATCACAAGCAAAATTATTCTAAAGCATCAATATGGGAATACAAAGCACAAAAAGTAGAAATATCAGATGAATGTTTAATAGAAAGAGCACAGGGAAAGAGACGTAAAATTATAACTTGAGTACTTGTGAAAGAATGCCTCTTCATCACATTTTTCCTCTTTTCTATTTCCTCAAAAAAGCATGTGTCAAGTGCATTTCAATCACTTATATAGCCATTTTTTGTATGCAATAATCAACATGCCTTCAATGCTTTTAATATTATCGAGTATTATATGACTTTAAGTTGTAAGTGAATCTAAAATTTTGAATCATACTCGACATTTCCTCTAATACATAAAACTTTATTAGATAGCCATATCCCTGAAATCTAGGTTAAAACCTTTTAAACACAACCTCAATCGCTTTGGTTCTACTTATAAGAAAATTGGCTTTGATTGAACACATATTTTCATTAGTAGTTATAATTGTTGAATGAATTAATTGAGATATGGTATAGCATGATCCATATGGACTAAGTTTCAACATGATAAGTACATGTAAATTATTTGGTCTAATTTACAATGTTTCACGTAATTTTGAGGAGTAGACAACAACATCGGTTTCTAAAACCACTGCAAGGTGGCCAAATTTTAAGTGTTGTCCTATTGTGGTCCTTTATGTACTATGAAATTTCCATCTCATTATGGTAGTGATTGAAATGGGTCACATAATGAAAATATTGGTTATTGGATGTAGGATTGAATGACCTCAAGAAGGAGAAAATATTGATAATGGCAACTCCAAAATGAGGCTTTAATAGTAATTTCTATAGCTTAGGTGTGCAATATGGTGACAAGAGAAAATCCACAATAATAAAAGAAAGACTTGATCAAGGAATTATTGGAACAAATGAGAATGTTTTTCCATCACTAAATTCATATGCACAAAGAGAATTAATGTCTTTTACAAATGACCTCTCATGGTTGAATGCCATCCTAAGAAATTTAAATGGAACCTTGTGACACCTCACAAGATTAAAGTTATCCCTACATTTCAATTTCATATTTTGGTATAACTCGCTTTTACACTAAATTCCAAGAAGTTACATATCTCATAGTAGTATCTCACAATTAGTATAGACTTACTTCCATAGTTATTTAAAGTGTCCCTTTGTTGCTAATGGATGTCTTCAAGTATAGTATGTTATTTGTAGAAGAGGAGTATTGTTTTTATCAACTAATGTTCAAAGTGTAAAAGCACTTGTTGCATAATCATGAGGAATCAAATGAACTCTTTCCTCATTTTCCTTTGATATATTCGATGCATGATTTGATTAAGGAGGGAGCAAAAAGGTTTCAATACTATATTGTTAAATAACTCCTACTTTCTTACATGATATTGAACTTGCATTATAGGTGAAAATTAAAAATCATGTCAAAATGGAAAAGAAAATAGGTGTTGCTTATCTTATTATGTTTTGATTTCCATATCAATTCTTGTGGACAATAATGCCACACTATTGTTTTCCTTGATATTTTGGCAGGGTGATCGTGGCAAGGCACCCACTAACAAACCTAGTAACGAGGATGATATGTCCAACATTGACGTTGTCTTTGAATCGACCAACCTGATGAATACGATTAGAAAGCCCTTGAGAAAGGACAATAGAGAATTATTGAAGGCTAGGTGTGAGCCTACACCAAAGATAGTGTCAAGGATGCAAGTTTTAAGTTAGCGAATAGACAATTATGGGGTAAACAACATTATATACAAATATTATTTAACACATTAATTTATGAATTTTGATTTCCAACATTTATATGAGCTAATACACAATGTTTTCTTTCTATAATGGTTATTGGGATCTATGCCTCGTCATGGGGACACTAGTGTTGGAAGTGGTGCATTAACCCCACAACGCCTAGAACAAGCCACATGACCATGATGATTTTTTGCATGTGGCTCGGGCAAGTGTACCTTCTGGGGGGCATGAGACACCCCCACAATGCACAATATACCGTGCACCTGATAGTGTAGACCAAGAAACTAATCATTATTATACACGTTGTTATCCTAGAACTGAATGTGTTGCCATCACGGTAACACTCTCGGTCAACCTTGTGGTGGATGAGAACATGGTTCCCCTGAAGATACAACAAATATTGAGTATTTATGAATATCTTAATTAAATTACTATTATTTATTTGAAATGTGCATTTCTTTGATTAATTTATATTATTAATGAACATATCATTTTGGAGGAAATAACATATTTTATAGGACTTTGAATGAGAATTCTTTAGAGATTTTTTGTCCCACCATTCATACATGGTGGAATGCCTAGGATCCAAATTTGAAAAATGTTCTTATGAACCACTTGGTCGAGAAATTTGGTGAAACATTCAACAAGAATGAAATCCCCTCGAAGGCCGACACATATTTAAAATATGTGAGAGACCAATATAGGGTTAGATTGAATAAAAACCCTATGCATGACCATCCTTTGGTGATTCTCGAGAGGGAACAAAAGGATATTACAGCCAAGCAAAGAAGGACTTGAGAAAACAAGGGAATGAACCACCTGGATCTCCAAGGTAGGTTATATTTTGAATTTAATATCCTAAGTTTTTTTCAAGTTCTATAGAAAAAAAATTAATAAAAAAAAATTAAAAATTAAAAAAAAATTGTGATATCTACCCTTTTTGAAATTGTGTGTAGGCTCCTAGACATGTCGAAAGCAACTAAGGAAAGATTGTAAAAACACCAGCAACAAAAACTTGGCCAAGGTGGTTACCCAATATTAAAATCACGAATTCTAAGTGCCAAAATGTTTAACCACATTATCCATATCATCATACAATTTTTAATTAATTACAACTAATAAGCATAATTCATGATCTTGTGCAATTCAAGGGGATATGTTACATCATGCAACCACCAAAGAAGACATCGAGACTAGGTTCAAGCCTAGATTTGATGGAGTGGTGGAACGACAAAAAATCAGTGGGAAAATTGAATCTACCCCTTTGGAAAACATGGTAAATAAAACTAGAATACTTTAATCATTGATTACTTGTAAAATATATTGATGTTTGAATCAACCCATAGATTAATGTGTCTATTTGTTTTTAGTAGAAAACAAAAATAATGTAGCTGGCAACGTTGGAAAACATCCCCTGCATGATTCTAGTATCGATGAGTGGCCCCATCGTGGTATGTGTGTATTTAAAATTATATGTATTTATCGATGACTATTAATATTTACTCATAGATGGTGTACTTATAAATTTTGTTTCAATGGCCCTATAGTGCATCATCCTACATATGATACTACTAGAAGTGCAGTATATGAGATGATGGATAGTCATGCAACATCAAAACAGGGACCAACAACGTAAGGGGGTCAAGATGGTTCTAATGATTATTTAATCATTTCTTTCATGAAAACTAAAAAAGATAAAAATAAGTGATTGTACATATTTTGAGGATACAATTTATTAATATAAATTATTATTGGTAGAATTTTTGTTTTTCTACCTTATGCATGAGCCTTAAATGTTTTTGTTTACTATGTTAAAACCTGAGTAGGAGATTACTTATTTACTATTGATTTGACGAGATAAAATATGAATTTGATATGCAATATATCTACTGCTGATAACACATTGAAATATTATCATTGTTACATCAAAAGCACAAGTTTCATTGCCTTAGTATACACAATTTGTATTGCCTTAGTGTTTTAGCTTAATGTATTTACATCTTTGCAGTTACCATGAGACCCTTATGGTTTATTTCTTTACATTTGAAATTAAAACTTGACAATGGATGTTGCAGTGATGCATATGTGAATATGTTTATATGAATCCTATTATGTTAGTTTATTATATAAATATAAAAAGAGTATGTAAACTAGATTGCCTTGAGACTAAAAAGAAGGGTTATAGTAGGATAAATGGAGTGAGATAGTCCTCTTTCCTTTTTTCTGACAAGAAAAAGTCTAAATAAGACAAGGAGGCAAATAAAAAGTGGCACTTTTTCCACTTATGGGTAAATCAACTTATTATATATATTGGCCACCTTGAGCAGGGAAGATGGGTCGGGCATGCACATCCTCTACTTATGTAGCTTCAACTCCTTGATTATACTCTTTTGTTTTTCATGAATTTTCTTTTGTGATTTAGTGTTCTACTAGTCATATTGCTACCTTATTGACATACATGGAGAGCACATCGTTTGTGATATAAGGTTCCCTACAACATTAATGTTTTAAGAGTGTGTCATATCTGTTAATTTGGTTGGGAAAAGGAGGCATTGGTATAGCTCTTTAGGTGTTGTTCTTAATAATGGAGGACACACCATAGCTTACCTTTCCACAACATTCTTTCAAATAAAGCTAAAATATAACCCTTATGATCAAACAAATTACGCAATATTTAAATCCCTTAAACATTGTCAACATTTCTTGCTTGGTAAAAGGCTATCATTCACACATAACATCAACCACTGCGTTTATTTAAAGCATTGGAGAAGCAAATTGCAAAATCCAAATTAATATGCTAAATATATTAGTCTGGCCACGTAACATAACATTATATTTTATGTAGTTATATGACCTCAGTGTCTTAGGAATATAATATAAGACAATGTACCATTAGATACATGAGAGTTTGGTATTTTTGGATACTAGGTAACCATCTCAAGTTCCCTTGGTGTAGTTGTAGTATTTTTTTTCCAAAGGAAAAAAAAGCTTTTCATATTGATCAAAAACATAATATTTACATACAAGTATATTTTGTCTTCTGTTGCATGGCAACATTACATCAAAAATGAAACTGTGCTATGTATAGAACTTTTGTATCTTGTAGAGAAACCCTATTCTTGTACCGATTGGAAATTTTCATTTGAATCACACAAAGCATTCTTCGCTTCTGGAACTTGTGAAAGACTTCATCCAAAATGAGATTGGTAAGTTGTTTCAAAACAAAAACAATGTCGTAGTGTTATCAACTCAAAACAATTGTTGTGACAGATTATGTGCTTCCCATCCTTGGTTGTGGTTCATTGAAAAGTCTATGATAGAATTCATATACCTCCGCATCTCTTGTTTCCAAAAATTTCCACGTGCCAGGCTCCAAGTTTAGCCCTGCTTTGGATAGTCTATCTTCTTCGGCATTCCTTTCCCTTTAAACATGATGGCATGTGATAACATCAAAATTTATTAGAAGTCTGTTAACTTCCTCATATAGAGCAACGAGAGAAATATTCCTTCATTTTTTAACTTTGTTTATCCAGTTTATTATTACTAATGAGTCTTCAAAGATTTGAATTCTTCTACAATCTCTTTCAATAGCAAAACAAAGAAGCAGCTTCGGAGCCATTAGTTCTGCAAAATTGTTTGTCACATTGCCCATACCCATCTGAATCTGAAAATGATGAGATTGATTGAGGAAGAGAGTAGCCCCTCCCCTGCTTTTATTATCTTGTGATGCCCCATCAAAAGAAGCCCAAGGAATATATTTGCCAATCAACTCTTCTGTGATGATCCTTGGAGCCGGCTGGTCTTTTGTTAGTGGAAAAAATGATGTAGTTGTAGTATATTATTTGATAAATTATATATATTATTCTTCTCATGTTGTCTATGTTTTCATGTTTTTATTTCATGTCCGCCTCTTATCCTAAAATAAATAAATAAAACATTTCCATGTGAAGTGGATTTACTATTTGCAATAGATTCACCTTGTTATTAAGTACAAGAAAGGGAGCACAAATAATGTTGTTGATTTTCTTACTTGACATCTAGTGGACACCTTAACCAGTATCTTGGGTAATATGTATTATAATAATGAATGGAAAGATTCATATATGTTTGACTCAGTTTTGGGTATATAACTTAAGCTTTGTGGTGTTATTGACTTTGTTCAATAAAGTACCTTTTATTGATTGCCATGTTAAAGATGGAATGCTTGGAAATTGGTTAATGGAAGATGTGTTCCATGCCAACAATTGTTTCTATAATCACATTCTTCTTATTATAGTGGCCATTTTGTTGTTTTCAATTGTTTTTATTTGCTAAGATGTAGAAGTTTGTTCAATCTACATTCCATGGTGTGTTCTATGTAATAAAAATTTTAATCAAAACCTTCCAATAGTAAGCTTGGATTGTATCTATCTATTCTACTGCCTTCCAAACTTAAGGACTCAATCTTAACTAATTATATCAGTGGGTTTCCCTTTATTCAAATACACTACAACAAAAACTGGAATTTGTGCCATATTTTTTTTTCCAATTGTGGTGAGCAATCCAGAGCTAAACTTGGCACTATTGTACAATTTCGTAAAGCGCCGACTATTACAACTTTTTTTTGTGTCCTTTTTAACGTCCATTTTTGTGCCCAATTTTTTGCATACTTTTTTGTGTCTTTTTTGCACCAAATTTCGCATCTAGTATTGCATAATTTTTTACATCCTTGTTTGCACCCAATTTTGCATCTTTTTTTACATCCTTGTTTGCACCCAGCTTTGCATATTTTTTACATCCTTGTTTGCACCCAATTTTGCATCTTTTTTTACATCCTTGTTTGCACCCAATTTTGCATCTTTTTTTACATCCTTTTTTGCACCCAGTTTTGCATCTAATGTTGCTTCTTATTTTGTTCCTATTTTTACGTCATGTTTTGCACCCAATTTTGCACCCCATTTTGCATCCAATTATGTTTCCATTTTTGCATCTACTGTAACGCCCAAGTTTGCATCCAATTTTATGACTAGTAATGTGTCTAGTTTTGCATCTAGTTTTGCATTCCGTTTTACTTCTAATATTGCATCCAATTTTACTTTTTTTTGCATTCAAGTTTGCTCCCAATATGGTGTCTCGTTTAATGTCTTATTTTGCATCTAGTTTTGTGCCTAATGTTATGTCCTAATTGATGTCTTTTTTTGTGTCATGTTACGCCTAGTTTTGTGCCCATTTTTGCATTTAATGTTCCATCCAATTTTACATTATTTTTATGTCTAATGTTTATTCCCATATTGAATCCAATATTGCATCCCATCTTGATCCAATATTGCATCTCATTTACTTTTTTATTTGTGCCCAATGTTGTGTTCAATTTTGTACCGAGTGTTGCACCTAGTTTTGTGTGCAATGTTGGTGATCAAAGGTAATACCTAGGTTTTAACAATAATTCACGAACAAAATCCTTAAATATTGGCCATTTTGACATCACTTGCAACCAGATGAAGTCTCACCCGAGGCATTTATGGGGACTGTAGGAACCAAGTTTCTATAGTGTTGAAGGGATAGAAGGTATTCATTCTACTAACCTACCATCCATTCATATTATGCACAACAACATGTATTTTATTCATAAAATTAGATAACCCATACAAAGCACTAACAAAAACAGAGCATACATGTACTTATTAAACAAAACATCCATTAAATAAAAACATAAGATATTTGCTCCAAATTAGGTTCAATTCAATATTATTATCGTCTGGAACAGTTACAAAATAGATGCAATATGCATCATACCTCTATCGTAAACCCAAAAATACCCTAGCATTACATAACATAATAACAACTACTAAGGAATCTATCTAAAAACATACTATGCTCCCTTAACCCAAAAATCCCTTACATATTTATACACATCAAAATGGGATGATCATGTTACAATGTGGACACAAGTACCCAACTACTTCCAACTAACTTCTGCATTTTGCATACATTAGTACTTTGGTTGAATTGTTGTGTGGTTCACTTCCGATGCACAACTCCCAAAATTGGTCCAAAACCCCATTGCAATAGGCCCCAAACACTCACTTGTTGCTCGTCCTGAGCAACTTTAGTCTTCTACTACACGTTCTTCATCGGGTTACTAAAATTTTGACCGAGATATTTTGCTTCAGTAGTTTTCCAACTATTGTATAACACCTTTCAAACCATATTTCCTACCCTCTGTAAGTGGTACCTTGATGATTGATTTGATCAGATTTCTAACCATCAATCCCTTTGATAAAGATATGCATGACACCTCTCAGATGGAGCACAAGATCCCCGATCTTGGCCTTCACATTATAAATGGTGTTTGAGCTCTCAACTTCCAAAGTTATCATCTTGCCAGAATGATGGACAACATTGCCTTATTTGTTTCCTCTGCTTCAGCATGTAGCTACTCTCTTTGCTCGTTAGGATTATTTATACACTAATACTAATAGTTTGGTGGCTCCATGGATCTCTGCGTTTCCACTCATCAACTCTTTGCTTTGTCCAACTTTGGTATATATATCTTCAGCCTTGAAACATTAATGATTTGTTCCAAAATAGGTTCACTTCAATATTATTAGAATCTAGAACAATCTTACAAAACTTGCACACTACGCATCAGATCTCTGTCATAAACCCAAAAATACCCCAGCAATATATAGCATAACAACATCTACTAAGGAATATCCCATGAAAAATGCTTCAGTCCCCCCTTTACCCAAAGATCCCTTACATATTTATAGAATTCAAAATGGGATGAGAACATTACAATGTGGACACAAGTTCCCAACTACTTATAACTAACATCCACATTTTGCGCATATTGGTCCTTCGGCTGACTTTTTGGGCGGTTCGCTTCTGATTTGCAACTCCCAAAACTGGTCCAAAAACCCACTCCAACAGGCCCCCACCACTTACATGTTTCTCGTCCAAAGCAACTTTAGTCTTATGCTACACATTCTTCACTAGAAACTAAAATTTTGACCAAGATATTTTGCTTCAGTAGTCATTGATCCCTTGCTAGTTTTATAGTCAAATCCTAAGTACCTCATCCTTCTTCATCATGATGTGCCTTTGGCGCATGTACATATTATGCATATTTGATCAGTATTTGCTATCATGTTGAGATATTCACCGCCGGTTTCCCTACTCATGGCCACACGTGTCCACTATCCTAAGTCACTTCAATCATGTTGTTGCATTGTCATATCAATTTCAACAAGATTTTGCAAAGTTTTCTTCGGAGTGGCAACCTTTTCTTTATCTTGGGATTCTTCTGCAACAATGTCATCATTTATTTGGATTGTAATCGACTCTTTTACTTTCTCTATGTTGTCTTTCATTTCTTGTTTCACTACACCTTGTACTACTGCAATTTGTTTAGTTACTTTAAAGGCCTCCTCTTGCAATGGCTCCAATTTTTGTCTAATACTTTGTTGTTGAGATCGTAACTAATTTATTTCCATCAGTTGCTTCATGTTTTCAACCATTACTACCACACGCTATGTTGTTGGAAATGTGCTTACTAATTTCTTCAATTTTTGCACCTTCTCCTCTGTAGACTGTAGTCTTTGCTCTACTACCTTCAACTCTATATCCTCTATCAACTAGGTCCATACCTGTGCACTTTCCTCATACACATTTCCACATTTTTCCTATAGAATCTTGATGTTTTCTACTATCGTAGTATATGTTCTTTCCCTTTTCTCTCTTTCTTCCAATGGAGTGTTTGGGGTTGTGCACACTTCTAAATCCACTATTTTCACTTAGAATCACTGAATAGCTTCACTTATCTTTGTTACCTTTTCTTCTATTTTGGTATCTTATTCTACTTGTACTTTCGGGAGGTTTTTGCAAACCACCTCCACAACCTTTTTCAGTTTCTTACTTCTTTGTGTATCCTCTTCTCTTTCCTAACACAACTTATCATATTTCTCTTGCAACACATCCTTTTCTATAGTGGATTTACTCAACTCCATGGAATTTGACCATTCCCTTGTTTGAATTTCCTATGCAACACTTATATGTAAACTATGCAATACATATGAGGATAAATGTGATAAGACTACCTCAATAGAACTTATCGCCATCGTGTTCTCTTGCATTTCTACTATTAGGAACTCTAAAGCTATCGATTATATATTCAGAATTCATCGCGTTGTTGATGTTATGTTTGTTGTGACACCATTTTCCTCTTCTTAGTTTTTTTCATTGTGTTATGTCCTTCTTTTGTCCTTCTTTATAGTGGTCTCCTTGTTGTTTCCAAAATTTGTTGTAGCCATTCTAGTTGCTCCTGTATATTTTCATGGATTTCTTCTTGTCTTAGTGCCACTTGATCTAGTGCTTCTTTTGTTACCTCCTTGGCTTGCTCGCCAATTTTTTCCAAGTCATCCTTAGTTAGTTCCTAAAAAATAACTTCCTCTGCCATTTTCCTCTTCTTTATCTGCTTCAACGAGCCCGCATCACCATGTTCCTTTCTTTTCTCTCCTACGCTTTTCTCTTTTTCCTATGTGGTGCCTCCTACAACATTCATATGTTCCTCTTGCTCATCTTATTTTTCCATCTCTTCTTCTTGTTCTTCTTGTTCCTCTTTCTCTTATTCCAATACTAGGATTCTCATTTTTGCATCTCAATCATTGATAATGATGTTGACATCTTCCATTGCCAATCTAAAATGTGTTGGAAACCACTGCTTTGTTGAATCCCTTCTTTCTTGCACGTACTTGTGATGCATCCCAGGCTGGGTAATTTTTAGGGGCGAAATTTCGCCAATTGGCTATTTTTTGGGTTTTTTTTCAAAAAATAAATTCTTTATTTGGTCATTTTTAGTGTCCAATATCGCCTATATTTACATAAAATATGTTTTTTTTAATCATAATATTCACCAAAATTTACACATTTCAGTGTTAATTTTATGTTTCATATTTAATATTTGCCTACCTATCTATAAACATATTTTTTTCAATCCAAAACAATCGCCTAGAATACTATACTTAAGTATAATATTAGAATCCTTAAAAAATACCCTTTAATCTCCCAGCTTTGAAAAGCGTAATTCCCTTGTAGGATTCAACTACCTGCAGCTGGATGCATGGTGTGTCTTGAATTATTTGACTCATTTCTTCCTTGTAAACATAAAATTTGATACTATTATCCATATGCATGCTCTTGTGTGTAGTATGCCACAAGCTCACATACCTTGCTTCTAGAAATTGTTTGTGCTTCGTATCCATGAACTGTGTGTCTTTTGGATCCCTCAATGAAACTAGTGCAATTAAAATTAACATCCAAGAATAGTGTAGCTCCCCACACTTTTCTTGTGCTTCCTTGTAGTCTATTAAGAATTCACTGACCAAAAATGTGGCCTGGTTAATATGCACTCCTTTCGTGCACTTATTTTTTACTGTTATTGCCCCTCCTGGTACCTATTCTTTGCGACATTTCCTATGTAACTTGCAAGCCAAAACTTGCATCACAAACTTCATGGAGTCATCATTTATACTGGTGACATCCAACCCACACTATGCTTTATGTGTTCCATACTTTTCCTTCATTCTTTATGCTATTTTTTTCCTATCGCTTCCCTTGCTACTTGCAATCCACTGATTCACACAATAATATCATTATCGATGGATATTGGTTTTTCCAACCACAAGAATCCTCCATGCACATAACTCAACAACAATTGGGCGTAGTTGTTGATTTCCGAGATTCTACCGAAATGGGGTATCTCCAATAGGATCAATACTCATGCTATGTGTAGACTAATGCCCATTCATGTGGCTCAACTAAAATTATGGGTGAATCTGAACTTGTCTTCATGTAGAGATATTTTCTCTGATTAGATCTGGAAACTTATTCATGTCTATAATTTCATGATCTATGTACTTCATACCTCTGATAGTACCCAGAAAACTACCTTCAACTATGACCCTCTATGGGAATGGTCTTATGTCCATCCAATAATTCAGTTCCTTTTTCAAATTTAATGGCTTGGTTGTATTTTTCCTCAATGGTACATATGGTATCAAACACCTTAGCAGTTTGAACTTAACACTCTAGGGATTTTTTCCTAAGGTGTCACTCATGGCTGCTTCGTGTGTAGCTTCTTTGTTGATACAAACACACTTTCCTTTGGTGGTGTCATGTTGATACAAACACACTTTCCTTTGGTGGTGTCATATTTCTCTGTAACCTAGCATGGAAATTGTGCTAATTCTACTTTTGGCTCTCACTATAACTTGAAACAATATTTTCCATTGTTTCATTATTCCAGTAATCCCCAATATTCATGATCTTGGGATTGTCTTCCGTTCCAATGTTCACTTTGCGTGCATTCTATGGTTGTGTATAATTAATGGATCCAATCTCACTTCCTTTTACTACACGCTCTCCTTCAATTTCTAGTATTTTCTAATTTCTCATGCCTTTGTCCTCTTCATTTCCTTCAACAACATTACAGCACTCCAAAATTTATCACACATTTGCAGCTTGTTTGTGTGCACTACATAGGGGCATTGTTTCTGCCACGTCTTCTGGTGAAAATATATTCTCTTTGATAACCTGTAATGCAATGTCTACTGAAGGAGATTCAACTTCAAAACTATAGTTAACTTAAATTTTTGAGCCAATTCTTCCCAATCATCTATTTCTCTACACATTTTCAACTTTATATACTAATTATCTAGAATTGTAATTAGGGTGTGTATAGACAAATGCATCCATTCCTTCTTGGGTACTAACCTCCATGTGGCAATGCATTGTTTTAGATTATCCACCAAGCAACTCCTCCATATATACTTATGTCTAGTGTATTGAGTCCCAAATATGACCTACAACAACTTGCTACATTGTTTATAATCGTCTATCTTGTCTTTATGCGCAAACCACCATCTCACTAGAGTCACTTTGAGTGTGATATCCAAAGCAAGCATTCTTTGTTGTTCTGAAATATGCAATTCAAATTATTTGACAAAGGAATATATATTTTTTAATTCATCATACTTTGGGGGATCACATACCTCATCTCCAATCCAGCACAATGCATGGGTGATATGCGCACGTCTCCTTGTAGACACCTCATGCATCCTCTGCCACCAGACTTCTAGAGATTCTTCTAAATCTGACGTGTAAGAATGAATATTGTGCCAGCTAAGTACTCTATCGGTGGTGGGGTTAATATAGTAATCCATCTGTGCAGTCATATTTTTTATATTATCCAGGTCTACATTCCAAATTGGTTCCAAATAATGCCTTCCTTCTATAGGATCCAGTGGCACAGTAACTCTTAGGTTATCTACTTCAAATATAATCCACCTCTTCTTCATATTAATAATATCCTGGTTTGTAAAATCCCATTCCATACCAAGAAACACTGGGTAAGTGTTGTTGTTGTCCACTATCTTGATTACTTCAAAGTATGTTGTACTGTGCACTCTATCAATATCAACAATTACTCCTGTTAGTCTTCCAATTGGAACAATCCTATGTTAATTTTCCAGCTTCAATTGGATGGTTGACCATTTCAAATGAGGTTTACCCATCATTTCCCATGTCTACCTTGGGAGAACAATTACATTAGATCCTAGATCTAGTATAATATAGTCCATGTATCTGCGCACTCGACCAAAACTCTATGCTCATCCTTCTTTTGCGATGAACCTGGTTGATTGTGCATTGTATAACTGGTGTTTTTTCATCTTTTGCGAAGTGGTATCTCATTCTGCATAGTGTGTTCAATGTAGTCTTGTATTTTATTATTTTTAGATAGATCTTTACAAAACCTCTCAACATACCTATATGCGCCATCATATTGTCTCTAATTGTATAGTCATAGACTAGAGGCATATGATATACGGAAATTGGTCATATGTAGGTTGTGAAGATGATGTTATGTACTTTGTTTTTATCAGTTCTTTCCTTTCTTGATTATATGCATATTTATCCCTCCTAGGATCAAGTGGTGTAGGTAGGGTTGTCGACTTCCTAACCCATTGTACAGTTCTAATTCCTTGTTATATTGTGTCAATCCATGTTCTTATTGTAACTGCTACTGCTACTGCTATGATTCTGGGTTGATTGTTGCATTATTCTACTGATACCATCTACTCATTCTAGTTCTAACTCTAATTTTGGTTTTGGTTCCTTTTCTCATGTCATTTCACGATCAAAAGTGGACAATATTTCATCACATGGTCTAGATGTTTGCATTATGTGTATGTCATACACGAGTTCTAACAATCTCATGCAAAATGCCCCTATTGGCCACAGTTGTAGGATATAATTGCTCATATACCTCTACCAAACCTCCCTCTTCTGCAACCTTGAATCCACCTTTTCCTATTTGATTGTACCCTCCCATCATAGTATTATTTTGTTGTGATGCACCTTTCAATCTAACTTCCCCTTGGACTATGTATGCATATGAAGTGTGCTCTCTCATGAGATCTAGTTCGCAACAATCCCTCTCCAAGATGAACTTGTCTCCACCAACAAACTCAGTTAACTGCCTCAAACTTTGTGCCAATGCTTCTTAAAATCTGTGCAAACAATTTTTGGAAAATCGTGCCAATAAATGCAGTGTATGGCCTAATTGTACCTACTTGTATGGTCCTCTATTTTCACTACCAGAATAGTTCACTCCTCAAAAATCGTGCCAATTTATTTACTTAACTCTTGCCTCAAATTTCATGTCAAACTTTTCTCGAAATTTATGCCCATAATTTCTTGAATTTGTGCCCACTGTTGTACAGACTCAACAAATAAACATTGTTGTACAAATCCTGAATTTGCATGCTCCCAGTAAAGTAATTAATGTTGTGTATTCTCCTTGGAAACTTGTGGACATTTAATGTTGAAAATGGCTGCCTATAAGTATGTGCCCATCAATTATCTCTCCTGGTGTGTCCCGCTCCTCCTCTAAAGAAGTCGACTTTGCTATCTCAAAAAATAATTCAATGGAATTAAAGAAAATGGCTTTCCCTTGCCTTTTGTTTGAATTCTATAGGTAAGTGAACAGTCATCTAATCCAAGCGCCCAAAATGATTCAGATGAGAGGTTGAGAATTAATGCACTTTTTAATTCTCATGAAATTAATTTCACTCACCTCTCTTAAATTTATCAAAAGTCACTTTAATCACTAAAGTTGAATTAAATGCTTATCCCAATTCATTTAATGTAAGGGTCACTTTATTTACCCCTTTTGTAGTGACTTAAGAAAATTCACCTATGGGAACAACTTCCAAGGTACAAAATTTTTAACACTCCCTCTTACGGAGGAAGTTGTTCTTCACCACTCCCAACTTGTCCTTGAAGAAGACAAACTTTCCCCACCCCAAGAATTTTTTGAGAATGTATGTTACCTTCTCATCATTGGATATGTACTATAACTCAACAACTACTCTCTAAACATAATCTCGGATGAAATGGTATGTGATCTCTACATGCTTGGACATGTCATGGAACAACAGATTCTCAGAGAGATGAATGCAACTCTGATTGTCACAGTAAATCACCCTGGGCCTAATATACTATTAAAACAAGTATACCAACAACTTGTGAAGCCACAATGCCTTGCAAATATCCTGATTGACCGCCATGTACTCAACCTTAGAAGAACTCAAAGCAATGAATGTTTCCTTCCAACTAAACCACAACACTATTGTCGATCCCAAACTAAAACAATAATCAGAAGTGATCTCCTAGTCTATCACACTACCTTCCCAATCTAAATCCGTGATCCCAACCAAACCAACTCCACCTGATATCCTATAGTCCAAACCATAATCCATTGTCCTTGCAAGATATCTCAACACATGTTTTGTGGCTATCCATTGTACTCTCCTAGGCTCCACCATGAATTGACTGAGAGTGTACATCGTTCTTCATGATGGAATCGTACTCTTCCATCATGGAATCTCTTCAAACATGATTTTGAGAGCCCTCCTCGAATGTATATGGATTTGAATCATGAAGACTAGCAACCAAATCCATACCCAACATGTATGGCATCACTATTGTCCTCATTGGTTCCTTGGGAGATCCAAATGACTCTACTTCCTTCAAGGTGTAATGAATCCATTTAGGCTTCCTCTTCCTCAAAGGTTGCTCCCAAACTAGTCTATCATCATCTAAAGAAATCCTAGAATTATATGGCCCAGAAACATGTGGATCCGGAGCTGGTGAACCAACCACTAGTGAAACTTGTGATGTAGTAACGATAACTGGTGAACCTATGACCTTAAAACTAGAACATGTCCCCAAAGTAACTGTTGGATTAACCACTGAACCTAAAGACCCTGTGCTTGTAACATGTGGCCTAGTCACCCTGAAAATTTGTGAACATGTTTTATGAACTAACGGTACCTGTGAAGTTTCCTGAGGTGTGGGAACCTGCTACTCCTCCTTCACTGACTCTCTGGACTTCCTGAAGGCCACTCCTCCTAAAATATCACTTCTATCCTCACAATAGCCTTCCTATGGGAAGGAAGATAAATGTGGAAGGCTTTCGAAGTCTCATCATACCCCACAAAGATGCCTCTCTCTGCATTGGGCTCAAGCTTTATCATCTTCTTAGAAGGGACATGTGAATAAGTTAGGAAACCAAATATGTGAAAGTGACCAACCTTAAGATTCTTTCCTGTGAACATCTCCTTAGGAGTCTTGCTTCCCAAGGCATGATGGGGACTCATGTTCTGAATGTATAAATTTGTACTACAAGCCTCGGCCTAAAGGAAGAAAGGAATACACTAATCATGTAACATGGCTCTTGTTACATATCCTCGATTTGTGTGCTCTCACTCAAGTAATTAATGTTGTGTATTCTCCTTGGAAATTCATGCACATTTAAGGTTGAAAATGGTTGCTTATAAGTGTGTGCCCAACCTTTCTCTCTCTTGGTATGTCCCGCTCCTCCTCTCAAGAATTCAACTTTGCTCTCTCAAAAAATCATTCAATTGAATGAATGAAAATTCATTTCCCTTGCCTTGTTTGAATGCTAGACGTAATGAAGGGTCATCTAATCCAAGGGCCAAAAATGAATCAGATGAGAGGTTGAGAATTAATGCACTTTTTAATTCTCATGAAATTAAGTTCACTCAACTCACTTAAATTTATCAAAAGTCACTTTAATCACTAAAGTTGAATTAAATGCTTATCCCAAGCCATTTAATGCAAGGGTCACTTTATTTACCCCTTTCCTAGTGACTTAGGAAAACTAACCTAGGGGAACAACTTCCAAGGAACAAAAATGTTAACATTGAAGGGATAGAAGGAATTCATTCTACTAACCTACCATTCTTTCATCGTATGTGTAGTAACAAATAACATATTCATAACAATGGATAACCCATTCAAAGCACTAACAGAAACAGAGCATACATGTGCATTATAATAAAAAAATCCATTACATCAAACGCATAAGAAATTTGCTCCAAAACATGTTCACTTCAATATTATTACCATTTGGAACAGTCTTACAAAACTTGCACACTGCACATTAAATCTATGTCATAAAACTAAAAATACCCCATCACTACATAGCATAAAATCAACTACTAAGGAATCTATCATAAAAACATAGTTCGCTCCCTTTAACCAAAGATCCCTTACATATTTATACAATTCAAAATGGGTTGAGCTCATTACAATGTGGTCATAAGTGACCAACTAATTCTAACTAACTTTTGCCTTTTCCACGTATTGGTCCTTTGGCTGACTTGTCTTGCAGTTCGCTTCCGATGCACAACTCCTAAAACTGATCTAAAAATATGCTCCAACACCCGGTGTTGTGCCTAGTTATGCTCCAAGTGCTACGTCTCGTTTTGTGCCTAGTTTTGTGCCCAATTTAGTGCCCAATTTTACATCCAGTTAGGAATCTACTTTTGTGTCTATAGTTGTGTCTGGTTTTACGTCTAATTTTTTGCCCAATTTTTTGTCCATATTTGTGTCTAGTGTTGAGTGTCTTTTTGCATCCAATTTTGTGTCCACTTTGGCATCTAGTTTGAGGTCCACTCACTAGTACATAAAGTATGTTTTATTACTTAAAACTGACTAAAATATAATCATAAACAACTATTTTTGAAGGTATGACAATTGTCTTTTATTTTCGAGCATAATTTCCTTTAGTTGTTTTATTTGAGATTATGACTTATATGTACTACAACTATTGTAGTCATCAAAAAAATTATGACTAGCAAAAAAGCATTGTAAAGTGTGCCTAATGTTTTTAACCATTTTTGTTGGTCTTAAAAGTTATATTTATTAAAACTAATGCTACGATTAAAAATTTTATGACTAGCAAAAAAGGCACTAAAAAGTGTGATTAATCGTTTCAATCATTTTTGTTGGTCTTAAAAATTCTATTTATTACAACTAATGTTACTACTAAAAAAATTGATTAGAAAAAAAAGTCTAAAAAGTGAGACTGATTTTTATTCATTTTTTAGAGTCTTAAAAGTTCTATTTATTACAGCTAACATTGCGACTAAAATTTTCATGACTAGTTGAAAAGGACTAAAACATGTGACTAATGTGTTTAATCGTTTTTATTAGTCATAAAGGTTTTCTCTTTATTACAACTATTGTTAGAACTAAAAATTTTATCACTAGTGAAAAGCTTGTGACTAATGTATATATAAATACATTTTTGGTATACATCAAATATATATTTTTACTCATTCAAAACTATGCAATATTTTTCCTCATTCAAAATTATGCAATATTCTTACTTTTATGATCATGAAAAATACTCTTTTACATATACGATATACCTTGAGATAAACAAGTGTTTTATGTACATTACATCACTCAAAAAAAAGTTTAGTTTGAAAAAACATAACATAAAATAAAAATAGATCTACTTCAAGAAATGTGTCACCTTAAAATGCTCTACCTTTTTTTTTAAGAAATAACATTTCATGTTTATATATTCTCAAGGATAAATATTTTAAAATGTGGTTTACAAACCTTCTTCTAAAGCATTATTGTTGATGGCAATACAATATGTAAGTCTCAATTGATATAGCCCGAATGGGTGTGGCTCATTGGTGTCGTTTGATATGAAGTCACTTATTGTAAAGGAGGTCACGAGATCAAATCCCACTCGGGTTTACATGTGTCCCATGTCTTGCGGGCGTGTGTGGGGAACCTAGGGGTATATTGGTAGCAGGAATGGATCCCTGGACCCTATGTATCACGAGTACCGGCCCAGCCCTAGTTGTCGATTCCCCTAGTCAACAAAAAAAAGTCTCAATTGATTTAATATAGATACAGATCCATATAATACAACAATGATCTTAAGTTAGGTGGATTTCCTAATTCCTTCCCAAGAGGGAATTAAAATAAATGGTATACATCTTCTTCCACTAATAAGTTATTTCACATCCAATCATATTATAATACAATGAACCCACTAACCTTACAACACAAAGGAGTCCTTGTATCATAAGTCTATCCAATTGCATATGGATTTTCGAAAGGGTTGGGAAGAAATTGTTTCCCCATCATCCGAGCCATAGAATCCATCTATACAATAAATGGTGGAACAATATGTTGTGAAGCATAAAAGGTTCATGTCATGGTTGCATCCTTAGATAAGCCTCCAAGATATTTGGTACCACTTGCCCCATATCATTTCTAGATACCAGGGTTGGAATTTCAAATGACGGACACCTGTCAAAATTGCCAGGAGAAACAAAATCTGAAACATTTTCTATTTTATAAGCCAGATTTTGACGGTCTCAGCAAAATCTTAGCTGTATTTGATGGGTAAATTGACCCATGACGGGCATTTACCCGTCAAATTCCATCCTTGCTACATACTTTCCTTTTCATCACATATTCATATTAACTATCTAATGTAATTTTATGAATGAATGCCACCAATCTGCAATCAATAAAATTCTAATATGAATTTTTAACCCATACAATAAAATGTAGAAGACTTGTTTTGATATAAAAATAAGTAGCCCAAGTGACTACAATCTATTCTTCGACTCCCAAATATGCTTCTAAAGTCAAGACAAGAAGTATAGTTTTGGAAAAGCATGTCACGTGTTATGCTTGAAAGTTAAACATATATAAAAATACAACCAAATAAACTATATCTCAAGTTCATCTATATAGAAAGTTATATATACCATATAATATTATATATATATGCCATACTATGAATAATATATTAAAATTAATGATAATATAAAGATTATTAATATATCATATTGATTTTATTATATTGATATTATATATTATTAAAATAAAATATTAATTGTATTAATATACATTATTAACTTCATATATATATATGTGCCATAATGGAGTCTCAGTTTTTACCAATTAGACCCAGTGTCACATTTCACATTTACAAGTATTAATTCCAAATTGGTGGGTATATTGTTGAGTTCTAAAAGGGAGGAGTTTCTATAATGGTTAGAAAAGGTTTCATGCTCTGTGTTAGTGTCCAATACTTCTCACAAAACTCCTAAGTTTTCCATCTACCATCATTCATCCTTGAATTTGCTTAGAAGCTCGAGCGGCGTAATAGTTATGATAATGAAAAATATGTAACATTCATTGGTTTTAAATCCAATAAGGAGAATAGTATGAATGCTATAAATGATAAAATAGTGCATCGTGGAACACTTATGAACAACTAACCATTATCATTCTAATAGTGTAATACCAAAATGTTGTCATCATGGGATGTTCATTAATAAAATGATGCCTCCACATTTAAAAAATGATTGGAGTATACAAATACCAACTGATTATGGTCAGAACTCATGAGAAAGGATATTTCATATAACATTTCTTCCACACTTGTCATTTAGAAAATGCAAAGTACAATTTATGTTGAAAGACCTTTTCACCTGCTAAATTAACTCAAACAAACAACTTGATATTTAACCTTGTAAAGATATTCAAAGTATTGTAAAAGAATAGATTGGTTACATATGATACATCTTGGGAATAGATTTGCAGCAGCCACCCCATAGTGTTAATTCTCCTAAAAAGCTCCATTAGCTCTCAGTACTACTCTATATGGTTTTAGAGCATTTTGTATCCACTCCAAAGATCCTAGGAGCAGGGAAATAATAGGAACGAGATCTCCATATCTTAGGAGAAGTACCTATCCAACACTTTTCTTAACATGAGTCATCTAAGAATAAATAAAATCATAAATGAGCATCATTGTGCAATGCCCCGCTAGTCTCTGCATCCAACTGCTACATGATAGGAAGACCAACTATGGGAATGTGGATATATGAATCAAAATCATTTAATGTCACACCAACCAACCTTATTTGTGCCTCAGCGGGTCCTCCTCCTCACTTAACCTAACCATCAATTATACTTTTTACTATATTAGTTTTATCTCAAAACATTGGACTTTGGTCAAAATCTGGCATGGGAGAATATCATTTTGTGGGAGGCACATTCCCTACTACATTTCCTCACACCTCCACCAAAAATGAGAAGTGGGGAAACACCCCCCTTGAAGTACCTTCATGCTGGGAGTATGGGAAGCATAAGGAACACATACCCTACCCTCATGAAAGAGTCCTTGTGTAACACTTTTTTTTTTTTGCGGGGGGGGGCACATTAGCACCAAAACCTATTTTGTTCTGGTCTAGGTCAGGAATTTTTGCAACTTTGTTTTTAACTGGTACACACTAGATAGTAATGATAGCTATTGATTGTACACCTGCAACACATCGTATGCAAAATTGGATATCAGTGAGACCTTTCTAGACAAAATCATCTTGGATCTGGATGGATCCAAATGGGATCAAACTTTGTATTATGAAAACATCAAAACTTCTAGCGAGGAGAAAACCTCCTCAATATAGCCAGGAGAAAAAACTTGTTAATCAAACAACATAGTGGGACGGATTCCAATAGGTGACAGGGAAAAAGAAGAAAAATATAACTAGGTTTTCCCTTGGGAAAGAGAGCAATGAAACTCTCACCCAAGAAACTGTGGCAAATAATAATCATAGGTATCTCATGTGGATCCACAGAGAAAACCGTTGAGAAATCTTCTATTAGATATCACCATCTTAAAAGGATCCTCTACAGCTAAAGCACATATCTCAAGTCCCCTTGATCTCACAAGAAAACTATCATCTTTCCCAAGATTTGTGAGGGAAATCCAAGGATGTAAATTAACTGTAAATTATTCATAATACTTTAGTTTTCTATTTTTTCATCCTGATAAAATACTCAAGGATCCAAGTTCCATCATGGGAATTGGTTGATTCGGTCTCTTCCCTACAGCTACAGTTATGGATGGGGTGCCAATATTTGTAATCCATATTCCTTTTTTCTACCCACCAAAGGAATTTAAAAAAAAAAGAGAGAAGAAAAAGAAAAAGAAAAATAATTAAACATTTTAAACAACACCCAAACTTGTAATAATATACCAACATATGATCACAATCTAAATTAAATAAATATCAATGCATTGCTACTTTTGTGCTATGTGTACAATTAGATCACAATTGAATTCTAAAAATACTTATTTGAATTTTGATACTAAAATAACTTGCAATGTATTCCTTGGACAAAACTAGTTTGAAAAAGTGTCTTCAAAAATGACCTCTATGCATTTTCAATGCTTCTAAATAATGGCATATAATCCTCATCACTCCCACTATCCCATCCAATTCCATAGTTCATACTACCCCAAACCTTTTTCCCCTTGAGTGTGAGTTATCAAAATTCACCCTTATTAATTATCCCAACTTCCTAAAGGATAAAACCTCAGTTCAATAGCTAGACATGCCCCTTTGATCAACTTTGTATGCACATTCTCTACATGGTTCATCAAAATTTTAAGATAAAATTTCAAACATGATACATGAATCACAACACGGGGTTCTTATGAGATGTTTTATCCCTCAGGTAGCAGTTGTTGCATGCAATATAAAGAGTACATTGTAAATATATGAAATGGGCGTTTCCTCATGCACAAATTTAGCTAGTCCTGTATTATTAGCATGAATAAAATATATGACCAAGAATCAACAAAAATTGTATCTTAAAGAACAAGAAGAATCAAGATGAATAGGCCATGCATAGATAGGAATTGTGCACATGAATTTATCACGAGAGGATTTCAATAGTCATAAAAATGTTAAAATGCACTGACTAAGAAACGTTTCATGATTAATGCTCCATGGAACTATCCCAAACAAACAAAAATTTATTCCAATGCCAAAAGGGGAGGAAAAAACCCCTAATACATTAAAACTACATCCCATACACAATGAAATTACCTATATTATTCTCTATCAGTGTCTGAACCAATTCCCCAGAACCTTTTCATCTGTTTATCTTCTACATTGTCACATGGATGAGAGCTCAAAATGACCAAATATAACTTTTCATGATCTAGATTCTCATCTTAATGACTTGTGTCCAATCCTTTGTCATCACCTTTAGCATCCATAACTTTATTTCTGCAGTCCTTGGTCTCTCTAGAGTCCTCATGAGCATGACTTAGTTGACATTGGTCATGCTGATATTTTTTTTAACTGTACCAATAATCACAATGTGAACAATAATCTCCATCGCTGCCATAACTCTTTCCTTCCTTACAACAACTATCTGCCACCCAATCCCACCCTACTTCCCTCCTAGGAATGTTTGTTGTCATATTTGTAAACACTATCTCGAGACAGACATCATTTTCCCTATGTTTATTATCTTGAATTTTATCATCTTTGTAATGGTCCTTTATATCTTTCTCTCCTCTATACATGTCATATTTATGTCTTTCATCCCAATGCTTATCATCCCTGTGTTCATCATCCATTTTCCTTTGATATTTAAACTTGTCATCCCTTTGTCCTTCATCTCTATGAAATCATTTTCCTTCTCCATCTCTATCATCATCCTGCCACTTGTCCCTCTCTTATGATTCATCTCTTCGTCATTGTATTTGATTTTGGTAAGTTCCTTCTCAAGTTCAATATTATAGAGGTCATCTTGCAATTGCCACTCTACAAAAGACAGCCCAAGTACCATGAAATTTTCCTTAAGATTGATTATTGGTGGAAGGCCAAGATGAAAAAGTTGATGCAAATTGCTCTCAACAAGAATACTAGTGAGGGCACCTAGTGTATGTGTGGAAAATTGTTATTTCCACCCTCAACTATTAACTAAAAATCAAGCGAATTCAAACTTACCAAAAAATTCCTGCTACAATGTCAGTGTCATGCAATAAGGTTAAACACCAAATATTTAAATGGAAATTTGGAGGTAAGATGTTTTAGAGTGTTCATTCATTTTTTCATTTATCACTATGTTTCCATTAAACTCCATGTGCACATACCTAAGTAACATATAGCCAAGAAAAGAACCAACATCGAAATAAGCTCAATAGAATCACAAGATAAAAAAAATAAAAAATAAATACCACACAACAACTTAACCTACAAAATTAATCCCACGAAAAGAACCTTAAAATAGTAGGCAACAAAAAGTTAAGATGAGATTAAATAAGAATATATGCAGGTAGTATTATATAGTAGTTGTAAAATTGGTCTAGCTTAGGTGGTTGGGAGGAATGATTGTTACATTCCCCACCAAGGTTCAATTCCCACAAGTGACATGTTGAATTATTTATGAATATTTTTTCATGACGACCTCGATCCCTATGTCAATAAGGCCTCAATCTTCTGCAAAATATATTTTACCCTGGGTACCATCCTTGGAATGGGGGAAAGTACCCAATGGTTTTCCCTGGGATATACAGCTCAAGGAAAAAGTATCATACAACAGTGGATAGAGTCCTCTCATAGGTCAACTAGCGCATAGTACCCATCTCAATCTAGATTCAATATCTACAAAATATCAAACTACAATAAAGATAAGAGAAGATACATATTTAACACCCTACAATCTAGTTTCACAGGAAGCCATATTGTCATTTTTATGTCGGGTGACGAGGATGATAAACAAAGGAAAAATGAAAGGATTATAATTCCTAAGAAAATTGTTTGTAATAAACAGTAAAAGTCAATCAATATCCAAAAAAATGTTCAAAATATCGATGTAGCCTATTGTTACTAATAAGTAAGTTTGTTCAGTTGTCATTCACTAGAACAAATGATTAAGAATATGTAATGCATAATAGCTTGGAAGATTCTCAATATGGCAGTAGTGTAGATTCTCCATTAAGGAATTTGGGAATGTCTCTGAGAAATCTCTTTATATTGTCATAAAGGAACATATATTCTCTCATATGGCAGTCCCATCCCTAAGTAGCCTTAAATCCCATATGTCACCATTAATAGAAATAGGATTTTTTTTCGGGGGATAACCGCCCTCAAATTCCTCGAGTGATGAAAATATGATGATGAACATTGGTGGTTCTCCCTTAACAATGTCAAGGGTCTTTTATTCACATGAGATTCATTCCCCCTTCTCTATGATGGGAATGTGTTCTTGTGTATTCAATATACAAGTTCCAAGAAAGAATAAGAAAAAGGAGTGGGAGGTGTTGTATCCAAGCTATTAACTTATCCAACTATGTCCAAATGTCTTCTGAGTACCAGATAAGGTTTTTGAATAACCTTGTGTATTACACAAGAATAGGAGAGGTTAAAGGGAAACTAAGATTAGACATTGGACACAATTCGAGCCATATAACCCCAAAGATGAAGCCATGATTGAATTAAACTAAAAAAAATGCTCAGATGTTAATATTCTGATAGGTATGAAACAAACTATTAAAGAGGCTCTTATAGGAGGATTGGCACATGGGAAGTGTAATTATGTTAGTCCTTCCTCTCAATATCATAGGACTATCACCTCAAACCAAATTATCCCTAAAAAACTAGTCAAACTTCATAAAACAAGAGGTTATTACGATCAAAGAAACAATGGCCAATGGAGAGAAAAACAAAAAAAAAACATTATCTTGGAGAATTGGGAATGTATATATTTAGATGCAAATGGTAAATTAGGAGGTATCGTAACTATTGGTGCATAACTAATTCCACACATAATTCAATTATCTGTGCACATATAATAATTAATTGTGCACAATATTAGTGTTCTAATTATCATCAATGAATTGGAGTTATCATGATAAGATTGACTTACTTTAGTTATATTATCTTGATCTTACCATGCATTGATGCATCCAAAGTTGAAGTAACGCTAACTTGGAGAACATCCATTCTAGGCATAGCTAGTTGAGTTGTGGCATAGTGAATTGCAAATAAGTGAGCAATCGGCATGTGATCATATCTACTAGTAAAAGGATATGGGTACCCATTGTACTAATAAGGTTGAGATGAGAGAATAATCAAGTTTTCCTTTACTTTGTGTTTGTTTCCTTTCCAATGGTTTATAACATATATTTGGTGTTAATCTATGGGTTTTTTTTCATTTTTTCCTGTGACCATGTCAAATTCAAAGATTGCATCAAATCCTTTTGAGGCAAGCTCATGTTTAAGGTATGGAATCAAATATTTGACATCTGCAAACCAGAACGCTTAATTTTTTGGATTTAAAATTAATTTTAGTTCCTTCTTTATTTGAGTTTAAATATTTGTGGGTGGTATTCAAATATGTATAAATTGGTGTGCTTTTGAACTAACGTAATGAAATCCAAAGAAATCAAATTAGCCATAGTCAACCTTCAGTTGACCAAAATCGTATGTCGTTTGACACAAATAGAAAGGATTTTCTCCAGTAGATATGGATCATCCATTCACTAAAAGGCATTTTTAAATAACCTTTTTTCAAATATATACCAAATGACATCAAGTTATAAAATGTTCATTTGAATGTTTGGTTAAGATCATTTGTTAAAGCTTTGGTTATTATGAGGTATTGGGTTCAAAACCCAATATTTATGGGCATGCCACGTGGTGAAATGATGTAGTGACAAGTGGAATGGAAGCCACATCACTGCCACATGAAAAAATATCAAATTTCCATGGCATCAAATATGGTGGACCATGCCATGTGGTGAACTGATATAGTAACACATGGCATGTGAGCCAAATCACTGCCACATGAAACAATCTTAAATTCCCATGTCATCAAATCTGCCTCTAACACAATATTTCCATGGGGGAAATGCCATGTGGTGAAAGCAATGTAATCACATGTGTTATGTGAGCCACATCACTGCCACTTAAAACAATCTCAAATCGGCATGTCATCAAATCTGGAGAACCATTCCATGTGGTGAACTGATATAGTGACATGTGGCATGTTAACCATGTCACTGCCACATGAAACAATCTTAAATTCCCATGTGTCACACAATTCCACAATATAGGGGGGGCATGCCATGTGTCACACAATTCCACAATATAGGGGGGGCATGCCATGTGTCAAACAATTCCACAATATAGGGGGGGCATGCCATGTGTCAAACAATCTTAAATTTGTCTCTAACACGCAAGGCTACCATGTGTCACACAATTCCACAATATAGGGAGGGCATTCCATGTTGTGAATCATCATAGTAACACATGGCATGTGAGCCACATCACTACCACATGAAACAATCTCAAAATGACATGTCATCAAATCAACCTCTCACACACAGGACTTCCATGTACACAGTTTCACATCACCACCTTGTGCCTTCCACAATAGTGATTTTTCACCTCATCGGTGCATGGACCTACCACATCATGAATGCATGTGCCTACAATAATAACACTTTACCACCTTACAAAGCAACATATCACATTCACATAATGTCCCTTCAGCAATAATACACTACCACAACAGTGCATATATGCTATAATATTAGTTGCCATACACTACTACGTAGTTTATAAAAATACCTACTCAATAAATGCCACATCATAATCATGAAGTATGGATTTTCAAGCATGGTTCTATTGGTAATCTTAGGTTTAGAATCCATTATTTATCCACCATAACTAACTTTTTATTCATAGTACTTTACCACAACATGTGGGGGCATTCCACATGCTGAAGTAGTGTGGTGACACGTGGCATGTGAGCCACTTCACTACCACATGGAACAATCTCAAATTTCCATGTCATCAAATCTAGTGTACCATGCCATGTGGTGAACTGATGTAGTTGCGACACATGGCATGTGAACCATGTCATCACCACATGAAACAATCTCATATTCCCATGTCTTCTAATCTGCCTCTAACTCACAAGATTTCCATGTGTCGCATAATTGGACAACATAGGGGGAATTCCATGTGATTAAGTGATGTAGTGACATGGTGCATGTGAGACAAATGACCACCACATGAAACAATCTTAAATTTCCATATCATCAAATCTGCCTCTAACACACAAGACTACCAAGTGACACAATGCCACATCACCACCATGTTTCTTCCACAATAGTACTTTTCCACCTCATTGGTGCATGTGCCTACCACATCATCATTTCATGTGCCTACCATAATCACTTTGATACCTTATCAAGCAATGTGTCACTTTCACACAATGCCACTTCAATGTCCATACACTACCACTTAGTGTTTCTACACAATAATATTAGTTGTGCATGACTACATCATTAATATAACCACCTGATCAATTGCTAACTGTCATCGAGATGTGAGGATTTGCAAGCATGGTTCTATTGGCCATCTTTAAAATAGTCATAACTTTCACATCTGATGTTCATTTTGGGTAATATTTTTGCCATGATCTATTGTTTTGTATCCTCTTTATACTAGTGAACTATGTTTCTCCAAATGTAGCGTTTTAATATTTTAGAATTTTCTTCTTTCACAAAAAGTCATGGATAGTCTTCATTTTTCAAGCATCCAAAGAGCATAACTTCTTCATCTAAAGAATTTTCTTTTAAATGGTTTTCTCAAACTATATATATTTCTTTGCAAGAACGCTATTGCATTTAGTTTTCATTTTATAGGATTTTAGTTCAATGAAATCCTCATATTTTATAAATTGAGCCAAGAATTTCTTCTTCATCCATTTTCTTGTTGTTGGTCTCCTTATACACTATTTGTATGGCTTATTATATTGATGTAATTGCATTATTGCAATCCAAACATGGCATGCTATTTTTTGAAGTGGCTTCACTTCATACAAACATTATGTGTTTCACTAAAGAGAATCGAAGTCTTAAAACTCAATTCTTCTCCATGTGTAGCGATATTAAAATAACACATTTTTCATGACTTTGCAAGCAATAATTGCTAATTCTGAGCAAGCTATTATGAATGATAAAATGAATCTTGGTTTTCTTGATAAATTTGGAGACATCATATCACCCGAGACTGGTACTAATCATGTTGATTCTTCTATGGATTGGGACATTGTTACATCTTTTCTTCCTTCAGTTGTTTTGATTGTAGTGATGATATACAAGTGGATTATGGTTGACAACTTTGAGCGATGGACAGTTGGTTTCGGTTCCAAATTATTGTGCCAAATGGGTTATACCGCTGGTGATTTAGGAAACCATTGTTAGGGTATTGTTCACTCGATTTAGATAATTTCCTGACCATTTTTTCAGATCATTGATGATGGTTCTCCTCTTTCTCCTTGTTTTAAATAACACACTACGTTTTTTTCTCCAACTACATCTACAAGTTCCTTAGTTTGAAAAAAGACAAAAAAACACTCACCCTACTTCAAGGAATAATCTCAATCTTATTGATGGGATCGATTTTCAGACCAACTTTCTTTCCTTTGTAAGATATTTTCTGTTAAAAAATTTGGAAAAAGAGAAAAAATCTCAGTTGGACTCCAATCATCTAAATGTCTTGTAGGTGGATTAATGATTGATCATTACAGTGATTTCAACACTCTTTGCATTCATCCTACAAACAAGTTTTTTCCATTGTTCAAGAGAACTTTCCACGCATTGATTACTCTATGTTGTAGTTTTTGAATCATTTAGGACACTCTCTCATCTTGGTGGTGCTTCTTGATTTATACCTCGATAGTGTTTACATATTCAACATTAACCACTTTGTTTAGTTTTTATGCTTGCACAATTTTCTTCCTGGAGCAATTATGTTAATATTTAACTGAGTTTTTCCATTCATTTCCTCTACGACAAATCTTCAACTTCGACACATTCAACCATCTTGATAGCTTGGTATTTTCTTATTTAACATGGAGCGCTTGTTCAATATTTTGGGGGTTGTCTAAGAATCAAGATCTTATCCTCAAGTTTTGGGTTATATAAATTCCACTTTTACTCATTGATTTCTAAAAGTGGCTCGCCAACATCCTTTTAGGAGTTCAGACCCATTTGATTATGTATATTCATTTACAATGTTATTCCAAGGTTACAGAAAATGGGTTAAATAAGGATTTTTATTATTCAATATCTTGTGAAAAACTTGATTTTTTAAGTGAGAAGGAAATACATGATGCAACTGGAGCCACCTAGTAAGGCTTGCACTGTATCAAAACCGAGAAGTTGCATGCAATGTATTTAAGTCAGATATGCTTATGTGAGATTCTTATATATCATATTAATTCTCATTTAAATTGGGTTGTGTGTTCCTATAGTGAAATGGATTATTGGAGGTCTTTCTTCAGTTTCATTCACAGTCTTGATTAATGAGCCTACTTCGGGGTTCTTCAATGCATACAACGGGCTTATACAAGGGTTACCTATAATCCCTCTACTATTTATCATTGTTGTTGAAGAGTTGAGTAGATTTGTACATGATTTTCAAAGAAGTGGATCCATCAAATATATCAAGATAGGCAAGTCGCTTGCTTTTACACAATTACTATTTATGGATAATGTTATTTTCTTTGGTGATGGGTGTTTCGAAGAGGATCTAACATATAAATAGATTCTTTATGTGTACTAAACAACAATATGGATAGAAATTATTTCACAAAAATCCTTCATCACAGTAAAAAAAAATCAATTAGAGCAAGGAGGACATGGATAGAAATTTTTCATAGAAATCCTTCATCAAATTCAATAAAGTCAATCAAAGGTAAGAATTATTTCACATAAATGCTTCATTGGATTCAATAAATCCAATCAAATGTAGGAGGTAAGCCACTAACTACCATCATTTGATTGTATAGCTTTTAACAATTGGTTTAAATATTTGGGTCTTATCTTGGAGTCTATTTATTATGGATTCAGAGGCTAGATTTAGTTGTAGCATAAAATACAAAATAGAATAATGTTTTGTTACGTTAAATGGTTGTTTATTCATGGAAGGTTGGCCTTCATAAAAAAAAATTCCTTGAAGTTATGCATATTTATTGGCATTCCATGTCCCTATATCCCTATAAATACACTACATAAGACCAGAAAAAAAGGCTTTCAAGTTTATGTGGATTGGAAAGAAAGAAAACTATGGAATTGTTAGATTGTTGAGAAAGATGAATTTAACATAGAACAATAGAAAACAATCATGTAGATCACAATTAACTAGTCTAACCTCCTATTTTACATAAGCACCAAATAAAAAATAACAAGCGAAAGAGGAAAGGGAAGAGACAATACAACACCAGATTTATGTGGTAAAACCCCAAATGGGAAAACATCCATAGGAAGGCTTGATCTTATTTATTATTCAGAAAAATCCAACCCTTACAATCTTGAGAACCCTCACATATGCTTATATCACATCTCTACAATATTCACAATGTATTTTTCATGCGCATTTCATTGTTCTCAATGGGTTTCGTTCACCTCTAGTGTATAGATAGAGGTATGGAAAATTTGCATCCCATAACACGTGGGATAAATGATTTTTCACCCTTTTTATATATAAAATAATGGTAATCGAATAATTTTGCTCCATGATGCATGTGGAATAAATCAGTTCACATAATATAGAGAGTTATGAAGGGAATTATGTCTTATTTTCTAGTTAAGACATCATGGCACCTTACGACATCTCACTAGACATCATTACACATCACTACACATTTCAACATTCCCCCTTAATAATGGAAAGGAAGATAACACAAATGGAAGAGGATGGAATTACATTAACACTCCCCCATGATGACAACTTTCTACATTCCCAATAAGTTTTGAATGTGCACAAACTTGCTTCGATCATGGATTTGGTGAAGATATATGTTTCTTATTATTCTGTGGGACAATGCTCCAAACAAATAACACCATCTGCAACAAGATCTCGAATGTAATGAGTATCAAGGTCAATTTGTTTGGTCCTTGAGTGATACACTAGAATATATGCAAGCTAAATTGCACTCTTATTGTTACATATTAACTCATAAGGATAATTCTGAACCAATCCAAGTTCTGTAAGAACATGCCAGATCGACATTGCTTCTTCAGTTTCTTCCTTAGCTTCCATGCACTTTGCTTCACAAGAAGAAAGAGAAATCACTTTCAAATTCTTACTGGACCATGAAATTGGACATGAACCAAGATAAAATGTGTACCCTACAATGGACATTTTATTTGAATTGTCTCATTCCCAATCAAAATCTATATAACCAAGAAGTGAAATTATATCCCTGGTAGAATAGAAAACACCATAATTTAATGTCCCCTGTAAATATATGAGAATTCTCTTAATCTATTTCCAATGGATTTCATGAAGCTTTTGTATAAACTTGGATACCATACTAACAGCAAAAGTGAGATTAGTTCTGCTATGTGTCAAATATATCAAACTCCCCACAAGTTGACGATAAAGAGTGGCATCAACAAGAGGAGTGTCACAATCAACAGTTAACTTTACTCCGGACTGGAATGGTGTTGGTGAAGGATTACAGTCATTCATATGAAACAATGTTAGTAAATATAAAGCATGCATAGCCTAATAAAGTATGATACCATCAACCATGTGCCAAAGTTGAAGAACCAAAAAATAATGCAACGGGCCTAAATCTATCATTTCAAACTGATGCTTAATATCATTCTTTAATTCTTGTATAAATGAAAGTTGGCTGAAAGTAAGGATTATATCATCCACATAAAGAACCAAATTAAGAACATCATCATCAAATTACTTAACATACAAATTTGGGTCATGTCTACATCACTTAAAACCATTCTTTAATAAATAAGTATCAATTTGATCATACCATGCTCTAGGTGTGTGTTTAGGACCATATAAATACTTGTTCAATTTGCATACCAAAGTTTCAACTGTGATAAAACTAGGTGGTTGTTGCATATAAATTTCTTCAGAGAGGTCACCATTTAAAAAGGAACGTGACATCCATTTGGTGAATTTCCCATTGAAAATATGCAGCAAGAGAAATTATGGTTCTTATAGTGTTCATTTTAGAAACGGGAGCAAATGTTTCAGTATAGTTTATACCTTCTTTCTAAGAAAAACCTTTAAGTACTAACTGAGATTTATATTTTTCAATATGTCATCTTGCATTAAACTTTATTTTATAAATCCATTTACAACCAGCTAAATTATTTCCATGAGGGAGGGGAAGAAGAGTCCAAGTCTTGTTCTTCATTAATGAGCCATACTCTACAGTCATTGATTTTTCCCATTTAGGTTTTTCTTTAGATTGAGCATGTTGATGAATCATCTATGACCAATATTTTTTTCATGAGAGCAAAGTCAAATCTAGTTCATCGAGTGTCGAATGGAATACCATCCTCGGAACCTGTAGATTCAATTGTTTATTGATCCCAAACTAGAAGAGGAGTAGTAATGGGAACCACTCTAATGTCTTTGGAAAAGTTAGATGGATCACTTGAAGAAGTAGGTGAAAGAAGAAATATATCAAGCGTAGAACTATAGAAAGGGGTAACAAAGATAGGAGCAATAGAATATGAAGGAAAATTTAAGGTAACATGAAGTTTGACAAACTCGGGAGGAGGGAAGACTTATTGAATTGAACATCTCACCAGATGATGAAACCTTGGGTAGATGGATCAAATAACGTGTAATATTTAGGATCCTCATTGTAACCAATGAATATACATGTGGGAGATTTGGGCTCTAACATTTTCTATTTTTCATCAAGAATATGGGCCCAACATTCACCGCCAAATGTCTTAAAGTTACTAACATCGGGTTTCCTTCCACTCTATTTTTCTTTAGCGGTAACCTGCAAAATTGCTTTAGTAGGGACACTGTTGAAAATATTATTATCACAACAAATAGCTTCATCCCAAAATATTTTATGCATTCCTTTAGAATGAAGCATGCATCTAGTCAACCAAAGTTATGTTTTTCCTTTAGGCTACCTCATTTTTTTAGGTGTCTAAGAAACGGTATTTTGATGTTGAATACCATGTTTAGATAAGTATACATTAAATTCATTTTTGGTTAACTCCCCCCCATTAGCATTTCTCAATGTCTTAATAATTTTACCAGATTCATTTTCAACTAAGGCTTCAAACTCTTAAAAAACAACAAAATATTCAGTTTTTTGTTTCAAAAAATAAACTCATCTTTATATTGTAATCGTCAATAAAAGTACTGAAATAAATAGTGTGAGATAGAGAAGGGGTTTCAAGAGGAATACATATGTCACTGTGAATCAATTGCAATTCATCTTTAGCACGCCAAGATTTACCTTTATCAAACACTTCCTTATGATGTTTACCAAACACACTATCCTCGCAAACACCTTTAGTGGAATAAGTTGTAGGTAATATAGGTGCCATTTTAAATAACAATTGCATTTTACCATAAAAGTGAACTAACCGTTCATGCCTTAATTTACTTTGTTCATCAATGTGAGTAACAAAGGAATAAAATGGTTGATTTTTAGATGAATTAAAACTAATAAGTTTAAATAAACCAACTTCATGATCGATAACCAAAATTGATTACTTTCCTGGAATTGGGCGGCTAGGTTTTCAACTGTGCATGGCCCTACGGTTGGGGCTAGCAGGTCAGGCCACAATCTGCAGGTCTGAGGTGATGGGTGGGGTCTGCTGACAAAGGAGGTGGGTTAATTGCAAGTGCGCAATGACAGGTGTTTTTGTGGGTGCAAAGGACGACAAAGTTTTCAGCTTGGGGTTATTGGTCGTGGCGTTCGAAGGTGGTTTTGGGATGGGGCATCGGAAAGGTGGGCGCGGGGATCGATGGCAGTTTGGTGAGGGCTTCTTTTGGTGGTCAAGGGTGGTCTTGCTACTTTGGTTTACTTACTAACCAGCTGTGGACGGGGTTTTCACCGGAGGTAAAAATGGACCTGGAAGATGCGGTGGATTATTCTTTGGATCCGGTGCCGGAGGGTATTTTCCATTATTCAACGGGTGGTTTTAGTTTTACCGACTTGGGGGCACAAAAATTTTGGGGTGGAGGTTATCTTCCGCTTTATTTGCACACTGAACTGGTGGGGTCTCTCTCTCTGTCATCCTTCTTTTCTTATCTCTCACCGGTTCTGCCTGAGGAACCTGTTGTGCTCCCGGAAGCTGAGGTAGGTGGCTTTTCGGCTAGGAACAATCGAAATATCGTGGGGGATGCTTTCCCTTTGGGGGGTGACTTTTCTGGTTCAGGCGATGTGGTTGGTGCGGCGGTGGTGGAGGGTTTTCTTGCCGGGTGTTTGGGACTGAATGGGGTTGGATCTGTTGCAGTCGAGGAACATGGTGTTTGCGGCGACATACCTGAGACGGTCTCGGGTGAACGAGAGGATAATTCTCAGGGAAATATTTCTCCATGGAGGGGGGGCCCGGATGTGTGTCAGGTACCATTGGGGATAGGAGGCGAGGGCCGCGGTGCTGGTAGGCGTCGAAAGGCAATTGTAAAGAAGAGAAGGGTGGCTTGCTCCTATGCTCTTGGGGAGGACATCAAGTGGTCACAAATTGTTCATATGGCTTCCTTCACTGTGGTTGGAAAAATCATTGGGAAAAATTGTTCTTTACCTATGATCGAGAATTGGATGAAAGAATTTTGGGCAGAGGCTCTGGGGGAGGTTCCTGAACTGGAGGGCCTTACGATGGGATGGTTTGCTCTTAATTTCTCTCAGTAGGTGCATGTTAGCTGGGTTTTAGAGAGGAACTAGGATATTGAACAATGTTCAGTTTTGCTAAAAAATTGGACTCCGTCCTTTGATGCTTCTCATGAAAGGGTGGATGTAGTGCCTATTTGGGTTCAGCTCTCGGGTCTTCTGAGGCAGTACTGGATGGAGGAGCACTTCTCTTGTACTGAAGGAAGCTCATAGTGGTGGGATATTGAACAACATTGTTGTTTCTCAGCATTTGCAGATCACTCATCTTCTGTCCATGGATGATGTGCTTATTTTTTGCTTTGGTAATGTACAAGATGTGAACACCATTTCTAATATTCTAGCCCTTTTTTCCACTCTGACTGGCATGGAAATAAATGATGGGAAATCTACACTGACGACCATCGATTGGACGATGAGGAATTTGGTCATGCTACACATTTTTTCCCCTATATTTGTGAATCGTTGGACGATGGTCTTAAATACTTGGGTTTTCTCCTGAAACCCAACAACTACTTGAAGAAGGATTGGATGTGGCTGATCAAAAATTGGAGAAGCAGTTGCATACTTGGAGTCATCGATGGTTGTCTAGGGTGAGGTAGCTTATTCCTGTAAAGGCTGTACTGGAAGCAATTTCAGTATCATTGGATGTCTCTAACGTGGATCCCTAAGGGTATTCTGGAGAAAGCATGCCAGATCTGTCTACATTTTCTGTGGAGTGGGACTAAGAATGTTTCATTGTCTCCCTGGGTTAGATGGGAGAGGATCGCAAGGCCAAAATAATTGGGGGGATGGGGCCTTAAAAATAGTTTCTTATTTGCTAAATCTATGGCAACCAAGGGGAGATGGGGCCTTAAAAATAGTTTCTTATTTGCTAAAGCTATGGCAACCAAGGGGGGATGGCGTCTGATTCATACAAAAAATTTGTGGACCAGGGTGATGATCGAAAAATACATTGCTCCTAATTCTATTGAAGACTGGATTAGGAATCCATATAAGTGTCATAAGGGAGGTTCGGTCATCTGGAAAGTGGTGATTAAATCTTTCACTGTTATTGAGGAAAATTTGGTTTGGAAGGTCGGTAATCGCAGGAGGGTGCGGGTGGGCATGGATCCTTGGATGGGTTGCAATGGTAGGTTTAGACTATCTGAACCTTTGTTGGATTCTCTCAGATAGCGTGGTGTTTACTTCCTTTATCAACTTGCTTCTCCTGTTCAAGAGAATAGATGGACTCAAGGTTGGTGGCCAGTAACTTTCTTTGAACTTCCCGATAGAAAAGAGGAAGAACTGAATCAGTATTTTGGGCTTCTGAATTTATCATTGGTGCAGCTCCGAGAGGGGGAGGATGAACTCATTTGGAATGCGGATCCTTTTGGGAAGTACACTCCTAAGGAGGGGTATATTAATCTCAGTTCACATGACAACATACCAAGGATTGAGTGGTGGTGGAAGAAGATTTGGAAATTCCATTGTCCCCCAAAAACTCATTTATTCTAGTGGTGTGTGTTGGAGAATAAGGTCCCCATTTGGGAAAACTTACATAAATAGGGATTTTATGGCCCTGGATGGTGTGCTTTGTGTCAGGACGAGGGGGAAATGATAGTACATCTATTTCTTAAATGCCCATATTGTGTGGAGGTGTGGGCTGAATGCAGTAAGCTGTTGGGGTTGGTTCTGGAGTGTTGATGGGAACGGGATTCAATCCTGCTTGCATGGGAGAGGTGGCGACAGATAGAAAAGATGGATGTGATGACTGTGCTTCCACTTTTGGTGACTTGGGGTATTTGGTTGGCCAGGAATAATGTTGTTTTCAATGGAAAAGTATGTACTCCATCAATCATGGCTGGATTGGCCTGTGGAATTGCACTTGCTCTTCCTAAACATATCAGGGTTAAAAAATAGCAGGAGATTCTGGAACTCGAGATTGATCGGTCATCTCCATGGGGTTTCTTTGATGGTGCTTCTCAGAATAATTATTGTGGGGGGGGTGCAATCCTATATTTGGTCGAAAATCATTCCTTTGAATTGATTTCTGGGTTGGGTGAGGGTAGCAACAACCATGCAAAACTTTTAAGTTTGAAATTACTTCTCATTTTTGCAGCAGAGAAGGGGTGTAGCAACATAACGTTTTTTGGTGATTCATTGAATGTGATCAACTGGGTTAAGCAGATTCAATCATGCAGAGATATGCAATTACAAAACATTTTACTTTCTATCTGGGATGTCATGGCTTCTTTTGATTTGATTACATGCACACATGTTTATAGGGAGAACAACTCCCAAGGGGACTCAGCCTCGAAGGAGGGGCTCCAGTTGGATGCAAGCATGTGGAAGGTTAAGGAACGGTTAGAAAATTTTGTCTTTGAATACTATCATTGTCCCTTTATTGAAGTAGTGGCTCTTTGATATCCTGCTGCTGATTTATGTCGTTGGGTCGGGCTTCACTGGTTTTGGACAGTTTTGATGTTTATATTCCTTCTATGATTATGAACTGTTGGGTTATGACAGTTGGTTGGGTTTTTTAGATACTTTTTGCTAACTATTTGGGCAGTTATATATGGCCATTATTCATGGATCACACAAGGTACCTTGTTTATATTCTCTGTTTATTTTGTGGACAGCTGGGATTATCTTTCATCCGGTGGTTGGGTCTGGGATGTGTTTATGGGTCTCTGTTTTGTATGGGAACTGAACTAAGATTACAAATATGCATGGCATATCTACAAAATGTAATTTTGTCTCTCTACGGATGAAATAAAATTATGCTTTTTTTCCTTGGAAAAAAAAAACCAACTTCATGATCAACAAGGATGGAAGAAACAACTTTGAAATTATTTTTAATTTATTTAAGAACATGTTTATTAGGTTGATCTCAAACTTATAAAAAAAATTACAAGCATGATAAATAGAAAAACATCTTCGAATGTGTTGTTAGGAACTTTTATATTACTAGAAACTACAATTGAAAATTGTTTACCATCACTAATTGAAACTTTCTTTGATGTGTGTTTATTAGTGTCATAAATTGAAAACAAATATGCAGAACCAATCATATGATTAGAGGCACCATAGTCCATAATCCATTCCACAGAAGAAAAAATATTCCCTACATGAACAGAATAGGCACAAAGAGCTACATGTTGTTCATCGAAGGATTCTCTCTTGCCTTTAGAAAGGTCTTTTATTTTTTTAAAGCATTACTTCTCTTGGTGGTTAGGTTTGCCACAATACTTACAAGGTTTAAGCGATTTATTATTAATAGCATCATTAAAACCATTATTAGAAGTGTGATCGGATGGACCTTTAATGAGTGGTTTAAGGTTCTTATTAAAACCTTTGTGTGGATTATTTTTATTGTGTTGAAATTTTACCTAAGAAGTGTTTGTCCATTCATGCCTTGGGGTGGACAAGGACACTTTAAATGTGGTCCCTATCACTTTCTAAACATGATAATGACTTTATTTAATAAAGTGACCATAAAAAGTGAGTTTGAGTCATTTATTATTTTTAAAGGTAACTTTATGGGAATTAAAAAAAGTGGGTGAGTAATAAAGTCTTATTTAATATTTAAAAGTGAAATAAATGTTCTTAATGAGAAAAGTGAGATTTAACTTGAGCCCTAGATCTCATTTAGTTGGATTTTAATCTAAGTCGTTGATTTTCAAATGAAGGTTGCTCAAACAAAAATGCTAGGGAAAGGCTTCAAAGAATTTCATTGTTCACATTCTAAAGACGGCGCTTTTTGGAGAGAGGAGGAGCAAGAGAGAAGAGAAAGTCAGAGAGAGAAACCCTTGCACATTTTTCTAGAAGGAGCAGAAGGGGAACAGTTTTCTAGACACATCATGTAGCAGAGAAAGAGCATGTCGTACAGCATGATTCCCAAGACAAAGTACTACTGCATTAATTGGTAGAAATTTCCAGCAAGTCATACATGTTCAAACCATACAAAGGCACAAAAATCGAGGCACGGTTCAGCATGATTTTTTAGGAGACTGACAACATTTAATGTTGTTTGTACATTATAGATTTTCTAGAATTTATTGTTGTTTTTTGCACATAAATCGAGGACAGTTTGCATGCTTTCCTAGGACGTACCCGTGAGGTTGTACAGCATGTTTTCAGTGCACAGATTTTGAGAAGTATGACATTTCCTATTTGTCATACAGAGATTGTTTGGAACGATTTTTTAGAAGACATAAGGGAGATAAGTACTATTGTATTTATTTTGCAAATTTGTCTAGAAAAAAAACTCTCTTGAACAGGTTTTCCCTTTGGGGTTTTACCTGGACCAAATTGGTCAAAAACACTGAGTCTTAAATTTCATGTGTGTTGGATGTCATAAATTTCAGAGTAGGAAAAAGTAGGCTGCCATAAATTTCTGAGTTTGCAAAATTTGAAATTATCTCATGTGTTTCATGTTTTCAAGTTATAGATTTTAATTTTTTATGAACATGCATACTAGGGTTTGGGCATTAAACCATATACAATAAACTGAAACTAAAACCGAGTTGGGGTTACAAAATTTTCATGGTATCAGATCTGTGTTGAAGGATGAAAATGAAACTCATAAAATAAATTCCAGACTTGGAGGAACCAAGGTTTTGAGAAGAAACAGGTTCTTGGACTGATTTGCAATGATGGCTACCGTACTTAGGCTAGAAGACAGGTTGGATGGAACGATTAATTTTAGCCTGTGGAAGGATAGAATTGTAATGATATTGCAGGAGAATCAACTATGGGGCATTGTGAACAATAATACTGTTCATCTAGTCACAGTCCCTACAGTTGCAGTTGATAAGGCCTCATTTGATAAACAGGACATAAAAGCAAAAAGAATCATACTTGATGCCATTAAAAACCATATCTTACCTCATAATTATGGGAAATATTATGCACATCAAATGTGGACAGCTTTGACAAATTTGTACCAGATTTCCAATGAGAATCAAAAAATGGTGTTGAGGGTGAACCTGAAGAGCACTAGGATGAACAAGAGGGAGAACATGGTCTCCTATCTTACCAGGATTACACAAGTTCGAGATGAGCTTGGAGCAGTGGGGGAGAAGGTATTGGATGCAGAGTTGGTTCTCACAATATTGAATGGAGTCACAAAGCCATGGGTTATTTTTGTTGAGTATGTTGTTTCTCATGAGCACATGTCTACATGGGATCGTCTTTGGGATGATTTCATACAGGAGGAGACCCACAAGGGATATGTACAGAGGATTACATCTCACAACAAAGATGAAGTGGAGAATGTGGCATTAGAAGCAAAGCGTAAGAAAAAGAAGTTCAAGAATGGTTCTCAAGGTGGAACCAAGCAGCATGATGGCGAGAAGAAGGACATGAGAAAAGCGAAATGCTTTTCTTGTCAGAATATTGGGAATTATGCTGGAGAATGCCCAAACAAGAAGAAGAAGGAACAAAAAACAGTAGCGTCAGCATATATTGATGAGTATGTTATTAGATTCAAGAGATTTTTCTCTCTTTGCTGGTGGTCATAGTGAGAGAGCATAATCGATCACCAGCGGGGATATTGAGTACCATATTGAGAATTCTATGATCGTTAGTAATTCATTGAGTGCTTCCACTACTCCCTCCACATGGTACATTGATAGTGGTGCTTCGAGTTATATGACAAGTGTTCGAGCCATGTTCACTGGTATTTTAGAGACATGCCTGGAGTTGGAGGTTGTGTTGGGTGATAATAAAATGGTGAGAGTAGTTGGGCATGGGACAGTCCACTTTGATAGAGAGTCCATGGAGCCCATGATACTGAGGGATGTCTTGTACATCCCTGGGATGAAGAAGAATCTTATTTCAGTTTCCATAATTGAGGACAAATTCCTTGGATTATATGTCCTAGATGGGAAAGTGTACATATTTTCGAAATCAGAGCGTCCATCTACTTCATATGTGATTGGAGTTAGATGCAGGAAATTGTACAAACTTCTCTTTTGGCCACATCATGCACAGACACACACACACAGTAGTAGTGAGTTATGTGAGTTATGGAACAGGAGTATGGCCCACCTTCATCATTCCACTTTGAGGATGTTGAGAGACATGACTACAGGTTTTCCAGATTTCAGCATAGAGCAGAGTGGTGTATGTGGAGGGTGTGCTTTGGGAAAGTACAGCAAGACTGATTTTCCTAGCAGTGACAGTATATCAAAGGGAGTGTTTTATTTGATTCATTCATAATTATGTGGTCTCGTGTCATCTACTTCCTTGACAAGTTTTGAGTACTACATCACGTTCATCGATGATTATTCAAGGAAGACTTGGATCTATTTTTTAGAAGCAAGAAGATAGAGGAGGTCTTGCTTCGGTTCCGAGAGTTCAAAGCTATTATGGATAAATAGACCAAAAATAATATCAAGGTGCTCAAATCATATATTGGGGGTGAGTATACCTCCAAATCATTCAATGATTTTTGTAGATAGGAGGGCATCAAGAGGCAGTTGACAGTTCCTTACACTCCACAGCAGAATGGAGTGGTAGAAAGGAAGAACCGTTTTATAGTGGGTGTATCTAGAGCCATGTTGTATCATCATAGTATTCCTTTATTCCTATGGGGAGAGGTCTATAGCACAATTGTTTTTGTATAAAACGGGATTCTGCACCATTCCTTGGGGTGCAATACTCCTAAAGAGATGTTCACCAGGAAAAATCCTGAGACAAGCCACTTCCGCATTTTCGGATGCCTTACATATTCACATGTCCCTTCTGAGAGGAGGAAAAAGTTGGAGGCTACTTGAGAGAGATATTTGTGTTGGATATGATGAGACTTCAAAGGCTTTCCGCATATACCTTCCTACACATAGGAAAATTTTGGTGAGGAGGGAGGTGAGATTTGAGGAGGAGAAGGCCTTTAGAAATTATCGAGAGTCAGAGGAGGAGGAGCAGTAGGTTACTACTCCACATGTGAAAACATCACAAAGTTCAACAAGTCAGGGCATAAGGTCACGGGTCTCAGGGGTGACTAGGTCACAGGTTACAGGTTCATCAGTTTAAGGGACACAGTCTATAGGGACTATTGGTACAGGGACAGATTCTCGAATTATAAGTTCACAGGTTTCACCTTCATGTGATTCAGGCACACATGGTCCAAGTTCAAGTTCACCGAGTATAGGATCTCATACCACAGGTACTTCTTCATGGAGGCAGTCGTCTGATGAGGATGTAGAGGAGGGTCTACCACAAGATGCTACTTCCAATAAGAGAAATCCAATTTGGTTTAAGGAGCTTGTGAAGGAAGCTAAGGATGTTGTGGGTCCACCTAGGAGGGAGGTCGAAGAGAGCAGGGCACCAGATATATTTTCCAGTTACATGGCATATGTGACCATCTTGTATGAGTCTGAGCCTGATACTTATGAGGAGGCATCCACACATCAGGTTTGGAGAGATGCCATGATGGAATAGTATAATTCCAACATGAAAAATTATGTGTGGGAGATTGTTCTGAGACCAAAGGGGAAGTCATTTGTGACTTCCAAGTGGATCTATAAAATCAAGCATGTTGCATATGGAAGCATCGAGAAGTACAAAGTGTTAGGATTATATAATCCTCCCTTGTCCATATATAGTCTATTAGATCATTTTCATAACTTAGGAGTCATTTTCTAGAGTTTGGTGCCACTAGTTCCACTGGTTCCATTGGTGCCACCAGTGTTCCATTTGGTGCCATCAGTGCCAATCCATACACTTTAGGATCCACTCTGAGTGCCACTGACACCCTCCATCGGTTGGTTGTAGTTGGTAGGTAGTTATGCTAAGTTAAGCTAAAGTTACATTTAGTTAGATGTATTTCAGTTGAGTTAGCGTCAGTCTTGCATGGTTGCATGCGAGTAGGTGCCATTTCTCACCTACCTCATTAGTTTAACTAGTGATAGACTGAATTAGGCATGTGGAGTTAGACTAGTGAGATTCAATAGTGATTTAGACACTTCTAGTTAGCCAGTCAGTCACGATTGAGTTGGTAGATTCGAATCTTATCCACATGATTGGAATTCTCCTTATTGTAACACTGTTTTGTACTGCCGGAATTAATGAAGATTAATGTTGCAATTTACTGATCAATTCTTATCTGTTTTCTCTAAAAGTTGTCTTGTTCTATGTAGATTGTTCAATTCATTCCACTGCAAAATTATACCTTTCAATTGCTCTCATTGCTTGTAGATCAATGGCTCAATAATTAAAACTGGGTATCAGAGCCTTGTTCAAGCTAGCAGCAAGTTTGTCCAACCTCCATCGTACACCATAAGCAATTGGGTTTCCCCATAATTCCTGCAATTTGTACCATGCTAACTCTGGATTCGTCTAGAGAAGTCTCTACATGTGTGATGGACCCTGAAAAAGTGTACATGTCGAGGTGGAAGGCTTGAAACTGACATGATTTTGAATTTATTGTGGTTTTTGCAGTGTTACTTGCAGGTATCTACGTAGCTTGTTGAAGAATTGTCTGTTCAGCAGGAAAATTGATGGATTCTACAGCTATTGTACCCCAGATCCTTACACCCTTAAACTATGTTGATTGGATGGAAGATATGCAATTCTCCTTGCATAAGCTTGTCCTATTTAGGATGACTATGGGAAGAGAGACAGGGCCTCATCACCCTACTGAGAAAAATAAGTTCTTGAATCAATTGGATGAAGCCTTTGGCTTCCTATGCACTCACATCTCCCAGGATCTTCTCTTTCACCTTGAGGGATTGAAGACTCTAAAAGAAGCTTGGGAGAAGCTTGAATTCTTGTTTGGAAAATAATATGAGCTTCGAGGGCACATACTAGAGAATGAGCTCATTGCATTGCAGCCTAGCAGTTTCGAAACTATCCAGTAGTTTTTCACAAAATTCAAGTCTCTAGCATTGCAATGTAAACAATACGGAATAGAGAGGAAAGATGAGAATATTGTGTTGTCTGTGCTTAGAAAACTTGGTTATGAGTACTTCGTCTTTGTCTCAACCTTCCATTCCAAAAGAGATTACATCCCCAATTGGAAGATGCCTTCTCTAGACATGTTTGTTGAGTCCTTAATACAGGAGCAGGATAAGTTGGTTCAAATGGGATTGCTTCAAACTTCCAAGAATCAAGCTCTCTTGATGTTAGACTCTACCAATGCGAAATCCAAAGGGAAGAACAAGGGGAAGGATCCCTAAGCCTCTGATTCGAAGCCAAAAGAGAATCAGAAATCCTCCGAAGGAGCCTCGAGCTCCAAGAAAAAGAAAAAGTTTGAAAATACTAGATGTCCATACTGTATGAGAGGATTTCATCCTAAAATCTAGTGCATGAAGAAGCAAATGGACCAATTGTCAACACTCCTTAAACATAAAAATATTTCCCTTCCACATGGAGCAAAGAAGTCTGATGTTGGTCCACTGACAAAAGATCATGAGAGATGACATGCCTTGAAGGTAGACCTTACTCAGTTGAAATATTTCTTGATAGATTCTAGAGCATTCAATCAGATGGTTGCCTCCATAGAATCCTTCTAGACTCTCACTCTACCAGGAGGACCTAGCATTCACATGGGAAATGACTCCCAAATTCCAGCAGTAGGAAGAGGTTCAGTTAAAATCCATCATGGTCAGTTCAAGAATGTTCTCTATGTGCCCTCTCTTGCAACTAATTTGGTGTTTGTTTATCAGATGACCCACACAGGCTCTCCCAAGAGAGTTGCATTCGAATCTGAATCGGTTGAAATCACAGAAAAAGGGCTACTAGAAATATCATAGCGAAATGGTTTGCTAACCATGCCTAAAAGGCTTATCAGTTCTCTCATTTTTTGCATGTTTCACATCCTACAACTCTATTGACCCATGCTATCAACACTAGCAAGATATGGCATGAGATATTTGGGCATCTCAATTTCAAATATCTCCAACAACTCCATAATGAAAAAATGGTTGAAGGCTTGCCTCTCATCCAAACATCAGCTGGAGTATGTCCTGGTTGCTTGGTAGGTAAGCATCCAGAGAAGAGGTATGAATTTGGGAAGGAAACTAGGGATGCCTCTACACTTGATTTGATATGCAGTGATGTGTCGGGACCAATGCCTACAACATCAATTAATGGTTCCAGGTATTTCCTTACTTTTATTGATGATTGTTCTAGGTTCTTCTAGGTATATTTCATGAAACAAAAATCAAAAGTATTTGGAATTTTTTAAGTTTTTAAAGATTTGATTGAGAATATTTTCAGGAAAAAGATCAAGTCCATAAGATCATATAATGGAGGTGAATACATTAAAATAGATTTTCAATTCTATGAATCAGAGGGGATTCGAATGGAACACTCAGTTCCATACACACCACAGCAGAATGGTGTGGCTAAGAGGAAAAATAGATCATTGAAGGAGATGGAAGCCTGTCTTCTCCAAGCCAAGAATTTTCCTCCTTCTCTTTGGGAAAAAGCTCTAAACTGTGCTTCATACATACAAAATAAATTTCCTCATAAATCAATGGTGGGATCCACTTCATTCAAAGTACTGCATGGTCATAAGCCTAATGTCTCTCACTTGAGATTTTTTGGTTCCAAATCTTGGGCCAGAATACCCATGGATAAGAGAAAGGCCTTCCAAGCCTAGAGTAGCGAATGCATACTATTGGGATATGCAGAGGATGAAAAAGCATACAAGTTTATGGAACTTGGAACTAGGAAATGCTTCATTGAGCACAGTGTTCAGTTTGAAGAAGATCGATTGTTTGATCTACCACCATCTGAAGCACAAGAAGATATAACCACTCTTCCATTGCCTTTTGATGATGATATTTTGTCACGTGTTTCATATTCAAATGAAGAGGAACAATATCAGCATGATCTTGATATTAAGGTTGTACCTCATGAATATCTATATCCAGATCCATCTTCCATTCGAAACCAAAGGCCTAAGCCTAGATGGTCCCAAAATCTCATTGAAGCAGCTGGGGATGGATCTGTGAATCCAGAAGACAAAAGGAGAACAAGTTCCCGGTATCAGAATGAACATGTTGCTCTCTCTCACACAAATTCGCTCTCTACAAAGTGGTGCAACAAGTTTCCAGGAAAGTGCTACTTGATGATAGCGAATGATCAACCATTTGGCCCACAGAAGAACAAAATTGATCATTCCATTCCTCCTCCAGAAAGAAGAAACACATACAGCATCCATTCTATTAGAAGAACATTGAGAAGTTCACATGCACAGCTTCAATATGTTGCTGCATAAAAGAACCATGCTGTTGCATAGTGCTACAAATTGCAGTAGATTTTTTGCAAGTTATCTCCCAAAGAGGAAGAATTTTCTCCTAAGAATAGCTTGTATTTCTTATTCCTACTCAATTTGGGGGGGGGGGCGCTTCCCATGATTTTTTCCCCATTTTCCTCATTTTATTAAGCAGTTTTACTTATTTTAGATTGTAATGGGTGAGTTTTTTCCTTGTTGTCAGTGCCCAAGTTGTCCAAGTTAGGATTAAAGGGGGATGTTGGGATTATATAATCCTCCCTTGTCCATATATAGTCTATTAGATCAATTTCGTAACTTAGGATTCATTTGATAGAGTTTGGTGCCACTATGATACTGGTGCCACTGATGCCATTGGTGTCACCAGTGTGCCATTTGGTGCCACCGATGCCAATAGTTACACTTTAGGAGCCACTCTGCGTGCCATTGACAGCCTCCATCAGTTGGTTGTAGTTGGTAGGTAGTTATGCTAAGTTAAGCACCAGTTACATTCAGTTAGATTTCTTTCAGTTGAGTTAGCGCCAGTCTTGCATGGATGCATGGGAGTAGGCGCCATTTCTCACCTACCTCATCAGTTTAACTAGTTTAACTGATTAATGGACTGAATTAGACATGTTGAGTTATCCTAGTGAGCTCCGATAGTGATTTAGACACTTCTAGTTAGTCAGTCAGTCGGGATTGAGTTGGTAGATTTGAATCTTATCCACATGATTCGAATTCTCCTTACTGTAACACGGTTGTATAATGTTGGAATTAGTGAAGATTAATGTTATGATTTACTGATCAATTCTTATCAGTTTTCTATGAAATTTGTCTTGTTCAATGTACATTGTTCATTCCGTTCCACTATACAATTATACCTTTCCATTGCTCTCATTTCCTATAGTTAAATGGTTCAATAATTCAAACACAAATCTTGGTTTGTAGCGCGTATGTTCTCATAGGTAGAGTGAGTTGATTATGATGAGACCTTTGCATCGGTTGCTATATTTTCTTCTATCGGAGCAGTTATATCCATTGTTGCAAAGATGGGTTGGAGGATTCATTAGATGGATGTGAATACCACTTTCCTCAATGGTATTCTACAGGACAAGGTATATCTGGAGCAGCCACGGGGATTTGAGGTTCATGATAGAGTCTCATGTATGGAGGCTGAAAAATACCTTGTATGGTCTGAAGAAATGGTATTCGAGGATTGATTTGTATTTTCTTTTCATTGGGTTTCAAAAGAGTGAGGGTTAACCCAACCTATACTTCATTGTGGTTCGAGGTTATTTGCTCATTCTTTTTCTATATGTTGTTGACTTTTTCATTACAGGAGTAGAGCACATGATTGAGGGATGCAAGAAATATCTTGCTTCATAGTTTGAGATGACAGGCCTTGGGTTGATACATTACTACTTGGGAATGGAGGTGTGGCAAGAGAATGGACATGCTTTTTTGGGGCACGTAAAATATGTTGCAGATGTTCTAAAGAGATTTCGGATGGAGGAGTGTAGGCCCATGTCCACACCCATGATCACCGCCTGGAAGAAGCTTCATGCTTTTGAGGGAGATTTGGTGGGTCCTACTTTGTATTGTCAACTTAATGGTTCATAGATGTATCTGATCAACACCAAACCATATATAAGTTTTGCGGTGAAACCTCTTAGTCAGGTCATGCTGGAGCCTAGGAGAGTGCACTTAACAGCCGCAAAACACATTTTGAGACACCTTGTTGGGACAGTAGACTGTGGTCTATACTACAGGAGGTGAGGTGGAGTGGGATTGGTTGGTTTCACGGATTCATATTGGGCAGACAGTGTTTCAACCCATAAGATCACTTCCAGTTGTTGTTTTAGTTTGGGCTCTGCAATTGTGTCATGGTTCATAAGGAAGAAAATTTTCATTGCTTTTAGTTCTATAGAGGCTAAGTACATGGCATCCAATCATGGTTCATTCGTAAGCAAAATTGTGTTGCTTTGAGTTCTACGTAGGATGAGTACATGGAATCCAGTCATACTAGTTACGAGGCATTGTGCCTTCACAAGTTGATGGTATACTTTTTTGTCAAGAGTTGAGGCCTATAATTATTCATTGTGATAAACCAGAGTTGCATCAGACTCTCTAAGAATCTAGTGTTTCATGACAGGTCAAAGCATATTAAGATCAGATATCACTTCAGTAGAGACTATGTTCAGACAGGAGTTGTGGAGTTGCAGTACATTTCTACTAATGAGCAGGTAGCATACATTCTCACAAATTCTATGGGAAGAGGGAAGCATATTCATTTCATATACAAGATGGGGGTGGTGAAGAACACCTTCCTCAGTAAGAGGGAGTGTTGAAATTTTAACTAGGAAGTGTTTGTCCATTCATGCCTTGGGGTGGACAAGGACACTTTAAATATGGTCCCTATAACTTTTTAAAAGTGAGAATGACTTTATTTAATAAAGTGAATTTTAATCTATGGGGCCACCTAGGAGGGAGGATGGAGAGCGTAGGGCACCAGAGAGATTTTCTAGTTACATGGAACAAGTGACCAGCTTGCGTGAGTCTGAGCCTGCTACTTATGAGGATGCATCCACACATCAGGTTTGGAGGGATGCCACGATGGAAGAGTACAATTCCATAATGAAGAATGATGTGTGATAGTTTGTCCCGAGACTAGAGGGGAAGTTAGTTGTGACTTCCAAGTGGCTCTATAAAATCAAGCATGCTACATATGGCATCATCGAGAAGTACAAAGCTTGGTTTGCAGCGCGTGGGTTCTCATAGGTAGAGGGATTTGATTATGATGAGACCTTTGCGTCAGTTTCTAGATATTCTTCGATCAGAACAGTAATATCCATTGATATAGAGATGGATTGGATGACTCATCAGATGGATGTGAAGACCGCTTTCCTCAATGGTATTCTACGGGAGGAGGTATATCTGGAACATCCATAGGGATTTGAGATTCATGAGAGGGAGTCTCATGTATGCAGGTTGAAAAAGGCCTTGTATGGTCTAAAACAAGCCCCTCGAGCTTGGTATTCGAGGATTGATTCGTATTTGCTTTCGATTGGATTTCAAAAGAATGAGGTTGATCCCAACCTATACTTCATTGTGGTTGGAGGTGATCCACTCATTCTTTTGCTATTACAAGAGGAGAGCACCTGATTGAGGCATGCAAGAAAGATCTTGCTTCATGATTTGAGATGACAGAACTTAGGTTGATATATTAATACTTGGGCATGGAGGTGTGGCAGGAGGATGGGCATGTTTTCCTGGGGCATGGAAAATATGTTGTAGATGTTCTAAAGAGATTTCAAATGGAGGAGTGCGGGCCCATGTCCACACCCATGATCACCAACTGGAAGAAGCTTCATGCTTCTGAGGGATATTTGGTTGATCCTACTTTGTAACGTCGACGTATTGGTTCGTAGATGTATCTGGTCAACACCATACCAGATATAAGTTTTGCGGTGAAATTTCTCAGTCAGTTCATTGTGGAGCCCAAAAGAGTGCACTCGACAACCGCAAAACACATTTTGAGATACCTTGTTGGGATAGTAGACTATGGTCTAGACTATATGAGGTCAAGTGGAGTAGGATTGGTTGGTTTCACATATTCAAATTGGGCAGATAGTGCTTCAAACTAGAAGAGCACTTCCAGTTGTTGTTTTAGTTTGGGCTCAGCAGTTGTGTCATGGTTCATTCGGAAGAAAATTTTCGTTGCTTTGAGTTCTACAGAGGCTGAGTACATGGCATCCAGTCATGGTTCAGTCGGAAGCAAAATTTCATTGCTTTGAGTTCTACATAGGTTGAGTACATGGAATCTAGTCAGGCTAGTTGCGAGGCATTGTGGCTTCGCAAGTTGATGGTAGACTTATTTGGTCAGGAGTTGAGTCCTACTATTATTCACTGTGATAACCAGAGTTGCATTAGACTCTCTGAGAATCCGTTGTTTCATGACAAGTCAAAGCATATTAAGATCAGATATTGCTTCATTACAGACTATGTTCATAGAGGAGTTGTGGAGTTGCAGTATATTCCTATTCATGAGCAAGTAGCATACATTCTCACGAAGTCTTTGGGAAGAGGGAAGCATATTCATTTCAGATACAAGATGGGGGTGTAACGAACATAAATAAGATAATAATTAAATAATTAATAGTTAGTTTGATTAAGTCATTATGAAAAGAGGCGTCTCCTCATCATCAAATGTCCAAGCCATATTTAAGGCCAAGAAATCATTGTAATATTCATCATCTAATACATTGTTATATTTTATCATTAAAAATGATAGTCGGATTCGACTAGTAACGGACCAACTGGACATGGTTGCTCCATTTGGTATTAGAGCGGTTTCGCTCCTCAAGTGAGCTCGGATTCGGCTCCTCCCACCTTTGAGCTCGATTTCATCTCATCTCACATCACATCTTCCCTCCTCCCTCCCGTGCTGCTCCATCACCATTGGACTAGCATCCACCTTACCATGTTCTCCACCCCCACCGCACCACCTCCCCACCACTCCACTGCACCGTGCTCCCTCTTCCTCTGTGCATTTTCTCCACCATTCAGTGCACTCCCTTCTGCGCATTCTCCTCTACTGCACACCATATCCACCATCCGCCACCACTTCTACCACAGCCACGCTCTCTCTCCTCTCCACTCTTCACCTACTTTACCAGTGCTCCACGCTCCCTTCTTGTCCTCACCCCGCAGTCTCCACCCTCCTGCGTGTTCTCCCTTGCCTCGAAGCTCCTTCTCCCACCGTTCTTCCCTTCTCCATCTCCACGCCGACCACTCCTTCCTCCTTGCTTCTCCCTCTATCATCCATTAAATTATTATACATTTATACATTTAATATTTGAAGATGGAACATCTTCCTCCCTAAACCTGGATACAAGCTGACTTAATCCGGATACGGATTATCCATTACACGGATTCGGCTAGTAACAGACCAACCGGACATGGTTGCTCCAGGGGGTGGTGAAGAACACCTTCCTTAGTAAGAGGGAGTGTTGAAATTTACCTAGGAAGTGTTTGTCCATTCATGCCTTGGGGTGGACAAGGACACTTTAAATGTGGTCCCCGACACTTTTTAAACGGTGAGAATGACTTTGTTTAATAAAGTGAGTTTGAGTCATTTATTATTTTAAAATGTGACTATGAGAATTAAAAAAAAGTGGGTGAGTAATAAAGTCTTATTTAATATTTAAAAGCGAATTAAATGCTTTTAATGAGAAAAGTGATATTTAACGAGAGCCCTATATCTCATTTAGTTGGCTTTTAAATTAATCCATTGATTTTCAAATTATGGTTACACAAACAAAAAGGCTAGGGAAAGGCTTGAGAGAATTTCATTGTTCACATTTAAAAGAGAGATTTTTTGGAGAGAGGATGGGCAAGAGAGAAGAGAAACCCTTGCACATTTTCCAAGAAATACCAAAGGGGAACATATTTCTTAACAAACTATACAATAGAGGAAGAGCAAGTTCTACAACACAATTCCCAAGACAAAGTACAGCTGCATTAATTGGCATGAATTTCCAAACAAGTCGTACATGTTCAGACTGTACATAGGCATGAAAATCGAGGCAGTGTTCAACACAATTTTTGAGGAGACTAGAAGCATTTAATGATGTTCGTACAATATGGATTTTCCAAAATTTATTGTTGTTGTTTTGCATAGAAATCGAGGACAACTAGCATGCTTCCCTAGGAAGCACATGTGAGGTCGTACAACAGGTTTTTAGTGCACATATTTTGAGTAGAATTATGATATTTCATGTTTTTCATTCAGATATTGTTTGGCACGGTTTTCGAGAAGAAATCGGGGGGATAAGTATTGTTGTCTTTATTTTGTAGAAAATAAAATTCTCTATTGAACAGGTTTTCCCTTCGGGGTTTTATCCTCGACCAAATTGGTTAAAAACACTTGAGTCTAAAATTTCATGTGTGTTGCCTATCATAAATTTCAGGCTAGGAAAAAGTAGGCTACCATAAATTTCTTAGTTTGCAAAATTTGAAATTATCTAATGTTTTTCATGTTTTCAAGTTAAAAATTTTATTTTTTATGAACATGCATAATGGGGTTTGGGCATTAAACCATATGAAGTGAATTGAAACTAAAACCAAGATGGGGTTACAAAATTTTCTTTATGTATCATTAGAGATCTACCAATTAAACATTTATAAAAATCTTCAAAGGAGGGTTTCATAGATACCTTAGGCATTTAAAAATCCATATTCCTAGTTTGGATAAACAAATCAATGGCAGAAGGTATAGTTTTATTGTAATCTTTACCACAATTATTTAGTTTATCATTATAGATTTTTAATTCAACAAGAAATGACTCAATTCTATCAAAAACAAACCTTTTGGATATAGCTCATGAATCTTTTTCTCAAGATAATAAGTTGAATCATTATCAAATTTATCATACAAAGAAGCTAAAGTACTCCATACCTCAAAACGGCTATCTTCAACCTCAATATGTACATGTAAACCATCTAAAATAGTTTGACCAATGAGTCATATTGCCTTGTCATAGTGCTCTTCCCATATAGCTAAGTATTTGGCATGGATTGATTTATGATGTTCACCCTTGACTAAGTGCAAGAGATTCTTGTTCATAAGAATGTTAATCATAGTTCTCTTCCAAACAAGATAGTTAGTACCAATTAACTAAGGAATTGAAACAACTTCTGACGTCATAGTTAGTACCAATTAACTAAGGAATTGAAATAACTTATTCATTGATTTGTTTTAAGTGGAGAGCAGCCTTACAAGTGCCTTAGACACATTCAAAATATATTTAATTATGCTTGAAATAAAAAGTTAAGTTTTTTCCTCGAAAAACAATAAATAATTAATTGACATATATGGTAAATTGAATGCCCAACTACCCATGATTTAGTAGCGACAAGGTGTAGCAAATATTACTTTCAAAACGATAACCAAAAAAAGGCTTTAATACGCAAATTGGTATAGTTGATTGGATTTGTTTACTTAACAATTACATTATTCAGCAATTGTGCAATTCATTGTAAAGTGTAATGGACTGGCAAGGTTTGGTGTTTATTTGGTTAATAAATCTCGACCTATTGTTAAAACAAGTTTTACAGTTATAGAACTCAGTTTGGAAAACATATTAGTATACATTCATCTTAATTCTGTCTTTATGAAACATCGAGAGGGATCAAATTTCTTGAGGTACAAATATTCCCTCAAATTTAGGATTATAAAATGGGTTTGTGCTTCAAAGGATCCTTCTAGGAACTTAATAAAACCAAAATTAAGATAGATTTACATTGGTTTAACACTTATACTTAGCATAAAGGAAAGACTAAATCTTCATCAAGAAGTATAACAATAATATAACTATGTTTATTGACCCGTTCACATAGCAATTCTCGTCATACCATGAATGTGAATGTGAATGTGAATAATGGTGTATGATACCTCCTTGTTTGGGACGAAGAACCCCCTCTACAACAACTTAATTGCCAAAGTTTATAGAGGTGTACATACCCTATTCCCTTTAGAGAAAATTCAGGGTCTAAAATGGACCGCTTAGAAAAATAATTAAAAAATCACATCACATTACAAATATGCCATGTCGCACTAGGTTAAAAGTGTTATCTTTTGAAAATCAACATATATTGTCTCGTTAATAGTAATAGACAATATTGATATATATGTTGCATTAGTGTAAAGCTAAAGAGAGGAGGGTTGGCAATATTAATAAAAGATTTAGATTCATGTGAGCGGTAATATTTTAAATTTATACTATAATTTATTTACATTTTTTATAAATTTACCACTTCTTTTAATATATTTAATAAAATCTAAAACAAACAAAAAACTAAAATTATAATGAAAAAATATAATTATGATGATATTAAAAATAAACAATCACTTATTTTTTGGATGATTATTTGGAAAAGAGGGACTGGGAGGCAGAGGGAGCTCCAAGAACGCTCAAATTCAACGGCTCTCTTCGCTCCAAGAAACTCTGGTTTGGGAGGGTTTGAACTTGGATGGGTTTCGATGGCGATATAGGGAGGGCCGACGCACATAATGGACGCTGCCTCCTTCATCTGGCAGACTTTCGCCCAGCAATCGACCTCCGAGGATGATCGTGCTGTTGGTCACTCTCTTGGAAAGCTTGAGCGGGACCTTGAGCGCTGCGTAGATGCCAGCTACCAGGGTGATGAATTGAGATCACCGGCGTTCTGTTCCTCGTTTAACCCATGTCTAGCAGTGGAAACGCTGCGCCGTCGGGATTGATCGAAGGCACTGGATTAACCCGGCTCCGATGACAAATGGGATTTTGTCCACAAACAACAATTGACGGCATCGCAGGCCACTGCTGCTCAGGGGCTCATGGTGTCACAATTCCCATTATATCGGTGCTTGTGATTCAGAGCAAGCTCGCCTGCCTTTATGGCGGTGGCGGTGTTTGACAGTGGCGATTCTGAAGCGGTGTGCTGGTCGTGGTTTTTGTGGGTTTTGGCGGATCGGTGGCGAATGCGTCGAGGCTATAATTATGTCGCGGCTTCTCTGGTTGTCTTTTTTATTGGGCTTCGGCTCCAAGATCGATGGGCCTCGGCTCCTAGATCAAGATCGGTGCACTATTGTCCAGTTCGGTGGGCTTCGGCTCCTAAACTGGTTGTGGGCTTCGGCTGTCCAGGTTTTTGGATCCTGATTGGCACTTTCTTGATTTGTTTTTTGTCGAGATAAATCGCCATCCTTCTCGCGGTTTTTGGCAGAGGCGGTGTCTGTGGATATACTCTTGCGTGGCGACCTGTTTTTGTGGTCTTTAGGGATCTCTGCGGTGGCGGCGGCGTTTTCAGAGGCGGTGGCCTTTGCTATCGGCAGTATGTCTGTTTAATACTAGTTGGCTGATAATACAGGCTGTATGCTTGTATTTCTGCTTGTACAGTCTGGGATTGTTTTGTAATTTTTTGATTATGTTAATATGTGACGGCAAATATGTGACAATGTAGGGATCCTAGTGATCCTCTTACATGTGCAGATGTAATTTTTTTCTACTTTGAAATAAAATTACGAATTTTTTCCGAGGAAAAAAAAAATAAACAATCACTATTATAAAAATTAAGCGTTTTCACGTGTGTGCATATGTGTGTATTAAACTGCATAGCCCGGTGGGCCAACTGAAGTGGTTAAGTATTTAAGTTGATAGAAGGTCTCGGGGTCAAATCCTCGAGTGGCTATACATTGCTATATAAAGTCCTCACTTGATGCCCCCATCTGGTTAGCTCAGTAATCAAAGTGAATGGGGTGCGGCCCTTTCAGGTGGGTCCCCAGCAGCACTACTTGGGGGGTTTGTGAACCACAACATAAAGTATATATTACCACAATTATTTAGTTTTTCATTATAGATTTTTAATTCAACAAGAAATGACTCAATTCTATTAAAAAAAGATCTTTAGGATCTAGCTCATGAATCTTTTTCTCAAGATAATAAGTTGAAACATCATCAAAATTATCATACAAAGAAGGTAAAGTACTCCATACCTCAATCGGGCTATCTTCAACCTCAATATGTACATGTAAACCATTGACCAATGAGTCATATTGTCTGATCATAATGCTCTTCCCATATAGCTAACTAATTGGCATGGATTGGTTTATGATGTTCACCTTTGACTAAGCCTAAGAGATTCTTGTTCATAAAAATGTTAATCATCTTTCTCTTTCAAGCAAGATAATTAACACCAATTAACTAAGAAATTAAAACTTCTAACATCATAATTAATAACAATTGACTAAAAAATTGAAACCACCAACAGCATAAGTAGCATGACGTTTATATCTATCCCACAGAGGAAGAGCCAGAAAACTTATTCATTGATTTGTTTTAAATGGAGAGCTGCCTTACAAATGCCTTAGACACATTCAAAATATATTTAATTGTGCTTGAAATAAAAATTTAAGTTTTTTCCAAGAAAAACAATAAATAAATAATTGACATATATGGTAACTTGTATGTCCAACTACCCACCCATGATCTAGTAGCGACTAGGTGTAACATATTACTTTCAAAACGATAGTCAAAAAAGGACTTTAATACGCAAATTGGTATAGCTGATTGGATTTGTTTACTTAACAATTACTTTATCATCAATTGTGCAATTCATTGTAAAATGCAAATTGGTATAGCTAATTGGATTTGTTTACTTAACAATTATTTTATTCATCAATTGTTGTAAAGTGTATTGGCCTGGCAAGGTTTGGTGTTTATTTGGTTAATGAATCTCAATTTATTGTAAAAACAAGTTTTAAAGTTATAGAACTCAGTTTGGAAAACTTGTATTTATTTTAATTTTGGTTTTATGAAATATCATGAGGAATCAAATTTTTTAAGGTGTAAAGATTCTCTCAAATTTAAGATTATAAAATGGGTTTGGGCTTTAAAGAATTCTTCTAAAAACTTAATAAAATCAAAATTAAGATAGATTTATGTTGGTTTAACACTTATATTTGGCATAAAGGAAAGACTAACTCTTCACCGAGTATAACAATAATATAACTATGTTTATTGACCCGTTCACATAGCAATTCTTATCAGACCATGAATGCGAATGCGAATAATGGCTTGAAACTAGGTTCTAAATATTTTACATAATACCAAGCATGAAATGCTTCTTAAAATTGTCAGCATAATTGTTCTCCTTGTTTGAAATGGATTGTTTCATCGATATTAGTATATCTAATACAGCTTATATATTATTGATATGCATTATATGCACCCATCACTATGCATTCAACCTCTATCCATCAATTATAATGTTACCATCGATTCATGGGCGATCCCTTCATTTAAAGATTCGAGTTTGCACCTAGATAATTAAATCGTGGTGCCTTTTAAAAGTAAGTTAACACAAAATCCATACAATTTCTTTGAACTGGTAAAAATAAACATTTCCTTCAAACTAATTTTCAAGAGCTTATATATTTTCTATTGTTGACATTACAGTTTGATAATTCATAAATTGGTTGGTTATATATATATATATATATATATATATATATATCCAAGTTATACATCAATTTGGCGTATGAGACCTTGTTTGTGGGACAAAGAACACCTTTTGCAACAATTTAACTGCCAAAATCTACAAAGGTGTACACACCCTATCCCCTTCAGAGAAAAATTGGGGTCTAAAATGGGCCTCTTAGAAAAATAATTTTAAAAAATCACATCAAGTTACAAATATGCCATATCACACTAAGTTAAAGGTGTTATCTATTGAAAATCAACCTATATTGTTTCGTTAATGATAATTGACAATATTGGCAAGTATGTTGGATTAGTGTAAAGTTAAAGATATGAGGTTTAAAAATATTAATAAGATATTTAGATTCATGTCCACACACCATAAATGATATAGTGGTAATATTTTAAATTTATACTTAATTTATTTAAATTTTTTATAAATGTACCACTACTTCTTTTTATATATTTAATAAAATCTAAAACAAAGAAAAAAAAACTAAAATTATAATGAAAAAATATAATTATGATAATACTAAAAATAAACAATCACTATTATAAAAATCAAGTGTTTTCATGTGTGTATATGTGTGTGTATTAAACTACATACCCTGGTGGGCCAACTGAAGTGGTTGAGTATTTAAGTTGAGCAGAAGGTCTCGGGGTCAAATCCTCGAGTGGCTATACATTGTTATATAAGGCCTCACTTGATGCCCCCCATCCGGTTAGCTCAGTAATCAAAGCGAATGGGGTGCAACCNTATATATATATATATATATATATATATATAACTATTATTTATTTTTATTTAAAAAATTAGTGATATAAATGTTTTTAGTTTTTCAAAATTACTCCATTATCATTTTAATTAATGTAAGCTCTATATTTTAAAGCACTTCGAAGTAGTTTGGTATAGTTTTATTGTATTTTTTATCACAATTATTTGGTTTTCATTATAGATTTTTAATTCAACAAGAAATGACTCAATTCTATCCAAAACAATATTTAGGATCTAGCTCATGAATCTTTTTCTCAAGATAATAAGTTGAAACGTCATCAAATTTATCGTAAAAAGAATATAAAGTACTTCATACCACAATCGGGCTATCTTCAACCTCAATATGTACATGTAAACCATATGAAACAGTTTGACCAATGAGTTATATTACCTAATCATAGTGCTCTTTCCATATAACTAAGTATTTGGCATGGATTGGTTTATGATGTTCACCCTTGACTAAGGGCAAGAGATTTTTGTTCATGCAAATATTAAACGTCTTTTTCTTCCAAACAAGATAGTTAGTACAATTAACTAAAGAATTGAAACAACTTCTAACATAATAATTAATACCAATTAACTAAAAAATTGAAACAACTTATTGACTAATTTGTTTTAAGTGAAAAGCAGCCTTACAAGCGCCTTAGACACATTCAAAATATATTTAATTATACATGAAACAAAAATTAATTTTTTTCTTGAAAAAACAATAAATAAAAAATTGACCTATATAGTAACTTTAATGTCCAACTACCCATGATGCAGTAGCAACAACGTGTAGCGCATAATACTTTCAAAATGATAATAAAAAAAAAGCTTTAATACGCAAATTGGTATAGCTTATTGGAACAATTACTTATTCATCAATTGTGCAATTCATAGTAAAGTGTAATGGCCTTGCAAGGTTTGGTGTTTATTTGGTTAATGAATCTTAACCTAGTGTAAAAAATTTTAAAACAATAATAAAAAAAACTTTACTACGCAAATTGGTATAGCTGATTGGATTTGTTTACTTAACAATTACTTTATTTATCAATTGTAAAGTGTGATGGCCTGGCAATGTTTGGTGTTTGTTTGGTTAATGAATCTTAAAATACTTTATTCATCAATTGTGCAATTCATGGTAAAGTGTAATGGCCTTGCAAGGTTTGATGTTTATTTGGTTAATGAATCTTAACCTAGTGTAAAAACTTTCAAAACGATAATAAAAAAAACTTTACTACGCAAATTGGTATCGCTGATTGGATTTGTTTACTTAACAATTACTTTATTTATCAATTGTAAAGTGTGATGGCCTGGCAATGTTTGGTGTTTATTTGGTTAATGAATCTTAAATTACTTTATTCATCAATTGTGCAATTCATGGTAAAGTGTAATGGCCTTGCAAGGTTTGATGTTTATTTGGTAAATGAATCTTAACCTAGTGTAAAAACTTTCAAAACGATAATAAAAAAAACTTTACTACGCAAATTGGTATAGCTGATTGGATTTGTTTACTTAACAATTACTTTATTTTTCAATTGTAAAGTGTGATGGCCTGGCAATGTTTGGTGTTTATTTGGTTAATGAATCTTAGCCTATTGTAAAAACAAGTTTTATAGTTATAGAATTTAGTTCAGAAAACTTATTAATATATATTTACTTTTATTTTAGTTTTATGAAACATCACGAGGGATCAAATTTTTTGAGATGCAAAGATTCCCTCAAATTTAAAATTATAAAATGGGTTTGGACCTCAAATGATCCTTCCATGAATTTAATAAAACTAGAATTAAGATAGATTTATGTTGGTTTAACACTTATATTTGGCATAAAGGAAAGACCAACTCTTCATCAACAAGTATAACAATAATATAACTATGTTTATTGACCTGTTCACATAGCAACTCTCATCATACTATGAATGCGAATGCAAATAATGCTTTGAAACTAGGTTCTAAATATTTTACATAATACCAAGCATGAAATGCATCCTAAAATTGTCAGCATAATTGTTCTCCTGGTTTAAAATGGATTGTTCATATGTGACTGTTCATCAATATTAGTATATCTGATACAACTTATATATTATTGATATGTAATCAATAATGCATGATATACACCCGCCACTATGCATTCAACCTCTATCCATCAATTATAATGTTACCATCGGTTCATAGGTGATCACTTCATTTAAAGATTCGAGTTTGCACCTAGATAACTAAATCATAGTGCCTTCTAAAAGTAACAGCCTGAGAATACAGGCAATGAACACAAAAGCCATACAATTTCTTTAAACTAGTAAGAATAAACATTTCCTTCAAAATAATTTTCAATAACTTATATATTTTCTATTGTTGACATTACAGTTTGATCAAGCTATACACCAATTTGGTGTATGGAACCTCCTTGTTTGTGGGACAAAGAACACCCTCTACAACAATTTAACTATCGAAGTCTGCAAAGGTATACATAACTTATCCTCTTTAGATAAAATTTGGGGTCTAAAATGGGCCTCTTAGAAATATTATTAAAAAATCGCATCACATTACAAATATGCCATGTCACACTAAATTAAATGTGTTATCTATTGAAAATCAGCCTATATTGTCTCCATAATGGTAATTGACAATATTGACAAATATCTTGGGTTGAAAATATTAATAAAAGATTTAGATTCATGTGCACACACAATAAATGATATAGTGGTAATATTTTAAATTTAAACTATAATTTTTTTAATTTTTTTATAAATGTACCACCATTTCTTTTTATATATTTAATAAAATCTAAAACAAACAAAAAATATAAAATTATAATGAAAAAAATGTAATTATGATAATACTAAAAATAAACAATCACTATTATAAAAATTAAATGTTTTCACGTGTGCATGTGTTTGTATTAAACTACATAACCCAGTGGGCCAGCTGAAGTAGTTGACCAAAGCTATTGAAATTCTATTGGTTGAGGAATCCAACTTGTCCATGCACATTTTTTATAAGGCCAATTTTAGAACCCCAAATTTTCTCTAATGCTCGGATCTGAACCTATGAATATATTATTTATTATAGAGATGTGTATAAATGTATATTTATTTTAGTTTTTAATAAATATATAATTTAAGAAATTATAAAAAAACATGTATTCTTTGTTTGGCTATAAAGTTGTATTCTATTCTATGCATAGTAGAAATGGAGAGCTGCATGCATGGGTTCATATCTCTACACCGCAGAGGTTTGCATCACCTTCCCTTCAGTGTGTGGATTTTACTTATTCTACATGAAATTAAGGATCCTTGATCAACGCATGCTAACAATATGGATCCAACATGTGTTTTCGTTTTACATTTTTTTGGAGCCGACATGTACCACATCAGCATTACTTACATGACACATCTTGCCCACTTGGGCTGTAGAAAACACCTCTCAACTTGTGGGAATTGTAATATGCTACGAACCTAACAAAAATTGAACACCTCTCAACACAAGTATAGAAAAATGAAACTGATGAATTGTTCGAAAGACTCTAGGAAAACACAATAGAATTGGATGGCAATCCCAATCCAAATGGTGTACACAACTGAAAGCAGTTCAATGTAAATAGGAAAATGAAGAACGGTATCTTGGTGCAATAAGATGTGGGAATAAACATAGTTTGTCAACTAACAGATTCCTGGTTTTTCACAAGACGATTTTAACTAGAAAATTCAAGGCACTTACCAAGCCTCAATTTCTATGATCACCTAGCAAAGATATTATCTTTAAAACATAACATAAGAGTCAAAATATGTCTGATGAAACAAAAAGATATCGGTGCTTTGCAACCTTCAAAATACAACGATAATACAATTTCCAAAAAGGAAGAGCAATATCGGTATAAACATTAATGAATTTGAAGGACATGTTTTGCGTTTTGGACTGCATTTCTTCTACCAGCTACAAAATCACTTACCGTTTTAATCTTACACTGGAAACCCTTTTATGAATATGACGTGGGGGAATCGCTTCATTCTCTTCACGAAAGCAGATCTCTAATCTCTACTTGTGAATCAAAAGGGATTAAAAATAGACATAATTTTGATACTCGTATTCCGCTTACAAAACTCACGAGTCAAAAAAAAAAGCACTCGATACCAATGCGCACACACAAATCGGATCAAATAAACCATGACCAAATAAATACTCAGTCACCTGAAAATCTTCAATCACTTTCTGACTTAATGTCTGTTCGATTACTCTTTTACCTGCAAATGCAATGCACGCTTTAGGTTCGGCAATAACTTACACTGGAAACCTTTTTATGAATATGACATGGGGGAATCGCTTCATTCTCTTCACGAAAGCAGATCTCTAATCTCTACTTGTGCATCAGAAGGGATTAAAAATGACATAATTTTGATACTCGTATTCCGCTTACAAACTCACGAGTCAAAAAAAGCACTCGACACCAATGCCTACACAGAAATCCGAATTAATAAACATCCAAAAGGCCACATAAATAGAGATCAGCATCACAAAACACAGGTTCTTTAGAAGCTTTTAATAACAAATCCATTACCGTTGTTAACAACACTAGGTTTTCTAATCGAGTTACTCTATTTTATGTCTCGGACATTGTTTACTATAAATTCAAGTTCGAAATTGTGACATAGGCAGTACTAATAAAAATATATAGCTAGGAATTCAGCTATATATACCAGTTTCACCAAGCCAAATATGAAAATGATAATGAATCTCAATATTTTGGAAAACCTGCCAGGTAATGATTAAACGCGAAATTTGCAAGAGAAACTGGCAATTTTACTAATCGACAATACAACTTCCTAAATGTAATTAGATCTGATGTGCACAACTTCCTTGAGTTTATAAACAGGTTTTCGTTAAAAGATCATTTAGCCAGAATTAAAAGACAATTAAACTTGCACTCTCCCAAAAAAATAAGAGGGTTTACTATGAATGGTTACAAGAGCCTAACAATAATTCATCAATGCAACCAGATAGTAACTCATTCTTTAATCTACTTGGAAATGTAAAATATGAACAAATCCATCCAGGAAATTGAAAACCTGGAATTTTGAAAAAGATGGGAGAATCCATGAAGATCGGCATAATGAATGATTCAAATAAGTTCTAAATGGGACACCAATCTTGCTCCATTACTGTGCATAAACTTGGTTCATTACCAAATCAAATCTATAAGATGTTCCCATCCTTCAATTTTACAGATCAAGCTACAACTACGTTCTGGAGCCAAGACTGATAAATGACAGCAGAAACCTGTTGTTACATTCTTGATATATAGTTGATTTATTGCCATTCCCAACCCTTTCTCACAGCTACCTCCATGTGTTACCACCGAGGCGGATCACATCTTCACTGCTTGAATCCTTTGGATGGGAAAGAACATTCTCGTCCTCTTTTTTGGTAGTTGAATCCCCATATAGATCACGCAGCTTGGCAAGATTATTCGGTAAAGAGCTTTTCTCTTTAGTAGTTTCCTTCAAAGGACTTTGCTGCCGATCAGCACTCACACTCCTCTGACGCCTTCGCGGACTACGACTTCTACTCCTCCAAGAATCCCTATCACGAGATCTTCTCTCATTTTCTCTTTCCTTTAACCTCCTATCATTGTCCCTGTCCCTGCCTCTATCTTTGCCATCTCGATCATAATCCCTACTCCTTTCCCTCTCATGTTCTCTGTCACGTATGCGAGTGTAATCCCTGTTCCTCTCCCTGTCACGCTCCCTGTCATAATCTCTGCTTTTTTCCCTGTCACGTTCCCTATCATAATCCCTGCTCTTCTCCCTGTCCTGTTCTCTGTCTCTTCTTTTTCTGCTTCTTTCATCTCTATCACGATCTCTATCATAATCTCTACTCCTCTCCCTATCATGGTCTCTGATAGGATCCCTGCTCCTCTCCTTGTCGTGGTCCCTGGCATGATCCCTGCTCCTCTCCTTGTCGTGATCCCTGGCACGATCCCTGCTCCTCTCCCTGTCATGTTCCTTGTCTCTGTTCCTGGTTTCCCTGTCCTGGTCTCTATCCCTCTCCCTGTCTGCATCATGATAACGATCGCCACTTGCTGATTTTGGAACAGCATCACTGCCATTCCTGTCACGTGGCAGCGTTCGACGCACAGGTGAGGCATCTCGTGTGGAAGCACGATGTGGTGCACGCTGGCCAAATGATACAGATAAAGCAGCTTTTACTGATGGTGGCCTTCGTGCAGTGTCATCTGATCCATGGCGATTAGTATCACCAGTCACTCCTGCATGTCGAGTAGGAAGATTCATTCGTTCCAAATGAGCCGTTATTTGACGCATGACAGGTACCGGTATGCGAGGAAAAAGTGTATCAAAATAGTACTGCACACAGATTGAGTCAGGCTGCATTAGTAAACTCTATCAACAAATTATTCACAACATCCCCTTTATAAAAATAAACTTTGTAGTCGATAAATAGAAAAAAAAACAAATAAAATCCAATAGAACAAGCTTTGTTATTAACACAAAATAAACAGTTGTGCCAATCATCACAGGAGAGGTTCACCATAAGTGAGATTTAGCAATGGTTTTTCAACGTAGAAACTGTTGAAAGATAAACATAATAAAATCACATTCCTTGTGCCCTTCTGGAGAACAGTTCATCACCAATAAAACTTGACAATAATTCTGTATATATTCAAATACAGGCAGTCTATATCTAGCCAGAAATTAAAAGAACAAAAATGCGAGCTGACTTTTTTCTCATATCCAGTAACCATACATACTGCCTGTAAGCAAACCAAGTTGCTGCAGCCAAAGAATAAAAACATGTATCTTCATCTAGACATGTAAGTAGAAAAAATTGAATATCAAAATTATGTGCCTTGACCATGAAGTTTCATTCAAACTTCGAACTTCAAAAGAATCTCGACTTCAGATTAGGGCATGCATTCTCTTGTTTAGAAAAAAAAACTAAACAGGAAGAGAAAAGGAAAACATTTCTATCACAAAAGAATGTATAGCTTTTAAGTTTAATGGACAGAAATTTGATCATTACTAGGTAATATCATGCATTCAGGCTTTCAGAATAGTAAGCATAAAAATCTAACATAGCAGATTGGTTCACATAACATGCTTGGACCATGTATCACTTCTTCAAGATCAACATTACAAACCTTTTACAGCGATGCTGATAAAGATCTGCTCGCCTTCTCTTTCAATAACACCTCCAGAGGATGACCCCATGCTTAAGGCTCGCATGAACAACCATGAGTGGTCAAGAGATAGAAAGACAATGAAACTGACATCCAAAATCTTTGCACCGAGATTACGTATTAAATGACTGAATGTACTCTTTAAAGCTCCAATCTTGAAATGGAATTGCACCATATAAAAAAACAAAGAAAGAATTTATACTTTAAAGTTTAAACTGGCAGTTTTCCCAAGCTGAAAACAAAGGTAATTTATGGCATCGTCTTCTGTGAAGGATTATAATGAAGTACTTGACAAGGCTAAAGTACATTGAGACTATATTTTGAAAAAAATAAGCTTTCGACCAAGTGCAACAGACATCCACAACACAGTCTCAATCTTCCTTAGAATGATAAGGTTTTAAGGTTATGATACTAACCTGGCCTAGAAGTAAATCACGAACATAAACTCCCATTGTGGTCATCCTTCCATTTGATCCTGGAGAGAATTCCTTTAAAAGACATTACAAAAATAAGTCAATAACATAATACTATATAACAGACTAAATTTTAAGAAAAAATAATAAAATATGCAGTTAGAAACATACAAGACAAAAATAATATTACTCGAGAGATTTAGCATGTCAAGCAATAGCTATGTACTTTTGAAAATGAAATGAAATGAAATTGTGTATACTTGTGACCAAAGAAAGGTCAATGGAACTCAAGAATACAGTTGGTACAAGTAGAAAAATGAGGACTGCCTACCACATCTCCAAAGTAAACAAAGCTAGGCTAACAACAATTCAGGTTCCATAAGGTAATAAATGGTAAAAAAAGGGGTTTCATTGTAAAAAAATCAGAGGCAAAGTTGCACGCATGAAAAATAGATATTCGCATTAAAAGTGTTGATTTGAATCCCCCAAAGCAGTACATTCAGATGTAACTCTCACCCTCTGATTAGTTGTATCCCCTATGATAAATTATTTCATCTCACACACATAATCTATCATTGCATTTTATTTATTTACAATACACATATTTGTGTGTGGATGGTATCCCAGTATTAATGAATGACTATAATATATAAAGAGAATAGTCAAGAAGATTAGGAACACATTAAAGGGTACCAGTCTTAGTCTGAGTCATGGGAAGAGCCTGCAATGCCATCAATCACATTAAAGTCCCCGACATTGAACCACGGCCAGAGAGGAGGTGTGGCTCGACTAACTGGGGGTGATAAGAGTAACCCTAGCAAATATTCTCCTACCATCCAAGGTTGGCATACTCATGGAAGAACCTGGTCAGACATTCTTGCCTCCAGGGACAATACTGGCAATGGAGGAGACATGTCATAGCTTATGCTGAACCAAGGTAACAGGAATCACAATTCAAACTCACTGACTCATCATTCTGAATTCGAACATGCAGAAAACAATTATTTCGGAATCAGTGACAAGTTAAACTTGGGCTAACAGAGTTCCTCATAATGAATCTCAAGTCAAACTTCAACTTGCGATTAAGCATGAGTTTGACTCGCCAAATTTCTATAAAAACCCAAAAGACCATGAATTTTTTCATTTCTCTGTTTGCTTTTCCTCCCACAACAGGCCACAAGCTTACCGAGAGGACTTGGGAAGACACACCAGAGCATCTAGGGCATCATAACAACAGCATATTGCAAGGTTTTGTTGTAAAATGTGCAGCGAGCTGTACACCAGCAACTGTTACAGTATCGTTTTGAACCTATGCCCACCTCTACATGCTGATTACGAGGATAGTGATATTTTTATTTTTTATGCTTCCCTTGAGTTTTAATGTCTTTGGTTCCCTTTTTCCGATAATTGCTGCAAGCGATAGCATTGATTTTTCATCTCAAATGTTCTGATCATTTCCATTGTTCCTTAGATGAGGTGGAGTATATATATCTTACTATAGAAGGTTGCACTTCATCCTTCCAAGCCTGCTTAGTGGATGTGATTGTTGCCATTGATATCTTTCATGATTTTTCATTATCGTCAGAGACTATCATGTCTTCTTCAACAGAAACCTCTACTTCCTTCCCGTCTATAATTATGCAATGATATAAGTGATTGGATGCAGATTTATATCCTTGAGGCTACTTATTACCTACGTTACCAGAAAAGAGAAACAGGAAACAGAACGAGAAACAAGAACAGTATGAGAAACGTAGTCTAGAGGTTTCACACACAAGAAATGAGCAGAGAGAAAAACAATAATATTGAAAATGAAGAATGGAAACTCTTTTAATACCTTCAATGATAAAGATTAGGCTTGGATTTCATGGATCATAAATTATTTGACAACATTAACCAACATCAATCTATAACTAAACCTCTCTTAATTACAAAGGATTAAAAATAATCAAGATATTTAAATAAAAAGATACCAAAAGTAACAGATTTTAGCTTATCTCACCTTTTATATCCATCCCAAGTTACCTCAATTAAATCTTCTAAAATCTCCTTACCTATCTACAAATTATGCTACTAGTATACTAAACTGACGTGAGAACTTTTTAAAGTTATACTAAATAAACCCCTTGAAAATATAAGGAAAATAAACCCAATTGATAAATTCATTAATAATAATAATTATTGAACTTAAGTGGCAGGCAAAAGCCTTTTCCATCCGATTATGCTAATAAAAAATAAAAAATTAATAATTTAGTTATTAATTTTAATTCATTCGACTGCTGCGACCGAATTGATAAATTCATTAATAATAATTATTATTGAACTTAACCTGCACACAAAGCCTTTGCCTATGATAATAAAAATTAAAAATCTAATAATTTAGTTATTAATTTTAACCACTGCTACAAGGGCAAGGGATCATTCAAGCAGCTTTTGTGCTGTGGCTGTCTAAGAGGCTAACCTAGAGCACCTTATCATTAAAAAAACACAATGTCAAAAAAATCATGCCTTGCTCATATGTTTTATGTTTCCTGTTTTCAAGTAAAAAATCCAGAAACGGCGCTAAGAAATTATGGTCGTTTTAGGTCATTTGGTAAGAAACCGTTTCCAGCTATTAAAACCGGCAATGACCATAGAAAACGGTGTTTCCTGTCAGGTTCTCGTTTCTAGGTTGTTTTTTCAAAAAAATGATTCCATCTGTTACGTTTCTGGTGACAGAACTTATCACTCCATCTATGACAATTGTTTTCCTTCCTTTTTACTTCATCACTGTAATTGCTACTGGAGGTGTTCGATCCTCTTTCAGCTTCATACCTATATCAATATGATTATTTATTGTTCCATTTGTGTCCAGGTGACCACTTGTCTCAACGATATCAACATTCACCCTCCTTTTGTCATGAATAAAAAACTTATCAAATCTTAGTAATGATGACCTTTCAAATTTCTTTTCAGCAGAGCTTTTGCTTTACATATGGTGGTTTCCATGGTCATAATATCATGAAGCTTCAATTCATTGTGGATGTCCAGTTTTAGACTGGATATATAAGATCAGACTAAATGTTTTGTTGATATCTCAAGAACTTGCATAGCCAGTTCTTCTCAATCACAAGTAAATTCATCAACTTTTCCCGTCTGTTGTAGTCGGGTGAGGTCCATAAAAAAATCCTCTTCCTTGGTACCCTAGAGTCTTTTGAAGAAATCATTCTTGTATAAATTCCAGTTCGTTGAAAAATACAATTTATTCCACCAAGTGTACCAATTGTATGCATTGCCTTCAAGGTACATGGAAGCATACTTGATTTTTTCATCATCATTATCGATGTTACAAATCGCAAAATATTCTTCTTCCCTGCTAAATATTTGCACATGGTGGAGATTGGTTGGTGATGACCAAAGTACTAGGGCATTGTTTGGTCATGGAATTGGCATATTCGAAGAACCTGGTGGCAAGCTAGATGTTCGATAGTTATTAGGGGTATTTATATGGAGCGCTACACTTGATGATAGTCACACATGATTTTTCCTAACATTTTTATGAGGGACGTCCATTTCTACATGATGGATACCCTTACTCTTGGCACGTAGGAGGCTTGAGCCTTGCTTTGAACCATATTTACACCACATTTGGACCATGAAGATAGAAATTGGAACATATTTGTTGGATGCATCCCACTTTATGGTCATCCTTGAGGCCACACGTCAATATTGTTGGAGTACCCTAGGTTTTCAAGCCTCGGTTGCTGAGATATGGACCAATTGAGGAGAGTGCCCTGGTTTGGGGAATTGCTTAAGTATTTGGTCATGCCTTTGACCAATTTTAGAGGAACTCCCATCCCCTTCAATACATATTTTTCCATTTCTTTGTATAATGGTACATTTCTCCTAGGGCACCCTTACTTTTGGTCCTTGGTTGCTAACTTTGTCATTGTTGGACAATTTCTATAGGGGTGTCCCGCCTTTTCTTAGCATAGGTTGTACCATTTGACCTTGACTTAAGGTGTACCACCTCTTTCTTGGAAGTTTGTTAGTTAGTTGAACATTGTTGATTATGTTTTACTCTACCTTTGCAGAGTCCCTAAGCCAAATCTACGATTTTAGCTCATGTATTACTATTTTATTGTAAAGGAGGTTTAGTTTTTCTCCTATATAAGAGAGTTCACTCCTCATTGTTTATTGTTGTTGTGATTGGAGAATAATGCTATCATCTTTGAACTCTTTGCTCTTGTTCTCTTGGGACTTCTTCAGATGAGGTTCAAGTTGGTGGCTTAATAATTTGAGGTAAGCTTGTTTGTTTTGGCATTGAAAGATTCATTTATCTAACCCATAAAAAGGGTAGTGTTACTCCATTCGTTTATCATACTTTAGTTTTGTAGGTGTATTTAAGTATTTGGCATCTGTAGGAGGGGTTCACATCAATTTGCATAGACTAAGGGTGAGCTAAATAGATATAGGTTGAAGGTGTAGGCTTAAGTGCTACTCTTACTTGTAGAATTTGCAAGTAGCTTTGAGTTGCTTGGGGTAGGAAATTAGGATGCATTTTGTAGGGGTTCCAGTTAAGCACATATACCAAAGGCTTTCAAGAAGGATATACAAAAGACTTCATTTGCAAGGGTTTGAAGACCCTATTCCTAAGCTCTATAATCCACAATAAAACCGAAGAAAAAATGTTTGTTTTAATATTTGTCCAAGGGCAAAAAATCACACTAAAAATCAAGAGAAAAATATTTGGGTTTTTCACATTTTTGGCAAGCTAATTTTTTGGTTGTCTCAATTTCTGGGCTTTGAATTCAATTTTTAGTTATGTTTTAACTTTTAAGCTTACTATTTTTATGCAAGCCCAAAAAAGAAGTAAAAAGGCCCTCACTAGTCTTCATTTCAATATTTTCTGGAGGGTTTTCATGCTGGAAATGAACACTAAAAGCTATGAGTTTAAGATCTGAATTTTTTAAAGCTTCTACTGATTTTAAGAGGCTAATATTTAATTTAAAATTCTTAAAATTATTACAACAATATCTTCTGATTCTTGAAAATCATTGTAAACTTAAAAAATCGCACTTAACATCTAAAACAAGTAAATCTCTTTTCCCTTAGCTCTCCTCAAAACCCTAGATCCAATCAACCTATAGCCAAGCCTACCCTGGCCTTGAGAGTTGGCCTAAAAGAGGGAAGTCAAGCACTGAAGTTATGGATTTGATAGCACTAGTGGATTGGGATTTGTCCACTTAGGTGCTAAATCAAGTTGTCACACCCAATGTTATCACAATCAGTCCACAACCGACAAAATCGACCAGTTCGACAATGTTTAAGGTTTCGAGATTGCAACCTTTCCAAAGGATTCTATCATGTATGAGGGTATGGGATTGGCATTTAATCAAGCACATCAACCATTCTATGTACCTCAACGTTGGTGGTGTTGATTATTTAACTCCTTTGTCATAACCTTAGTAAAATTGTACCCTTCACTCAAGAAATTACTTATTAGGCATGAGAAGTTTTTTCTACCTTTTTTAATAACTTGGATTAGGAGGTTTCATCAAATTTGTAAGGTGTCGACTAATGTCCTTGAAGGATCAACTTTGACATTTGAAATAGCGGCAAGGGCTAGAACCTAGAGGTGTGGGATGCACACGATGCTATATTGACGAATAGGATACCAATATAGGCAATAATTTTGATGATATGTACTTCTTTGTTGTAGCATGAATTCTTTTGGACTCTAGAGGCAGGCCATTTAGAGCCTCATTGTTTATGTATTTTGGGTCAAATATGGATTGCACTTGACGCGATTTTGGTTATATGCACCCTAACTTTCCATATACATGAGAAACTTTGCATATTTATGTATAATGGTTTGGATTCTTATGGATGCACGTGAATATATATGTTTTTTTTCAAAATTTGAATATTTTAAGAAATATTTGGTTGACCAGTTTTTTGGCTCAATTTTTTTCCGCTTCCAATCCAATTCAGGTTTTTGGGATTGACTAGTTTTATGGCCAATCCAGTTTTGATAACATTGGTCACACCACCCTACAATAAAAATTGTGTTAATAGAAAGACACAATACCATGGAGAACACTATCTCAACTCTAGATGCTATCTCATTCACTTCCTTCAAACTCTCGCTAATGTTGCTTAGCTTTCTTGCTCTCAAGTAATTAAGATGTACAGTGACCATCTTGTGACACTTGAAACACTTCCCATTACTCAAATCTTTCTTCCCCTTGTTCAATAAATATTCTTCTTTTTATTTCTCCTAGCCCTTCTAAGCCCTCCCAAACCCTCCTTTCTTACCTCCTCTCAGCATCTTACCAATTAGGGTTAGGTTCTTGATCTCCTCCTCTCTCGCAAAGACAGTCTCTAGCTTGGTCTACTCCTAGATGAAATAATCCCAAAGATCCTCAAAGTTAGGGAGCTTTGCACGAGCACAAACAACCCAAACAAGTAATTCCCAAGATGAACCAAATCCATTTAATGCTATGAGCACCAACTCTTCATCTTCCACCTTCACCTCAATAACAACAAGTTGATCTCACAATTCCATGATCATCAAATTCCTAGCCACTATGTCTATATCATTCATGCATATGGTAATGAGCTTGTTCTTCAATAACATGCAAGCAATATTCACACTGGTACATACTACAAAGTGACCAAGGCATTATACATCGCCTTTACAGTCTCCTTTGCGATGTGAGGAATCAAAAGATCCATCAAAATATTAAGCATAGTTCTCTTAGCTCTATAAGCCTTCTAGTTAAGCTCGAAATGTTGTTGAGCATCAAATAAGAGTTGTAACCTTCGCCTTCAAAAAACATCACATATCATCCTCCTCCAGTAGCTTTTGCAGTTTGCACTTCCACGGTATAAAGTTCGATGCACTTAATAGATGGTCACTCTTTGAGATTGAAACTAGTCATCTCAACAACAAGACTAATCATCTCTACAACTCCCTGAATCACACTTCAGTAAATAGATAAGCGCCACAAAAAAATCAAATCTGTAACCTATCCCAACAGCAAAACCAACCTTCCAATCACTAAAATGACCTAGGCATCTCACCCAGCAACCTATCACAGGTCCCGATGCTGCTCAAAGGCACAAATCAGTGTCAACCACTGAAGCTAGGGCATCACACCTGCTGAAATCTTTTGACAACTCCCTCTCACATGCAGCAGCTCTCCATACACAGTCCCCGGAAGATTTCAGATCATGATATGCAGATTCTGCAACGAGAAAAAATAACCTAAAGGTTAAGGAACAGAAGGACTACACTTTAATCACAACTGCAGATTCTGAGTATAATTAACAACAAACACTTCACTCTGAAAAAGTAATTACAGCAAGTATACACAGGTCTGAACTCTCAATACTTCATCTGTATTCTATTAACTTAAAGAACTACAATGACGTAAGATCAAAACTCTATCTTTGTCACTCCGACCATCTTACTCAAAACTGCAATAAATAGACCACCCTCCCTGGCATGCTTTTATTGATAAAGCAGAGGCTTAGTGACTACAAAATTAGACCACCCTGCAGTGCTAAAATCAGAAACCCCAACTTAGACAATCACTTAAAATAGAGCCCCCTACTCTGCATATGAGTATCTAGAATAGCATGCCCAACTACACTAGAGATAGGAACCCAGCTATTTCTAGAATCTCTCCTAAACTAAAATAAGAAGAGCAGCCAACTAAAAGAAGGAACTTCAACATACTAATTCTAAAAAGCCAGTTCAGTTCTAAAACAGAAAGGCAGATTCTAATGATAGGTTAAAAGTAGAACCAAAACCACAAGTATTCTAAGGCTGTTGCATCCATGCTGTAGCTCCTACACTTCCAAAGAAACTAGTGCTGCACCTTCACTCTGCAGGAATCCTATGCAGCATCCCAACGTAAGGAACTGCTGCGCCAAGGTATGGATCCTCTGTGTGTGCTGAAGGCTGTACAGTGTTGTATTATGACTCTTTCATTAATGCGCCCTCTATCCACAACCATTACTGCTGTCTCCAAATCTGTGCCTCCCTCGTATCCCCACAAGGACAGAAGCATACTGGATCTTCTGTATCGATCTGCCATCACAGCTGCACCATACTGCAGAACAACTTCTGAGGAAAAACAGAAAAACTTACAGTCCAGTGTCACCTTCACCATATAAGCCAAAAAAATCCAGAGAACTGAGACACTGTAGCCCCTAAACACACCTTCTCAGACCACAGAAGAATCTGGATAAAATACAAACACACAGTACATAGGGATCTTCAAAAGAAAGAAAACGGTCCAAAGAACATCTGCAGATGTTTGCCAACAGGAAGCCACTCCAAAGAAGCATGCTTTGGAAACGGCTTCACAACCCACATTGATAGAGGCAGATCATGGGATTAAAAAGAGGAAGAGTGTCCGAGGTCAGGTCATCAGATCATTCTGGGTCTCATAACCAAGTACAGACTCCCCAAGCAGAATGCTAAGAGCTGTCCATTGCAGATGTTAGTGCAGTTCCTAGAAGCTTCGGTGTGTCAAGCCCTTCTAAGCGAAACTTAAAACTTGGAGGCAGTGTTCTTGGCAGAGATTTCCCGTACATTATATATTTTTTCACATACATAAAATGTTTTTTATTCCAAAAAACAGGAGGTTGATAACCATAAATTCCTCATCCACCCGCAAAACCATACCATTGTGATAAAAGCAATGTCTGTTATCTCTTTAAAAAATAAGGAGAGAATGAAAATACCTCATCATCTTTAACATAAGGCTCAAACCAACCCCATAATGTCTTCGGATCTGCAACATAACGCAGGTATAGGAAACCAATCTGCAAAAACATTCACAACCATAAATCATTCAAAGAAAAACTTGATAAAAAATGTACAAACAATAACACAAATAATCACGTAGCTCACTGAACTCCAAGCAGTAAAAACTATCTTGAACTGCATAGTAAAGACTAGATTCTAGTGAAAATGAAAACTAGAGAATCACATAGCTCAATGAATTCTGAGCAGTAAGAACATTTTGAACTGTAAAGTAGAGCTCAACTAGCAAAGAAGGAAACCAAAGACATCATCAGACCTCTGTGTAGCCACGTAGAAGAGACAAAAAGATGCATATAGCAACATACCAACATAAGCATCGTGTACTATAATGTTATAATATTCCAAATTCTATGTTACAAGTGCGCATTATCCCAATTTAACAGGGGACCTAGTGCAAGACTGGATAGATTGGCATATTATTTTCTTAACTTCTTTGAGCTGTCAGGCCTTAGACATAGACCCTAATGTGTTAAAACCTACTTAGAGCAACAACAGAGCAGGGACAAATGGAGTCTCAAAGAGGACAGATAGGTTTTTGGCTCATAACTCTCTTGCAAAAAGTAAAAATATCATAGATCTTGGTTAGGTCCTATCATGTGCTCTGACCATTTCCCAATTATGTTGGAGAAGAATCTGAATAATCCCAAGCCTGGGGCCCCTTTCAAGTATCATCCAGGCTGGGTGATCCTTTCAGTCCTTGATTAAGAATAATTGGCAATGTTACAATCCTTATCTGGAAGGGTCTGCATGTGACCAGTTTGCTGGATCCCTAAAGCTGCTGAAGGAGAAAGTGTCCGATTGGACCAGTGAGAGGTACAAAGGGAGAGACAGTCAAATTAAAGAAGTTGAAAGGGAGTTGGAGGAATTTATTTCTTGTAAGGAGGGTCCTTTGCTAGGGGACGTAGACAAAAATACTTTAATGGGTGTGGAAGCCAGGAAGACTAAGCTCCTGTTGGAGAGAGAAAGGGACAGGCGGATTGAAAGCAACGCTACCTGGCTGGAACTGGGTAATCAGAACCTAAAATATTCCATAATTTTGCTAGTCATAAGAGAAATGTCAATACAATTTGGGAACTGAACAGCAGCAAAGGTGAGAAGGTGATTAATTTCAAGGATTTGGCAGGTCTAGGGGTTCAACACTTCACTGAAGTCTTCAAGGAACAAGACAGCCAATATATTCTCAAAGTGGTATCATATTTTCCAATAATGGTTAACGAAGAGAATAATGAAAGCATTTATCAAGAAATTACCAAGAAAGAGCTTATGGCAGTTCTTAAAAGTTAAAACCTTCAAGAAATAAAAGAGTCCAGGCCCTGATGGCTTAAGTGTGGAATTATTCATGGACTTCTTTGATTTGCTGCATGATGATTTACATAGGGTTGTGGATGACATGAGAATCTCAGGGAAGGTGCCTGTGAACTTTAATTCCACTTTTATAGCTCTCATTCCGAAGGTGGACTGTTGAGAGACTTGATGATGTCAGACCAATTTCTTTATGTAACAGCATTTATAAAATCTTGTGCACAATAATTGCAGTCAGGTTGAAGCCTCTGTTATCCCGGTTCATCTCAGCAGAGCAGTTTGGGATCTTGGAAGGGCACCTGATCCATGAGGCGATCAGGCGATTGGTAGTGCACAGGAGGGGCTCCATTCCATTAAAACTTCTCATATGCCTGCAGCAGTTATTAAGCTTGATCTGTCTAAAGCTTATGACAGAGTGCCTTGGTTGTATCTCAAGTTGCTATTGATTCATATTGCTTTCCCCATGCCCATGGTCAAATAGATAATGGGATGTGGCATCTATTTCATTTTCAGTTCTCATTAATGGCACAGCTTCTGATTTTTTAAAGCCTACCAGGGGCCTTAGGCAAGAGTACCCATTATCCCCTTACCTTTTTATATTAGTGGCTGAGAGTTCGAGTAGAGCTAAGGAAGATACAAGGTGTTAAAATAGGGAGCAGTGAGGCCCTGACTCATTTGTTCTTTACTGATGATGTTCTCTTGTTTTGCTTTGGGTCTGTAATGGAAGGGAACCACTTCAAATACATTCTCCAACTGTACAACAAAGCAACATGCATGAAAATTAATGAAAATAAATCCACTAGGTAACGTAGGGGGTTAATGATCCCGAGGTAATGGGACTAGCAAGGTGCTTTCCCTCCAAGCACTAGGATATGTCAGAAGGGATCAAATATCTGGATTTTAACCTTAAGCCACATGGGTTTGGATGTCACGTCCCCATCCATGAATCCAATGCACAAAGATGACATGAACAGATTTTAGGGTTCTAAATTTTGCCCCATGGGCATAATACAAAATTATAAACACAAATTGCGTGGGAAGATACAAAATTAAAAACACAACAGAAATAACTCTATCCACATACACAGCATGCATATACCAGCATGATTATCACAAGCATAACAATAAAAACATTGTGTGTTCAAATGCAACAGTAACGTTTCGTCCAACCATATGCACTCTATCCAGCACTTTATCTTTCTGTTGAGAGGCCACCCCCGAGCTAGGCTATGCTATCATCCACTAAAGGAGGGACTACACAGGCTCACCCACAGCCACACCCAATCAAGCCTCATGCTAAGGCAACACACAACTGAGTTTATCAAGCATGCAGAGAGACAAGAAGGAGAATGCTAAGCCAATGAGCTCAACTACAAAGTTACATGCATCTCAGTTGGCTTCAGGGAGCCTTGGCACCCACATTACCTATCACAGCCAACAAGGAAGGTCCCTTTCTGTGATATATAGTCCCTCAGGCACCCGCTTCCCTCCAGTGCTATTCAGGGTGGGCATAGAAAGGTTCAAGCTGCTAAGCCTTCAGAGATTTATTGCTTTCGTTGGGTTGATCAAGCAATTCTAACCTCTGGTTTCTCTCCAACTCCAATTCTCTTGAATTTTCTGATTTTTTGCCACATAAATTTCGGCCACAAAATTCAGCTTCCATGCTCACGAATCTAGGTTCCCCCCACCCACACACACACAAGAATGGATGGGGATAAAAGAAAATGAATTCCCCTGACTGAAAAATGACTTACGGGTCAAGCAAACTGAGCCCATACTCAACCGTACGAATTTCTGGGTTCATCCCATGCTCCATTAAATTCCTGAGTAGATTTCTCAGTAGTCTCCTTACAGCAGAGTTAAAGATCAGCAGAGAAGTCAAGACGGGTTCTCAAGATGACACTTGGCAATAGAGTGTTAACACTCTCACACCCCCTCCTCTCCCTGTTGGATAGCACAGTCCCTCATCTCCATTGCTTCCATAGCCATCTCTACACTTTTATTCGCATTATAAATATTACAATGCTTTGACATTTAACCATGGCTTACTAGTACATGATTCACAAAATATAAAATACCTGCCTTTATAAATTCTAGGAATTCACTAGCGGGGCCTCGACCTTGAGCTCCACACTAGGAATCATACATAACATTTTTACAACATTTACATTATCAATCCAACAAATTCCAGAGGTCAAAATGGGGGTATTACAATAAAAAACAGATTGGTCCTGGTTGTTAACAAAGATTGAAAAGCGTATTTCATTCTGATTTAATAAGTGGCTTTCCATGGTTGTAGATTAGTTTAGTTAAAGCAGTGTTGGAAGCTATTTCAAGTGCATCTTGGAGAAAATTAGAAAATACAGTTTCAACTCTTTATGGCATGGAAGCAGTGAATACAAGGGAAGTCACTTAGTTAAATGGCTAAGGATTGCAGCCCCTAAAGATCAGTGTGGTTGGTACTTGAAGAACATTCACTTATTTGGGAACGATCTTGCAGCTAAGTCCTTATGGAATGTCATCACTTGTGGAAGAGGATTCCCATCCAAAGTATTTACTCCAGCTTCTCTGATGGACAGGATAAGGAAGAATTGGAGGAGCATCCAAAATGTCTCCAATAAGTGGAAGACTTACTCTTGCCTTTCTAGTTATAAGAAATTTTCTAGCTTGGAGGGATGGAGATGGGTCCCAAGTAGGAATTAGGGTAGATGCAGTGATGGGCTGTGGCATAAATATTTTCCTTCGAGAGAATCTTATTCAACATTTGCAGTTAATCGGTCGATCCACGCTCAACATGATTGAGAACCCAAGCTGAAACTACTCTGGAATCAAGGGTGGCTGAAGGTTTTTGACCTTGGTTTGAGAAGTGATACAGTGCAGGCCTGGGACCTTTTCCTGGCTGAGTTTAAAAATGCTCACATTAGGTTAGGTAATACTTCTGATGAGTTAATCTGGGCTCTGAATGCTGCAGGTGGATCTTGCACAGCCAGACTGGGGTACTCAGCCCTCCAATGTCCTGGTCAAGGTGAAGACAAGTGGTCGTAGAAAAAGTTGTGAAAGGTTAGTGCCCCATGTGTCTTGTCTTAAATGATTAAGTGCCAACATGGAAAGCATAAGAAAGGAATAAGGAAGGCCCAAGCATTTGTCATCTCTGTTTGTGCAAGGGGTAAAATACCTCATATCTTTTCTTGCGTTACCCTTTTTCAAAACAAGTATGGTCTGAAGTGGGGGCTTTGCTGGGCAAACATTCTTTGTGGAGGAAGGATAATCTGGACGATGGTTTCTTGGAATGGTTTACTATCAGTAACCTGAAGTGTCTTAGGGCTACCCTCTGCTGGTTTTGTGGGGATCTGGTTGTCCAGGCTACCCATCTGCTGGTTTTGTGGGGTATCTGGTTGTCCAGGAACTTTTTCTCTTCGAGAGAAACTCGTCCCTCCCTTCCAGGTAGCAGCAGAGATAAATGTTTTTTTATCTCGTTACAAGTGTATTCCGAAGTCAATGCTCAGAGAATTGTGGTGAAAGTTCAGGTGAATAAATCATAAGCTTGGGGTTATTTTGATGGGGCCTGTCAAGCTCCTAGCTTGACCAGTGTAATTAGTTTAGCCCTCTTCCTTTCTGATGATCACCTTTTTTTATGCTAAAGCAAACTTGGGTCAAGGGACCAATAATCAGGGGAGTTCAAAGCACTATACTTTCTTCTCAAACTTGCTCTAGACAAGGGAATTGTGCATTTTCAAGTTATGGAAGATTCTATTATGGCAATAACATAGATAAATAATGGGTTTCAGATTCAAAACAATGCCTTACTCCCCATTGTTTTCCAGTTGAAGGACATTTCTAGTCAATTTCAGGTGAACAGCTACAGACATGTCTACAGGCAATTACACAAGACTGTGAAGCGTTTTTCAAAGGAAGGCCTTCTCCTGCCAGAAAGTCAGTGTTCTTTGGAAGAATTCACAGACTGACAATCAGTGGGAACCAGACAACGCAATATAAATGATTTATGATTCTGTAGTGGGAATAAAATATGTCAGTCTTTCCTGTTTTGAACTTCTATTGGTGTGTCTGTTCATGTCAGTCTTTCCTGTTTTTAACTTCTATTGGGAAATAAAATATATATTGGAAAATATGCATTATAATTCTGTATTGGGAAATGAAATATATATTGGAAAATATGCATTATAATTCTGTATTGGGAAATGAAATATGTATTATGATTTTGTAATGGGAAATGAAATATGCCAGTCTTTCCTGTTTTGAACTTCTATTGGTGTGTCTGTTCATGTCTTTTATAAGTCCATATGTGTACCTGGTGGGCGGAACAGTTCTGAGTAAGACAAGTATGTTTTGCTAGGGAATCTTAGTGAAGAACAATAATCAAAGGCCTGTGAAGCCTGAACTTCTTTTTGTTTGTGCTGGAAGCACCTGAAGATTGTATTTTTGGTTTCTCTCTAATAAAAAATATGTTTTTCTTGGATTAACAATTGGATTGGCTCTAAATAAAACCCTGCTGATCAGCTCATCATACCATGGTTTAACCTGTGTGACTGTATTAAGGTAATAACTCTAACTTAAGGTGAAATAAGGCCAATTTCCACCAGAATTCCAAATATATCAGGGGAAACTGCAGCCATGATCAACTATGCTGTATGCATATAAGAACAACCTTACAATTACAAATGACCAAAGTGACCTAAACAACCTCAGACATACATGTAAAAATATTAACTTCACCAGTATCTAGCATGCACCAAGCTGGATAGAGTTAAACGTAAACTACAGAAACAAACAGACAAGCTCCACTACAAATTCAAATATGCTGTGACACACTTAATATCAGTTATGTCACATGCATACGAGAACAAAGGTGTGCTATCAAACTGTACGTTTTTGCAAGTTTTCAGCCTCCGGTTATAAGCAAAAATTTGTCTCAGTTTATTTGCAAACCCAGAAATTTAAATGCTGGAAATAAACATAGATTTTTCAGACTTAAAACACTGCTGTAACTTCAGTCTTTTACTAACAGCAAATAAATAAGATGCACGCCGTTCAACACACACTACTCAGAAATTTTTGGCCAATCGCCCTGTAAAAACCCACAAGGGTAAAACCAGTCAGAGAGAAAAAGAGTTTATTATTTCTTCTAGGAAAGATCAGACAGTCATTTACAGTCAAAAATCCAACTTATCTCAACCCAAGAAAATGACTCAGCTGGCTGCCTCGATTTCTGTGCATGAGCTGCCTTGATTTCCGTGCACTTTCTTCTTGAAAAACATGCCTGAAAATAACAGCAAAGACTGTCCTCGTTTTCTGTGCCAGAAGAGCAAAAGGCTGCCCTTGATTTTTGTGCCACAGTGTCTCAAAAATCCATACTGTACAGAGAAATTAATGCTGCCGTACTACCTCGAAAAACGTGCCAGAAATGTCTGCCTGCTGCCTTGGGAAATGTGCCTGAGTTTCTCCTCGAAACTTGTGCCTGAATCTGTCCTCGAAAACAGTGCCAGAATCTGTACTGTACAGAGCAATAAATGCAGCCGTACTTCTTGATTTATGTGCACAGCAATAATTGCTGGTCGTACTCCTCAATTTCTGTGCCTGCAATAAATGAAGGCCGTACTCCTCGAAATCTGTGCCAGCAACAAATACTCCTCGGTTTATGTGCCCACTGTAAAACTCTCAGCTGGGTGCCTCGAAATTCGAGCCCTCTCTCTGCTTCTCTCTTCAGCACACTCATCTCAAGAATGAAGCAAAATGACTTTTCCTTGCCTTTGAGTGAACCCTAGGGTTCATCTAATCTAACGGTGGAGATTAGATTAGATCAATGGATGAAGTTAACTGCTCATATTTAATTCTCAAAATATTAATTTCACTCACTCACTTAAATTTATCAAAAAGTGATNAAGTCATTTAATGCAAGGGTCACTTTATTTCCCCTCTCTAAGTGACTAAGGCTAAAGTCACCTAGGGGAACACTTTCCTAGGTACAAAATTAACACAAACAACCTTAGACACGCCACACACAGATATGAACTTCAAAAATATCCACTAACATGCACGATACATGGAAGGAATGGCACTTAAGTACAGAAACAAACAAACAATTAAAATGTTTATAAAATTTGGACAGGAAAGACAGATGTGTTCTATTTTACAAAGATACAAAATCTACATGTAAAACTCTACAGGGTCTAGGATTATACTTAAACTGGCTTACACGTATTCCATGTAAAGTGGATAGGTTTATGTTCTTAATCATGGACCATTCATGCCAGGAACACCCAACCAACAGAAACAACTTTCTGTCCAGTTTCACCAATTGGATAAACCATGAGTTTAACAGAACCCATAATATCATGGCAAACTGCAGGCATTATCAACTATGTTCTATGCTTATAAGAACAACCTTACATTTCCAAATGACCAAATAGCCTCAGATGCGCATATTAAAATACGATCTTTACCAGTATCTAACATGCATCAAGATGGCTAGAGTTAAGCATAAACTACAGAAACAAACAGACAAGCTCCACTGCAATTTCAAATATACTGTGACACACTGTTATCAATAGCAGTTATGTCACATGGATATGAGAACAAGGTGCGCTATCAAACAACCTTAGACACACATGCACATATAAGAACTTCAATACATATCCACCAGCATGCATGATACATGGAAGGAAAGGCACATATGTACAGAAACAAACCAACAATTAGAATGTTTATACAATTGGGACAGGCAAGACAGATGTTATATTTTACCAAGATACAAAATCTACATGTACAAATTCTCAAGACAATAATTCAGGGTATAGGAGTATACTTAAACTGGCTTAGATGGTTAGGATTATCTTCTTAATCATGGCAAGAACATGCAACCAACAGAAACAACAATTTCTGTCCAGTTTCATCAAGTGGATAAACGGAAACCATGATTTTAACAGAACCCATAATAAAGTAAAAGAAAAAAGAGTTAAAAGCAATAATAATAAAAAATTGTCATGATGGAAGTCATAAATAAGTTAATAACAAAACAAATGAGGGCTACATAAAAGGAAAACAGAACGGATCAAAAAACTTACACATCTTATGTATGGAGAATCCTCATGTTTGAGAAGCCCATGCATTTGCTTCACTGTCAACTTCATAGTAAAATACTTGTAAAGAAGACAAAATGCTGTAGATGGACCCCTACAATTCCCTGTCATCCATGGTTCTACATGATCAACTTGATTATAGATCTCATCAATAACTTCATGGTAGGTCTTCAGCCTGTATAGTTCCTTGAAGTAATCTGAAGACAGGATGTTCATGCAGAGAACCTTTTCGAGCAAAGAATCAATAGGCTTCCCACATGTTTGTACTTCCATAGTCTCCACTAATAAACTTCCCTGAACACAAAGTTTGAGGTCCTTATTTGTGAAGCACAAGTGCTAAAAAACAAATAAAAGGAGCAGGGGCTTCTTTGAATTGGAGCAAGGTAGCGTGTCAAGAGAACTGAACCTCTCTCCCTCGACCCTTCTAGATGATCTTTACTGTGCTCTTAGCAAGTTCAGAAAATTCTTCTGCTCGCATGCTCTAAATTTTTCTATTAATTTGAACACTGCAAAAACAATGGATTCTCCCTCAACAAATTACAAAAGTCTAATTTGCAAAGTGGCATAAGTTAATGTTTACATATATATCCAAAATCTATATCACCAAAATATTTTGATACCTTTAAGATGCATGTACATCGCATCAATATCAAGACCAGTTTTGAGTAATATATTCCGAACAGCTGTTCTGGTAACACAATTTTCACTAATGTCTAAATATATCTGTGAACTGGTCAAGATCAAAACAAGAAACCGCTTCACATAAAATCAAGGTCAGCATAGCCCATGTGATTCCACTTTCAACTATCAAGCCTGCAAATAAACACATCTGAAAGTCATGCATCAAGCTTTACAACATAAAAATGAATATTAGATTTCTAATATCTCTTTCTCAATAATAACTTTCTTTAAAATTAAAAGATGTAGTTGTAAACTTGTACCACGGAACACATCCACAGGGTATACACGGTCAAAATCAATAAAATAGAAAATCTTGCATCATATAATATGCTGAATAGATATATAGTAAACAAAGGACAAATTTAAAGCTTAATAAGATTCATAGGAAACAAGGAACAAAATTTTCAAAACAAAACCAAATCCATGGTTAAATTCATCCCACAATAAACCTGCCATATTAGACATATTCTGCAGTAAATAGTCAATATTAACCACAGCAGATGAGCAAAAAAGGAGATTGTGAAACTTCTCAAATGTTGTTACATACCATAAAAAATTTGGATTTCCCAAAAAAAATTTAGGAGTTGTTGAAAACACAGAGAATATGTTTAGGGAGGCATGTGAAAAATGAACACCATGATCCAGAACATAATTGACATTAACAACAAGCAAAATGCAAGCAGGAGTCGGAACTTGTGGATGAGGAATTTGTGTACCTTGAAAAGATAACACTTAGAGAAGGGGAACAAGTTAAATGCCCACTTACATATTTTAAGGAGTTCACTAAATTCAATAATCATGTAGATGCAAGCGCGCGCATGTACATATACATGTGTACATAGCATGCCATGAGAGAAAGGACTATCACAAAAGGGCAAGGATATGTACATTAAGGCAAGGACAACCATAACAAAGTTATCACTCCCTCACTCCCTCTCTCTCTCTCTCTCACAGTCCTAATCTAATGTATTGCTAAATGTATATTTTGTTATGTATTATCCTTGGCTATGTTCAATAATTTGACTTTTGAATTTGTATTTGAATATCTATGTATACAGCCACTTCCCTCTTTCTTTAAGGCTTAGACAGGTTGTTTTAAAAATCTTACCTGTTCCAAAAACCTCAGACATTTCACCTTTTTGAACCAAGGAAACAAAACCAAAAAGAGTGGATGAAGGTATTCATTTCTGTAAACAAGCATTTAAGCAAAATATCAAGTAGATAAGATAGGATAAGGTAATTTTATTAATGTCCAACAAATGACCAGAAGAGTAGGTCAATGGGACTGAAAAGTACATCAGGTGAAGAAAAGTACAATGTCGGAATGTGAAAGGCATCTCCTAAAGCAGAAAGAGGTTAAATATAGGAAGCAATCTAAGAGCTAAAGTGTACATGATAAAGTGATAGAATCTGAGATCAATGTTATCGGAACAGGACCGGAACCGGTAAAACCGGCTGGTCCGAACGGTTCACAGGCCCAACCGGTCCGGTTAGGTGCCTGATCTGGAATCCTTGTAAAAATGATTGGACTGGTTGTGAACCAGCCGGTTCTGTACGGAACCGAACCAAAACCATCAAACAGGTTTGACCGCTTCCGTACGGTACCCACTGGTCCGTACTCTGCTTATTTTTTGGACTCTAGGGGGCATTTAGAGCCTCTTTATTTATGTATTTTGGTTCAGAACTTTAGGAATGTATTGCACTCAGTGCTATTTTGGTCATTTGCACCTGTACTTGCTGTATATATAAGAAACTTTGCATATTTGTGTATTAATGATTTAGATTCATATGTATGCACATGAATATATATATGTTTTTTTTACAAAATCTGAATATTTTATGAATTTTTTGGTCAACCGGTTTTTTTCCGGTTCTGATCTGGTTCACAATTTGGGCTCTGCTGGTTCGATCACTGGCTCAGTTCTGATAACATTGGCTGAGATCAATGTCATCAACCACTGTGAAATGACTAATGTTTTGAGGGATGATATTCCCAGAGGAGTGACCAGGACTGGTGGGGGCAGATGTATGATCCTAGGAAAGTACAACCATGAGGAAGTCTGGCTCTCCTAGCATCCAAGGCTGCAGTGAAAAAAATTCAGATGGGGACCTGGCTACTCTAGTGTAGATGTGTGGGCATGTGTAGAGCGGAGGGCATCCGACTAAGAGCCTCCAAGATCTGGTCTGTCTGCTGCGCTGCTGATGGGCAACCTGTCATCTGGCAAAGCAGCTCTGCACAGATCACAAGGAGAGTGGACAAACGCCCAGAGGGGGGCTAGGAAGAGACCTGAGAACTCACTTCTCTGGAGTCTGAAGTAGTATGGGCCACCGTCTACCACTTAAAAACCTCTATCAAACCGGACAACCAGTAAGTAGGAGGTGATATTCCTGATAGCATCCTGCCTGAGTGGAGCACCTAGGGTCTGAGATCTGATATCTGAGTCCGAGCCCTTCTCTTATGTAAAGAGAAAGGTGCCTCTGATTGGGGAACTGGAAGACAGTAGAAGAGAGTTCCCAGATGTTTCAAAAATACTGTTCTCGCATGAAAAAAGTAACACATCTCACCGAATATCTTGAAAATAACGAGACATAAAACCAGTGAATATCTAATAATTCCTATACTAAGGGGCAAAAAGCATTGCAATGTCAACTGTTGTCTAGTATACCAGATGCAGCTTTCATAACGCCTATGTGGATAACACCAATGTAAAATGGCCATATGGAAGCAAAGAATTGAATAGGTTTTTTGAACACCTAAATGGTCTCTCTAAAGACATTAAACTCACCAAGGAAATGGAGGAGAATGGGACCATCCCCTTCTTAGATGTGTTGAATACCAAAAGACAAGGTGGATCCCTTGGCCACGAAGACGCACATTGGTAGCTATCTTCACGGTGACTCTCATTGATAGCTTGAGGTGTAGTGGACATCAAAAGAATGGCCACAAAAGCTATCAAAAATCTCTAATGAAGATCACCTAGAAAAAGAAAAAGAACACTTAACCAAGGTTTTATGAGCATTGGCTATAAGAATAGGAACACTGGTAAAGCAATTGAAAGAGCAACAGAAAAATCAAGAAGTGCATCTCAACCCCAAAACAGCCCCAACCACGGAAAGAAATCTTTCTTGCCTTAGAGGGGGTCACTGACAAAATTGTGAAGGTCTTATGAAGAAAGGAGATTACAACCTATTTCATGCCGCAAGAAACAGTTAAGCAGAAAATAAATCAGTAAAGGACACAACTGACCATCAACAATGCAAAGGCGTTTATAAAATTGAGTGCTCATGTGGATATTAAGGAGCATTAGGCAGATATTAAGGAGTGTGTTCATACCTCAACAACAGTTAAGCATTCCCTATATACCAAGCATCATGTGTGCCTGGAAGACACCATAATCCTTGCAAAAGAAGATCACTACTAAAAACGTCAAATCAAAGAAGCAATTGAAACAATAAACCACCCTAATAACTTGAACAAGGATGGAGGTCTAGAGAATAAGGTAAGGTATTCTTGGTCTTTAGAATCCCAGCTTAATCTTGACTAGCAACCACCATCATCTCTTCATTGTCCTAGTATTAGCAAATTCAAGGCATTCCATTAATTTGACTCTCAATCCTATAAAAATGTAAATCTAAAAAAAAATCAAATCTATATCAAACTATTAAATAATTGTACAATGGTGATAGGTCTCTTTTTATTCTGATGTTAATTTTCATATCATTATTCTCCCTCTTGATCTCGAGGTTTGACTGTACCTTTTGACTTTTGTTTTGGCTTTGCTTTTTTTGTTTTGCTTTGTTCAATTATTCTTTCTTTACTTTCATTATTTCGAGATAGTTGTGCATTAGTGCTTCCTCTGTCTCCTTTTCTTTCCCTTTAATCCTTCCTTCCTTTTAATCTCTTGTTCCCTCATTTATTGTTCTCCATCTATCTATATTTCTTTGTGCTTTAATCAATTTTCCTGTTGGTAGGATTTTCACTATAAACCCTCGTTTTATTAAGCCAACTCTCACTCTACTTTTCGTTATTCATAATCCTTTGCTCTTTGTCATTAGTAATAAATCCTTTACCTTGCCCTTTAATCCTTGATCTTTATAAATATATTTTAATTTCCTTATTTCAATCTTCTAGGGTATTAGAACAAAGATTTTGGTTTTGTTTCAATTTTGTGGTTAACTCTTAGTTTTTAGTGTTCCCTCTTTTACGCCTGTTATCACATCCATAGTAGTTGGGTTGCCATGATGATACAAAACAGTTTATCCCAGACCTGAGCCAGTCCTTCACTGAGATGAGCCTACCTTTTTCACAAAGATGATCAATGACAGAGTACCTACAAAGAAAGCCAGAGATACAGACCAGTGTCATTAGCTTGCCCTTGTCATTTTCGGGCCTTCATGATCCCGGAAGGATACTTGTTAAACCATTGTTCGCATTAGCAGTGCAGCATAGCAAGTAGCTGATGTCTCTTCCTCGCCCCCAGATTGTCAGAGGCATTCCAAATCCGAATACAGAGATGACTGAGCAGGTATATGGCATGAGGTTTGCATTTATGTTGTCTTTCCTGATTAACTTAGTAGATGTGACTGGTCATATGTGGTAGCAGCATGGTGATTATGTTAAGACTTAGGCATATGTTCATGGTGTTAAGACTTAGGCATATGTTCATCAGCAGGGTTACCCTTTGCACAACCTAGACCATTCCCCACCTATCTCTAGTGTCCCCTATTCACTTGTCTTTCCATCCACATGTTTATCCGTTAATGAGATCAAAGACCTTCCCCCCCCTAACCTCTGTATTAGTATGGCCTCCATGTTGATGTTTCGGCTTCGAGTTGTGCAACAAAACTTTCCCGTCGGTGTTGGGTATTGCGACTAGGAAAGTTGGGTGTCTATAGCCTTGGCTTGTTCTAGTCGATTGCCTCAATGTCTGGCCTTGATTGTGGAGGATTCCCGCCAACTAACCCCATAATTTATTTTTGGGCCAGGAGTACCCGCTGATGTTGTGACATGAGCTAAGGTTGGCTAGTTGCTTGGGGAGTATTAGCTAGAGTAGAAGCAAGGTCTGCATGTGCTTACACACACACACACACACACCCTGTAAAAGAAAAGTATAAAAAGTGCTTAAATGATAAATCTAAAGAAAAGGGCAAAGCTAAGTCTAGTAGTGTTTTTCAACATTAAGAGGCTATTGTAATTGTAGACTTGTTAGAGTCGAATGTATGCCTCCCACTCAATTTATCCCACTTGTGAGACACCACCTTTCCCTAGTGTTTGTCTAACTTGTACATGTCATGGTGTACCCTATTTCCCCTATACTCTGAGAGATCATAAAGTTTGTCCATCCGCATAATTCAAGCTTCAATTGACAAAGCCATTCATTGTTTCCACCTCACCCAAGGTAAGTGAGGGGTGGTTTAATTTGTACAAGGAAGTGAATGTGAAATGAGCATATGGTTAGGACTTCACTATTTCTATGCAACTGTCAATTTTCGTCCATGTTTTATGTTTTCTTTGTGATCACCACTACTCCATGCTACTACTGATTTGAGTCTGCTACTAATATAATTTGGAATTACTAGTTACACCTTATGCATACAGAAACATTCAGTTTTTGGTTCAGTCAACATATTTGACCAAGTTTGACCATGTTTGACTTAGTCAACCAGCAAGGCTCAGGAGAGGATGTGACTATGATTAATTATTTCATGTATTTTGATCCCTATGGATGTTCACCAGATCATTCCATGCTTCAATATCTGGATTATGCCTATGGTACATGTTTATTATTATTTATCAGGCTACATGTTTTAATTATTAGAGATGGATTCCCCCCCAGTTGACATCACAGACAGATCCATGGTGTATGGGTAGCCATTCCTGATGAATTCCATGCCTCTGGTTTCTTTTATGCATTCATATCAGACTTTTGGGTAAGGGAAGATCATATTATGGGCAGATTTGATTAATTACAGGCATCATCAGCATTTTAATTATGGAGGGTCTCTAGACATCATTACACATGTGTTTATCACCCTTGGGCCCCATTTTATTTACTTGGCCTCTCCTAGCCAAGTTGCACTTCTAGAGAGGGGGCGCATTTGTGGGCAGCACGAATTCATGGTACACTATGCTTTATGTGGAGGTTATGTTGTGTCCCTAAGGGAATAACACACGCCTAGGAGACCCATTTTTCTATGAATTATCATGTTATATCATGTTGTTATGTACTTAAGCACATATGGGTAACTCGCCCCCCCCCCACTTTTGAGTTGGCTCATGTCTTGTGAGGTCGTTTGATCTCCACCATTGGATCATCGTTTGTATCGTTCGATCTCAGTTATTGATAAAAAGACGGCTAGGGCTAGTTGATCTTTGTTGGAAACAAATCATCACTACCTCGACATCCCTCAAGAAAACAGGTAAGTCTCCATCTTTTCTTTTGTTTTCAATTCCATTCCATCTGTCAGCAAAAATAATTGACTCTCTAAAACCCTAGATAAACCTTCCAAGTCATTTACTTGGAATCTTAGAAATTCGGCTTGTGGGTATGTTTGGTCACAGTCCAAAACCTCTAGAAACCAAGACATATTATTTTAACTCCATTTACCACTTTGGACTTGGCACTAGTATTTTAGTGAATGCATCCCTCTTGCTCTGGTGATTGTAGTTCTAGTTTGTGACTTGATTTTGCTTGTGGCCTTTCCTATTGCCTTTATCTCTCATTCAAGAAATAAGCACAATTGCTAGGGAAGTTACAAAATGTTATTTTGAATCCTACCTCTGGGCATTTTCAATTTACTAAGTTAAACCCCCTAGGGTAGCAATTTGCTCATTCACACACCTAGCACTCATTCTACCCAGATATTTTATTGATTTTATAGCTATTGAAGAATCATCATTTGAATTTACATTGTTGTATCTATCATTTCACAATCAATCCTTCCAAGCCTCACTCGGTAGCATCCATTTGTGATCTAGAGTTTCCTTAGCAGGGTATCCTCTGTTTCATAGTTGCATAGCTTTTAGGTTGTCTTGTCTATTAGGGTATTTCCACAAGGAGAGGCCAGAGGCTCCCCTTTAGCCTTCTCTAAGTTGGCTTAAAGTGATGAAGATCTTGATTGACGTGACACCCAACCCACTTATAATGATCAAGATCCTCGAAGGCCACCACTTCAGTTGCCTATCCCCTCTACCATCCTGGATTGGATCTTCATTAGGGACAGCTACAAGTTGCATGATAACAACGTCCTTACTATTAATAGTTGGCCAATATGCTCGCTCTTCCCTTGACTCATTGTTCTAATGATGGGTCAAATTTTGGATTTGAACTTTAACATAACATGACATCCACTATGGAATAACTAACTTATATTTAAAACAACTCTCCCCTCAAAAAATCTCGAATCTCAATTAATGCCAACATGTCAAATCATGCCTCCAAATATGTCGAATATGTCTCATGAGATTTGGAAGGTGTCCATGACGATGATCATGCCTCCAAATATGCAAATATGCCTCAAAGAATGTGAACATGCTCAAAATTATCATTCATTATGCATCCAAATGTGTGATAAGGACCCCAAAAGGTGAATCTTGGTCACATGTGCAAATCTACCTCCAATAATATACTCCAATAATACACTTTAAAAGATGTAATCACACTCCAATAATATGAAAGAGAAGACAAATTCATGTTACCAACATGCACATGTGTTGATTCAATGTTAACAAAAAATTCAAAATGAATTTCAGTTTTCAAATGGTGGCAATTGGCTCCATATGGGGACTACACATTCTTGCATTGTTGACATGCATGATGTACTTGTCAAGAAAATAAAGGCTAGAAACATGTGATGTAATGGACAAAACTTCCATCAACCCCCAACATACAATTCAAAACATTCTTGTCCACTTGATTTATTACAAAGGAAAATCTTGATAGTGTTCCTATCTAACTAATCATTTCTCAAAAGGCTCTACGAATAAGGCACAAGCCAAGATGCCAAATCGAAACATAACATAAATGAAAACCTAATGTTTGATATATCGAGCTTATTCTTCCCGCCCTACTCTACATTAGAAAGAAGAATATGTTAGGTGTAATCAATAAGCCAATGTAACCATGCAAGTATCTACTCGAGTACATGAGACCTTCCCTTTTGTCTATGAACCAAAACAAGGAAATATCAAAATCAACTAAACATGTTCTAGAGGCTTGATCATTACAAAAATGAAATCTGAAGTGAGTTCATAAACATGCGAAAGAGGACCAACGTCACTCCATGGGCGGCATGTACCCTACAAGATTGCTATATCCATTATTGGGTAGGGTTGGTGTAACAATCATCAAGTCATAAATCATTTATCCCATCCTCAATAAACAAGGGATAAGGTAGCTCCAAAAATCTATAACAAACCACATGTGCATGAGGAATGAAGCAAAACATCAGATTTGAAAAATATAAGGCTTCATGATCTAGGGTTTGTAGTTTGACTAACTTGGTAGGGGTTGCAAATTGAGTGGCATGAGCTAGGGTACATGCTAGTGCATGAGTTGAAGGTGTGTAGTAGTGACTCCCTCCCCTTGGTGAACATATGCATAAAGCTTGAACAAATTTGGAGGAATTTTTTGTGTCATACAAGGATTCCAACCAAACATATGAAAACAAGGCCCTTGGGGAAATATCTTGAGACTCCATTTTGTCCTGGAAATTGGCATTGGTCTTAATTGTCCTTCCATCGCCTTTACCACAAAGAAAGACCTCAAGTTTTGCTAACGCTAACTCTTTGAAATAACCTTGTCCATTCATTTGCCATAGCCTAGCAATCCTATCTAGGGAAGCCCCCATCGAGTTACAAAAGAGCCAATCAAAAGTGCAGAGAGGTGGTTATCAAGTTCATAGTGGGTAATACCTCTAAGTTGCAGCTGGGCTAGCCCTGTTCTTTGGGGTTTTAACAACCTGCTAGTTCAAGCTGTAACAAGCATCACTCTCTACATTGAATTTAAACTACAGCTTAAATTCAGTCAAAAGACATGATATATGCAAGCTTGTAGAGCTCAAAGCATCTATAACCATAATGCCCAAAGGACATGCAAGTCATGAGCCGTACAAATTTCCATGAAATGACAACCAGAACTAGGAAAGACCATTCATAACTACTTAACAAATTATTATACCCAAGTTTAAAATGTGGTGATCAGCTTTGACTCTCAGGTTGTCAGCCTAATTTTTGATGGCAGGTTTCATTCTTGGACTTACACTTTCATTGCTGTTAAAGCATGCTTCCACACTACACCTATAAATTGTGATTTTCTCCTGGTTTTTATGCACAAATATACTATATTGTTCAACCCAAATTTTGATATTGGACATCACTCTTCACATTTCTTTTAAACTGCTGTTTCAAAATAAATTACACATTGCTTCCATGCAAAATCTACTATAAATTATAATTTGTACGTAGCTCACGTGCATCATATACAAGGATAAATCTTCCTGCATATTTATTTGTACTGGCCCAACTTTTATTTTTGCAGGCTCACCGTGTCGGCCCCAAAAACATGATATCTGCAAGCCTGCAGATCTCATGACATATAAGCCCACAAAGCCCAAAGGACCTGCAAGCTATGATCCCTACAAACTTCCATGCCCCATGTTGCAAATATCGTGTTAAGGAATATATTGCCAAGGGTGTGGGAAGAAACTTATCTGAAATATAGAGGAAAATATCACCAATAATAAACTTAGTTATGAAAATATCGGACAAATCGGAGATAAATGTAACATTGCAACCAACACGAGGAGAATGAAAAACAACATTAGAACTTAAAAGGCCATTCATAACTATCTGACAAATTATTGTATCAAAAATTAAAAATTGGTAGTTACCTTTGCCTGACAGGTTTTGACAGGTTTTACCTATTTTTTAATGACAGGTTTTGCTCTTGGACTTGAACTTTGGTTGCTGTTTAACCAGCTTTCAACACTACATTTCCTATCAATTATTATTTACACTCAGTTTTTATGCACACTAACATATTTTTCTACCCAGCTTTTGATGGTTGAATTTACTCCACGTTCCCTTTAAACTGCTGCTCAAAAACAAATTACTCATGCTTCCATCGTGTCTTCTATAAATTTGATTTGCACCATGTTCACATTAGTTGTATACAGGGAATTCACATGCATTATATATAAAAACAGGTTTGCCAGCACCTTTATTTGTACCGACCCATATAAATTATGATTTGTACCAATTTCACATGCATTATACATAAGGAGTTCACATGCGTTGTATATAAAGACAAATTTGCCAGCACATTTATTTGTACTGGCCCAGCTTTCCCTTTTGCAGGCCTGTCGTAAGAGCCTAGAAGACATGAAACATGCAAGCCCATAGAGCTCATGACATATGAACCCATGATGCCCAAAGGACCTGAGCCCTATGAGCTTCCAAGACATGACAGCCAGCACAAGGATGAACAATCAACCACAATAGAGATATCATGCATACATACATGTGTGCGTGTAGCATTTTATGGATTCATGTTTTCATGTTTTTGAACGTCAGATAAGGTTAGTAAACATTATAGAACAGTAACATAAAAAAACAATTACAAGCATCTTATCTACCAAATTTCAAGCCTGCTTCTACCAATTTATAGCTAGTAGCTGTTTAGATATGTTTGTGCCATTCTTTGTAACACGTATGCCCATTATCATTTTTTAATACTTTAAATTTAAGATGTCTTAAACGCTGATATGCTACATTGAACCAATGTTTTAAAACTCGGACTCGAACTCAGAATTGGTCAAGGGACAACTCGGACTCTGATTTGGAATCAGTAATGAATCAGCAATGACTTGGCCAATTTGAATTTAATGACTCAGTTTGCTCAAAAATACATAAAATAATTAAATTTTTAAGAAAAATAGTATTTTAAAGATTCTAATCCATGATTCCAAAGCATTAGAGACAAAATATCTGAAGTATGCTCATGTATATATCATGTAAGGGTGAATATATCAAAATGGCATGAAGTGTACTGTGCAATACATATCTGGATTCTGGAACAAAATACATAATCAATAAGGCCTAAATGGCCTGAAGAGTCCAAAAAACAACATGCTATAATACCACTATATCATACATGATCAATCATCAAATTCATCACTACTCCTCGAACTAGAACTAAAATCATGACTAGCAATGGCATAAGAAATAACATGATTATTTGGCTCAGTCTCAAACTCCTCAAGGTCATCTACAATTTCAGCAGTAGTAGTAGTAAATGAATGCCTAGAAGCACGAGGTTAGTGTTCATCTTATAGCTTTAGGGTTAGATTCTAAGTTGCAAGAAACAGGGAAACACGGAAGAATTTTTGAGACAGGGACACATTTGAAATGTGACTCCACAAAAATTTGGAAATGGGGATATATATCAAAGTTGATCCTCCAAGTACATTAGTCAGTGACTCAACACCCTACAATTTTGATGAAACTTCCTAATCAAGTCATTCAAATAAGGTAGAAAAATATTTCAATGCTTAATAAGTGATTTTGCTTGAGTGAAAAGTACAGTTTTTATTAAGGTCATGACAGAGGAGTTCAACAATCAACACCACCAACATCAAGATACAAAAAGGGGTTGATGTGCTTGATTAAATGCCAATCCCATACCCTCGTACATGATAGAAATTGGTGGAAACTTTGCAATCCTGAAATCTGTTAAGTTTGCTGAATTTTGAATGAGATCTAAAATTCTACTTTTTGCATATGAAGTCCAATCTGGTTGGAACCACTCTCAAACATCTTGAAACAATTAATGGTAATGTTAAAATTTTAAGTAAAAACATAGAAAATTAAAGATAAGGGGAATGTCGCTTTTACTTAAATTTTACTTAAAAGGGGCATTCTCCTTATCTTTCTTTTTCTATCTCGGTGGAGGGTCAACTTTGTCAATAAGTCCAAGTCCGAGTTGACTAATTTTTAAAATACTGCATTGAACTTAATGTGATTTCCAGAATTATTACAGTTTGGTTTCTTGTGCTCATCAATGTTGTTTCCCAACTTTATTGACAATTCTTGAATATCATTTTTTGGAAGGTTTGTGGCATGTCATAGTGACACAACTTGAACCAGCGACAGCTTGGCAAATCCAAAGTGTATAAGTCAACTTCTCAACTCAGCAATAACTAGGCTAACTATAAATCAGGAAACATACAATCAAAATATCAGGAAACATAAACGCAGTAAACTTTATTCACCAAAACTGAATCTGACTGATTTCGACTGAGATTTTGACTGAAAGCAGAGTAAAATTGTAATCAAGAGTTGTAAAGAGTCGTGTTCCAATGTGGCATGCACATTTTTGTTGGGCAACTTTTTATCCCAGTGGCAAGTGGAAAGTGAACTTGGCAACTCAGCAATAAAACATTAGCTTATTAACTAATCAGAGAATATACCCTCAAAAAAACAGGTAACATAAAATCGACAAAGCTTATTGACCAAAACGGAATCTGACTGATCCATCTGTGTGGAATGAGTAGTTTTTCATCAGTGACCAAGATTCAACTCACATGAAGGGCGCTTGGCCGCTGACGTTGCCATGGGGAAACCCAGAGCTAGTGTTCAGACGTGTGATTGCATTGCACTCTCTGTGCACCCATAAGTGGATCAAATCCCACTCTCTTGTCATCCTTAAGACCAGATACTAACCATTACAGCTACATCCATAAAACACAAAGAACTCAAATTTTGGTTGCTGCCTAGTATTCGGGCCTTTTGAAGTTCTTATGAAATCCTTCTTCTGAAATGTTTTTCCATGTCATTTATTTTTAATCCAATACATAAGACAGTATACTTGTCAGGCCTACAATGGCAGGAACTGAAAAGTCAGGAACAAGGAACTATTAGAAGCCAGAATGTTTTGTTTTTGAGCATAGCCTACGAGCAATCCAAAACTTTTTATTACAAGCTGTTCGGCTTGTCAGCAGCTCCTAACCTTTTTTTACCAGCAGTGTTGACTGAGAATGGGGTCAACTTTGACTAATAAAATAATAAAGAGTCCTGTTTCTATGTGTCATGTACATCTTTTTTATGGGAAACTCTTTATAGCAGTGGCACAGAGCTTAATCTTTTTTAGAGTTGTAGCTTACATATAAAACTTCCTAGTTAACTTTCTTGACTTGCTATGAATCGATTGTCTTAAGTCTCATAGCCTAACAAATGCATTTTTCCAGGTTCAGCACAGCTGATATACTTCTAGTATCCGGTAATAACTTGCTATCCCACAAACGACTTAAGATCAATTTAAATGACATGCACCGAGTCGTAACCCCATGTGCATTTTGTGAACTTGGCCTAAGCAAAACGGTATGGGGTAAATAGCCTTGGCAATATAACTTACAGAAACTTACAAATGAGAGAGACGGAGGAGATCTTGTAATCTTGTAAACTTATATAGATTGGAATGAAAAGCTCGGCATTAATTCGAAGGCTCATCCAAGCTGAAACTCGTCCATAGTGATAAAAACTAAAATAAAATAACAGAGTAACCTTGCAAGAAAACCCTAATGTGCTCCAACACTACATTAGCAGGAAAACATTTTAACGAAAGATAAAAATTTATAAACAAATAAAAATAAAAAGATAAGGCCTGCAAAATTCTTGCAAGTGGCTAATGCAAGTTATTGAATTATTGAAAAATAATTTAACATCAGTAGAATCTAATGACCTTTTGAAATTATTTTAACGTGGATTCCAAAAACGAATTCACTCCGATTCGCATCAATCTTTTAGCAGACTCTCGAACATTTCCTATGACCGGAGACGAAAATTTAGAAGGCGTAAATGTCTAAACAAAGCCAAATTCAACTGCGAAAATACTCACCTGGAGCAAATTAACAGGCGCCAAGAATCTCATACACGCATGGAAGGCGAATTCAGTCCGATCGATGGAATCATCCGGAAATTTGGACCTGTTCGGTACGGCTAACAAGAGGTAATGAAGTTGAAACCCTGACAACGAGGGTTTGAGCAGCCGAACATATCCCAAATCCGTTTTAAAAGAGAATGATGGTGTGTTTTTGAAAGGCGAAAAGATGAGATTATGGAGGTAGTTTTGTTTTGATTTTCTCTCTTTTAGTGTTTATGAATGTGGTTTATCGTGTTCATTTTCTCCCTCTCGACGCATCTATTTGGTCGTCTTGTTTGTTCTCTCAATAATTTTATTTTATTTTATGTTTACGTTGTGGAAGTTTATTAATAATATAATAATTGCCCGTTAGGGTGGAAAGAACTAAATGGCTATAAGAAAGAGTTTGAGATATTTTATTTATATATTTTAATGGGAGGTGGAATAATGTGAAATATAGAACTTTATAAATAAATAAATAAAATTGCTTAGTAATTTTTTAATGAAAGTAATGAGCATGGTATTTAGCATGATAGTCTGGGTAAGATTCTTATTCATGGATATATATTTTTTCATCAACTTAATCATATGTGATTATTGATATTTATAGATACAATGATCATTGGAGAAATGGAAGGGGACATTTATATGATAAAAAAAGTTGTTTTGATATGAGGGAAGATTTATAAATTATTTACAAAGTAACATGGGGAAGGCGATTATCTTCATATGTGATCATTGACACTTATAGATACAATGATCACTTGACAAATGGAAGGAGACATTTATATAACAAAAATGTATTTCAATGTGAGGGGAGATTTATAAATTGTTTGCAAAGCAACATGGGGAAGACAACTATCCTCGCCAACTCACTCGGCCTCTCTCATTGTGATTGTGAAGATTAACCCCATTGCTTCCATTATTTTGATCTTTGTTATCATTAACAACAACTAAAACAAGTATAAATAGTACACTAGAGGTTTTGCATTTATTTCCCTTCTCAGTGGAGCAAATATGGCAGCAAAGGTGGGGTGGTCAGTGCAGAAACCATATCTTGACAAAATAATAATTAACAATGACTGAATGGAACGTCACCATGCTAGTATGATAGAAGGAAAGACTTTTACACGGTTTGGGGATTTGTTGGAAGGAGAAAGAGTAGGTTGGAGTTAGAGGTAAAGGAAGTGGATATGGATGATCCATAAGCTATTGTGGATATTTCATTGGAACAATTCGTCACAACAAATCTTATAACTTAATTCTTTTCTTATTGGCTTATTTTTATTGAATGTCAAATAATTGGAACTGAAACAAGAATAACTAGAGCAAATAAGTACACAATCCACACATTAACACAAGATATACATTGGGAAAACCCACCATGGAGAAAAACCCAACCACAAATGAGGAATACGCCTTGCTGTTTATGTCAAAATGCAAATACAAAGGAAATGGTATTATCTATGGAGTTACGTATTACTCTGCGACCATAATGGTTACTACATGATCTCATGTCTCCTCTATTCTGCTATAACATCCACTCTTGTGATATTACTCAACTATGGAACAATACAATAGATCAAAAGAATGAAACCCCCTTCTTCTCATGACGCCCTAGTATTTAACATAGCCCAATAGCCATCTAGGGTTAATTTTAGGGCTTTTACATGCCCCAACTCCCAATTAGGGTTAGGGTTTTGGTCCTAGAATGTTCTCAAAGGTCCTCACATGACAAACTCTACATGTGTGAGAAATGAGAGTTTTCGTGGAATCCACTCAATAACATGGTGGTCAGTAGCAAGGTCAACTTGCGAAAGGCATAGCTTTTGCAAATGAACTCCATTTGAGGCAATTTTTGGATCGTTGGAGAGGTATCGGGGTGTAGAATTGCGTGTAGGGTCATGGCACAGTTGATTAACTTTTGACCCAAAAAAACATTTTTTAGACCCTTAAACAAGCCTCAAAAGGTTGAGCCCAGATCTATAAAATGAGACCTGCCGATAAAATAGGCCCTGCAATCAAATTCACCCAATCTTATGATCCTAAAAGCTCCAAGTATGTGACAAATTATATATTGATTCATTTCAGATCACAACTCCACATTTTGGGAGGCTTTTGGTCCCCAAAAGCTTTTATTGAATGAGGTGAGGAAAAATTTTCCTCTACCTTCTCCTTGGAGTACCAATTAGCCTTATCTAGAAGTTATCCTTTTAACCCCACCTACCAAAGTTCATATTGTCCCTACCTAGTAGTTCTAGACTTATTTTGCAACATACTATATTTTGAGAACCCTACTTGAGCCTTTGTTGCTAAGTCCTATATAGAAGGTAAGACATGTCGAGGTTCCTGATCCAACATGGAAGGTTTATAAAGTTTCATATTTTCCACATTCTCTATGGAGTAAATGCACATGTATGGGAGTAGATTGAGTCTGTAAGTGTTATCTCCCACCTTATCCAATACCTCGAAAGGGTCATACCTCAAAGCCTTGATCTCTTTATCAAGAGCTTGTAGTATTTCCTTGTTCAAGTTTAGCCATACTCTATCCCCCACCTTGAATGTTTTGTCAACCCTCTGTTAGTTGTGTCTTCCCTTGTACTTTTCTTGTGACTTCTTCAGTGCCTCATGTACTTGTAGATGGATCTACCTAATCTTATTAATGAATTTTCTAGCTCTTAATCCCTCTCTTATGGTGCCTTCCCTCCCTCCACCCCAACCCTTGTAATCCATAAACAACATTTACAGGTGAAGGTGGCAAGTATCCAAAACAAGTTTCAAAAGGGAACTTCCTAGTGGAATTGTGGACTGTTATAAGTGTGTTGGATGTAGATCACATTTTCATACCAAGTCTTTAAATACTTATGATTGTAACCCCTCAAAATTTGTACCAAATTCCTATTGACTACTTCTATTTGTCCATCTAACTATGAATGGAATGTTGTATATCTTTTCAACTTAGTGTTCATCTTTTCTCAAGGTGTAGTTCAAATTGTACTAAGAAATCTAGTATATTTGTCTGAGATGATGCTCCTTTGTATGCTAGAGTGCACCCAGATATATTAAAAGAACATGTTTGTTGCTTCTTGTCATTTGATGATCTTTTTACAAGGCATAAGAATGCACTTCTTGCTAAATTTGTCAACCACCACAAATAAATATCCATATCCCTTCCTAGTGGTTAGAAGACCACCCACAAAATCCATGGAGATTCTCTCCCATGGTCTCGTAGTAATAGGTAAGGCATAGTACAGACTTTGCTTCCTATTACTTGGCTTATTTGTACAACAAAGTACACATCATTTGATAAAACCGAGCTACCTCTTCTTGCTTTGTAGGCCAATAAAATTACCTTTGTAAGTTTGCAATTGTTTTCCCTACACCAAAATGCCCTGCAACTTTGAAGGTATGATACTCTCTAATAAGCTATAATCTCTCGCATTTAGGAACACAACGCTTGTCCAACTTGTAGAGTAACCCATCATGGAGATGATGGTCAACCTTATTGTCACCTTCTTCTACATGGAATTGGCCTTGCAGTTGCTAACTAACCTCTTTGAAATCCTCATCTTTTGTTTATTCCTCCTTGTATGCATCATGGGTGAAAGGATCCATATGCATAAGAGTTCCCAAACTTGTAATCTTGGTTGTAGGTGGTCTTGAGAGCATGTCTATCAGCTTATATGTACTTTCCTTCTAATACTTGGTGATGTTGTTGTAAATGTAACTTCAAAAGATATTCTTCATTGTATTAGTTGTATTATTACTATATTTTATTGTACTTTTATTGTGCCTCCTTTTGAGGATGTTTTCCCTTCGATCGGGAGGTGTCATTAATGTAATTGGTCATGTAAGAGTCGAGATAAAACCTTCATTGTAAGTCAGGGCAATAGTCCCCAAAAGAATATTATAAAATGTATTTGTTGAGTACCCCTGGGATAGGTTGTCCTAGTAGGTTCTAGGAGTCGTCCCAGTTGGACCAAAAGGTCACACACATGATTAATATAAATAGGTAGGCACCCTCCCTCATTTGGACACGCTGCAAACTCAGGGAAGTTCGCTCCAAGGAAGAGAAAGACAAGTTCACTAGTGAAGAAGAAGAAGAAGAAGCAGAAGACATCTTATCTTTGGGATTTGTATCTCTGTTTGACATTGTACTAAGTGACGAATATATACTGAAGAAGTTGTGGGGTTTTCTCTTGTTTGGGTTTCGCAAGATAAAATTATAGTGTCTTTCTTTTGTGTTGCACTTGTCTATCTTTTAGTGATCCTATTACATACGATTATGATGCTAAATGTTTTAAGATATTGAATAACCATTAGAAATAGAAAATGGTATTAGAGCCAACCTAAAAGAAGTCGTTGTGCAGTCGAAACACTACTACAACTGCAGCTATTGGAGATTAGGGTTTCATGCTTGAAAACCCTAGAAGGCAAAATCTACTCATCTTGGAATTTTCAATGTAACTCGACTTTGGAGAAGGCTTAAGAGATGAAAATTGGACAGGCCAAAGATGAAATCCTGATGTACCTTGTCTATGAGTTTCAGATTCAAATTCTCTATACTTTAGAAGATATGATCCCTCCAAAATAGGGTTTCTGCCTCTTCCAGAATTCAGTCTTAAACATGTGACCTAGGGAGAATTGCTATATCTCGAGCTAGCAATATCCAAATTGAATTTTGTAAGATGTTGCATATAGGGAACAAAATTTAGTTTATGTGATGTGAGTTTTAGACCCTGAAGTTGAAATAGTGACATGTGGCAATTCGTACAAGTTCTCTATACTGAACCAGTCCATAAATAGGTCACCTTGGGAAACTTAGCATAAGTTCCACTTAGTGAACCCAATATTGCTCTAATCTATGGGGATGGAAAGAAGGCAGATCGAGCTACCTCGAGACAAAGTTTTAGACCTTGAGGAGCATAAATTTTGGAGATACATCAGAATTAAGACATGATAATTCTATAAAAGAAATTGAAGAAACTAGGACTTCCTGTTCTGGACACTTCCCTCCACCAATCAATTCAAAAAGTATGACAATCTAACTCTCTCGAGGGCGCATATGGAAAGAGTTTATAATTCAGTGGGTTTTCAATTTTTTACTGTTGGACACTGTGGGAAAGAACTAGGGCATCAAGGTTTTGGAGTTTCCCTCCACAGTATTTGGAAAAGGGCCTCACTGGATAACTCGCCTCAAGTAGGCACATCTTTTTGTCTATACAGAATTTCAAGATTCCAAACTTGAATTTCAATTTTTTACTATTGGACACTACGGGAAAGAACTAGGGCATCAAGGTTTTGGAGTTTTCGTCCACATTTTTTGGAAAAGGACCTCACTAGACAACTTGCCTCAAGTAGGCACATCTTTTTGTCCAAACAGAATTTCAAGATTCCAAACTTGAAAAATTAGGGTTTCTCTATCAAAACCTAGGTCCACCAAAAGCAGTCTTCCATAAAAGCATTAAAGCAAGCATCCAGTTAAAGCAATCTCACCAGTAAGTTATATTCTCTCTATTTCCATTTGAAGTTCTCACTTTATAATGGTGACAAATAGTACCAAGCTTGAGCACAAGATTGAAGGAGACGAGAACCTCCAGGAATAGAAGTATAAAGTGCTTCTCATACAAAAGAGCATGGCCTGGGAATACTATGTCAAAAGAGAAGTTGCAGATCCATAGAGAGACGAGGACAAAGCTAAGCATAAGAAGAACCTAGTCAAATCCAAGAAGATTATTGTAGATTCCATCAAGGACCATTTGATCCCATATGTGTCATCTTTGAAGAACCCCAAGGAAATGTTCGATACATTAAACCAACTAATGAGAGAACAAGGGAAGAATCCTCAAGTAATAAGGAACATGTACTTTTATCCAAAAGGATTCATCCCATGATTAAGAAGAACGTCTTATCCATCTCAACATTGGATAAGAAAGGATGCAGTTACAATTAATGAAGAAGAAGGGACACTCAGATATATGGAAGACTTGCTCAACATTACTGGTCATGAGCAAGACAAACACAGGTCCTCAGAATCATACAATGGAGTAAAGAACATTGTTAGAGACTCCAACAATTCCTACAAGGAGACAAGTACCAAGAGGGAGTCTACCAAACAAAAAAGATAAGTGTTTAATTGTCATTTCATGTATATCTGCTTACTTAAATGATATTGTTCGGTTGTATTCCTAGATTTAGGAAATGTATTATGCATGTTTGAGTGTTTACATTTATGAACATTATACTACTAACTTGCATGTGATGGGTAAGTAGCCGATGGTGTTGTGCAACATTCCATTGCTACTTATCTAGAATGAAACCTCTTTGCTAACATGTTGGGAGTAGTGCACACTCTTAATAATTTTCTGGTAGAGATGGAAAGCATCTAGAAAGTTATATATATGATTAATGTTGTAGCATTAGCTAAGATAGTTGCATGATTGTGTGACATATGTCTTTATGCATAAGATTTGTCATTTAAAAAAAAATATGAAATGTTTATAATCATGCAACTGAATTTGACTTGTAGGAAGGATCATATACAATCACCTACAAGAAAAGAAGAATGAGACTTGTTTCGAAGAACAAGTGACGATGGTTCAACCATAGCACTCAAAGAATATTCAACGAAGTACATAAAGAGGAACCTGAAGCTCCTAGGGTCAGAGACACCATGACGAAAGAAAGAGCTTCAAAAGAATATGAGAATCATGATATGACTGAGTCACAGAAAATCAATAGATCCACCTTAAGAGGTGAACACCCACAAGAGAAGACCAACTTGGGAACAAGTGATCATACAAGATGAAGAGAAGCATGATGCTCCATACAGGACTTCCAAAGAAAGTAAGAGGCCTCAGACACACTCCAATTACGTGGCACTATTGTGTAACATCATTGATGCGGGTCCTTCCAGCTATGAAGAAGAAACCAAGAAGAAAGAGTGGAAGGATGGTATGATCAAAGAATACCAGTTGATCATGGAGAATGATGTACAGGATGCGGTTGTGAGACCTGTGGATCTACAAGATCAAGCATTCAACAAATGGTAGCTTCGAGAAATACAAAGCAAGGTTCGTGGTTTCTCTTGGAAATAGGGAGTAGATCATAGCGAGACATGTTCCATTGACTAGACACACTTCTCCAGCAAAGTAGAAGTGCATATCGAGCAGAGAACCACATGTGCATAGAAATCTTTGCATAGGCTCATAAGGCACCCATGGGACAACACATACAGTTGCTTGAAGATCACCTAGAGTGATGGAGATCTCAAACTTTTCTACAAGGTTGAATATGGAAGCGTATAGAGGACAACAAGATCATAGACGGGTGCAAGAGGAACTTTCAACAAAGTTCGAGATGGAGGATATTGGTACCCAATGAATTTAAGGGATGACATAGATGGATACATAGAAGATCAGTAGTAGAGGAGGCTACCTGTCACTCCAGTGTAGAATGACTTGATGCAAAAACTACAAGATGCAGAGGGAGGATGGTGCTCTGCTTCAGAGGGAGTGACTACAGAAGATATCAAAGTTCAAGAATCTTGGCATGATTCTTGGGTGTAGCAAAATCCATAGGAGGTTTTCCTTAGTTAAGGAAAATATGTTGTCGAAATGTTGGATTTCAAGGCTACACCAATGGCATCGAAATTGAATTTGTTGCGTGATCCTATTTCATAGATAGTTGATGCCATAGTCTACATGCATATGATTGGTTCGTTGATGTACCTAACAAGCATGAGGTCGAATATATGCTTTTCAATGAATACTTAGAGCCAGTACATGGTGGAATCGAGACATGTTCACATGGTTGTGATAAATCATGTGCTTAGGTACTTGGAGGGTACAAATGAGTATGGCCTCAGATGTGCAAGAGATTAGAGCATCTGCTTGCATGATATGTTGACTTTGATTGGGCTGGTAGTGCTACAAATAGGAAGAGCACTTCAAGGTGTTGATTGAGCTTGAGGTCTGGCATGATTTCTTGGTGCAGCAAGAAGCATATGAGTGTAGCACCGAGTATAGATGAAGCAGAGTATATTGCAGCTTATTCAACAAGTTGTGAGGAAGTGTGGCTTCATAAGTTACTTGTGGGATCATTCAATGTCGAGTTAGAGGTGGCTTGTGTGTCAGAGCACATCAAAGTCAAGTATCACTATATAGCTCTAGCATGTTGCAATGAATGAGCAGATAGCTGATGTCTTAACCAATCCTCTAGCGAGAGTGAAGTCTAAGTACTTCGGGGACAAGCTTAGAGTTGTGCATATCAGTTTCCATTGCGAGAAGAAAATCTTAGCTGGTGCTAGGCCCACATTTAGTATGAAACAAGATTGACCCTGTGAAGACATCCAATATGAAACAAGACTGCTCTATGAAGTCGTAGATGGTTCTAGGCCTGCATTCAATATGAAACGGGACTGACCTTGCATAGATATGCATTTAGTATGAAACAAGACTAACTCTCTAAAGACATTCAGTATGAAACATGGTTGGCTCTGTGAAGTCCTAGATGGTGCTAGGCCTGCATTCAGAATGAAACAAGACTGACCCTACATAGATCTGCATTCAGTATGAAATAGGACTAACCATGCGAAGACATTCAGTATGAAATAGGGCTGGCTCTATGAAGTCCTAGATGGTGCTAGGCTTGCATTCAATATGAAACATGACTAACCCTGTGAAGACATCCAGTATGAAACAAGATTGGCTCTATGAAGTCATAGGTAGTGTTAGGCTTGCATTCAATATGAAATAGGACTGACCCTACGAAGGCATCCAATATGAAAAAGGACTATTAAGTAATGTCCCTTTTTTTAAATTTTTACCAAAATGCCCAATTTTCCAATTTTTTCACAATTTTGGCTCTTGACTAGCTTTAATGTCTTGGTCTCCAAACCATCCCAATTGCTCCCAAATCTTTAGAGAAGGTGTATGAAAGATATAATAACTTAATTATTATGTTCATGGATGTATTATAGCCCTCAAATCACTTCTACAAATTTGTACTAAATTCTAAACAAGATAGATGATTTTACTGACAATTTTGGGCTCAAATCCCCCCGGGGTAAGTGGTAGAAATGGCTTCCCAAATGTGCAGAAACCCACTCGAATTCTTAAATTGAAGAGACTCATATGCATAACCAATTGACTTCCCATGGCTGTTACCGCTTCTTTCAATCAGATATAAAAAACTAATTTTGGACCCTTGGGGAAATGAGGTGTAGTTTGCTCCAATTGCTATGAAATTCGACCCAATGGCCACAAAATCTCATTTAATGGACATGAAACCCATAATATACTTTAATTACAGTCCATTCATTCATAAATCATCAATAGTTTATACATCTATTCGAATCCATCAAGATTACAAGAGTTTACAACAAGGTAGTGGGGGAATGTCATTGTTTCTTCATTATTGAGCAATAATACATGAGATTGCTTGGCCTTTAAACTTGAGAGATTTATGAACTTAAAGAGTAGATAATTTACACCAGAATACAAAATACTGGAGCAAGAGAAGCTCCCTCAAAGAGATGAATAGCTCACCAAGTGCGCCTCACTCCATAGAGCTGAAATACGGTGAGAAAACTTGAGATGAAAGGAAGAACAAGCTGAAATTGATATGTACACGAGCTACTGTATCTTGCACTTATAACTTATGACTCCATTGAAGCTCCTTGAAAGACCCGAGTGGCCTCTCCAAACACCAACTAGGATGGGAATCTTTCACCCTCAAAATTGGCCAAGGCATGAACTAGACATCCACTAGCTCTCTCTCTTCACAATAACAATTTTCACAAATGATCAAAAGGGCCTTATCATGGATGATCCCTACATTTTATTGGTCTTCTAAGGTTCCAAATCCATCCATAAACCAAATCCAAGTCGAATTGGTGTGGCTGCTCATGCTATGTCATGTGGCCTCTCTCTTCACCTTCCCTCTTCTCCCAAATTCAAGTAGGAGCCTCTTGGCCTTCTCCAACTCCCATGAGAGCCCTCTAATATGCTCTATTCAGGCCTGACATGTTAGCCTTCATATTTGAATTGTGCCATAACTATCGTATAATCTCCATCATTGGTGTCATAGATGTCATAAATGTAAGGGGAATGTAGCCAAGTGTCCATGAAACTCCCATTTGGCTCTTCCTCTCCCCATGTAAGTTACAATTCATCCCAAATTCAACCTATGAAGTATATGGACAAGTATATTAACCTTATAATCCATCCAAAAACATTAGGCTTCCCATAAATTCGAGATTGCAAGAGGAGGATGCCATTTAACATAGGAATTCTAGCTTGAGTGGGCCCCATAGTCTCCATTTGTCTCCATTCTCCATAGTCATTTCATTTTTCACTTGAATTAATTTAATTAAATCCATTAAATAAATATGTATTCCTTCTAATGTCTAAACACCATTTATTATCTCCCTTATTAACTTCCCAATGTTTCCACCCAACCTAGGGAACTAGTAGGATGGATGGAATTTTCCTGCTATGCAATTATTTGAATGGGGACATTACAGTCCTACCCACCCAATATTGCTTGTCCTCAAGCAATTTCAGATTTGGATGCTGCAAAATATTCTCCTCTTCCCATGTGGCATCTTCACTTGGTAGATCCTTCCATTGCACCAAGTATTCTTTGATTGTTTTGCTCTTCAATCTTCTCTCCCTTGTCTTCAAAACCTTTTTTGGAATAAGTGTGAGTTGTCCTTCATCATCCAAAGGAGGGAGTGTATCTGAAATGAAAATTTGCTGACCAATATCTTTCTTGAGACAAGAAAGATGAAATACATTATGAATTTTACTCCCTTCCGGAAGTTCCAACTCATATGCTACTTCTCCAATCTTCTGGATTACCTTGTAGGGCCCATGGTATCTTGGCTTTAGCTTTTTTGCTCCATTCCTTTTGAGATATGTTTGTTTGTATGGATGCAACCTCAAATACACTAAATCATCAACTTGAAAGGTCCTTTTCTCTCTATGTTTATCTGCATATTGTGGTTTTGCAGATTTTGTGCAACCTGTAAATTGTCTTTTAAAAGATTTAAAAATTTCTTGGCTTTCTTCCACCCAATCTTTGGCTTTTGGAGTTATACTATCACCAAATATCATATCAACAAATGTAAGTGCATCATAACCATATAATGCTCTGAAAGGAGACATCCCTATTGACATGTGAAAGGTGGTGTTGTAGCAAAACTCATCGAAGTGTAGCCATTTTGTCCAAGCTTTTTGTTGTTCTCCCACATAGTTTCAGAGGTACCCTTCCAACCATGTATTTACCCTCTCTATTTATCCATCAGTTTGGGGATGATAGCTTGTACTTGGATTCAACTGAGTGCCCACCAATTTGAAAATTTCTTGCCAAAAAACACTCATGAATCTACCATCTCTATCACTCACATTGTTCTTGGGGAGCCCATGCAATCTGAAGATTTATTTGAAAAAAGGTCAGCCACTTGTGGAGCACTAAAATAGGATGTAACAACAAAGAAATGATCAAACTTAGTCAATCTATCCACTACCACATATATTCAATCCTTGCCCAAATATTTGGGCAAACCAGTGATGAAATCCATCGATATACTGTCCCATTTTTGCTCTGGAATGGGCAATGGTTGTAATAAACTAGTTGGGTATGTGAGTTCTTATTTGTTTTGTTGACATACCTTGGATTCATTCACATAATTCTGAACGTCTTCATTCATCCCCTTCCAATAGAACCTTTACCTTAGTTTCCTATAGGTTTTGAAGATCCCCTGATGGCCTGCTAGTGGGGAATCATGTGCTTCCTGCAAAACTTTGTACTTAAGCTATGAATCTCGAACCAAATAAATTATGCCCTTATAGTATATCAGCCCATTCAAAATTATGTAGTTATCATCTCCCATGAGTCCATCTAATACATCACAAGCAAACTTATCTTTGTCATATTCAACTAGTAGCATATCTTTCCAATTTTTAGTAATGTCCATGAGAGAAAAAGAAGGTCTTCGAGCTAATACATCTACTACAATGTTATTCATTCCTTTCACATATTCAATATCAAAATCATAAGCTTGGATCTTGCTTACCCACTTTTTTTTCCTTTCATTTAGATCCTTTTGGGTAAGGAAGCGTCTTAGACTATTGTGGTCAGTTTTCACCACGAACTTGTTTCCTACCAAGTATTGTTGGAATTTTGCCAAGGCATGCATGATGGCCAACATATCTTTGTCATATATGGAATAAAGATTTTCATGAGGCTGTAACTTTCTGCTCTCAAAGGCTATAGGGTGTTGGCCTTGCTTTAGGACAGCCCCTACTCCTCCACTTGAGGAATTACATTCAACAACAAAAGGTTTAGAAAAATCAAGTAATGCAAGTATGGGACAACTACTCATTACCTCTTACATTTTTTGGAAGGACTTTTCAGCCTCTTCATTCTACTTGAAAGCATCCTTCTTAGTCAAATCAATGAGTGGAGAAGTAAACTTGGAGAACCCTTTCACAAACTTCCTGTAGTATGTACATATTCCAATGAAGCCTCTTAATTCTGTGATGTTTTTTGGTGATGGCCATTCTAAGATAGCCCTGATCTTTTCCATGTGCACTTTCACTCCATCTTGCCCAATAATGTGCCCAATATATAATAGTTATCTCATCCCAAATTCACATTTAGACATCTTAGCATACAAAGACTATTATTGCAAAATTTTCAATACAATCTCTAGGTGTTGCAAGTGCTCTTCCCAAGTTTTACTGTAAATGAGAATATCATCAAAGAAGACTAAAACAAACTTCTAAGATGCTTGCAAAAGATTCTATTCATACATGCTTGAAATGTAGCTGGAGCATTAGTCAACCCAAATGGCATAACAATAAACTCAAAGTGACCATAATGACATCGAAAAGCAGTCTTTTGCACATCTTCCTCCTTCATCCAAATTTGGTGATAAACAGATCTAAGGTCAATTTTGGAAAAGTAATTAGCTCCAAATAGCTCATCCATGAGCTCATCAATCCTAGGAATAGGATATCTATTCTTGATGGTCTTCTTGTTCAAAGCTCTAAAGTCTACACACATCCTCAAAGTTCCATCTTTTTTCTTTACCAACACTACTAAAGAAGCATAAGGGCTAGAGCTTGGTCTAATAAGTCCCAACTATAAGAGTTCTTGAATGGAATTCTCAAACTCATCTCTGAAATTCTTGGGATGTCTATAAGGTGGTATCTGAATGGGTGAAGTACCTTCCTCAAAAACAATGTTATGCTCAACCCCCCTATGAGGTGGTCTACCATGTGGAAGATCTCTGAAAACTTTTTCATATCTGTGCAAAAGTGTCTCTATCTCCTTTGGGTGTTTTACAACTTTGATTTTTGGCTTGGGAGAGGTGATATAACATTCAACATCCCATTCTATATCACCATGCCTCAATACATATCTCATACTATTGCAATTTACTACCTGTTTTGCATAAGTGTGCTGCCCTCTCACAACCCTTAGTACACTTGTTGAATCTTGAAATTTCATTTCAGGAATTTGATAATTTACTGAATGCTCTTCTATAGAATACAACCATTGCAATCCCAAGACTACATTAGTATCAACAACATAACCACATAAAAAATATCAACAAAAGTAGAGTTACCTATGGTGACTTGCAGCTTTGGAACCCATGTGTTGCATTGCATTGTGTTGTGACCTGGAATGACAACTGTGAAGCCATCGAATGGTTCACTTGGTATATTTCTTTCTCCACCATCTCTCAATCAATGAAATTATGTGTAGCTCCTCCATCTACCAAAACTGAAGCTATTTGTCCCAATCCCACACCCTTGCATCGAATAGTGTGATAACAAGGCACTGCTGAAAGTACTGCCATTATTGCTTTGTCCGGTGAAGGCTGATTTTCTTCTTGTTTTTCTTCTTCGGCTGCTATCTCATATGCCTCCTCTTTATCTGAAATTTGCCCTTCTTCATCCATACCCCCTTCATACTCATCATTGTTAGAAAATACTTCTATGTATTGAGCTTTTCCTTTAGCACATTTAAGCCCCAATGTCCATGGTTGGAAGCATGTGAAGCACAATTTTTTCCTTCGAAGTTCATCCCCGTTTTGTCCTTCTTTCTTATTCTTTTCAAATGTATCTCTTTGCCAAAACTTCTTATCAGGTGCATCCTTTTGCCAAGGCTTTCTTTCAAATCTGAAGTTAGGCTTGGGAGGAAATCTTGTTCAAGGAAGCACATTTTGAAGATCTCTAGTCAAGCTCATTGCATCATTTAAGTTAGTAGGCTTGTGGGCTTTGACCAAACCTTTTAAGGGCTCTGCCAAACCTTTAGTGAATAGCAATACTAACCTTCCCATAGATACATTATCCACCTTAACTAATAATCTTTGGAATTTCAACCTATACTCAATAGGAGTCCCTACTTGCTTCAATTGTGCTAGTTCTTTGAAAGACAATTCTGGATCTTTTTGCTCAAACCTTTCTAATACCCTGACAACAAATTCCCCATCTGTTTTAACCTGATCATGAACCAATTTTTTCAGGCCATGGAACCACCATTCATTGGCATCTCCATCCAAGTGCAAAATAGCCATTTTTAAAGCATCTTCTTCCACCACTGGATTCAGCTAAAAATACACATCCAATTTTTGCACCCAAGTGTTAGCAGAACTTTGAGATTAACCATCAAAAGTAGGAAGTGGCACCTTTACCTATGGTACAATTCAATTCTTTATTTTGGTGTAGAGACTTATTGTCCTCCTATTTGAGTTTTTTTGCCATGGTGAAGTACTGCTCAAATGTTATACTTCTCCTACACTCTTCATCCAATTTAGCCCATTCTTTTGTTATTGTATCGATTTCAAATTGAATGTTAGTCTATTCTTTGGGAATAATAAATTTAGGTGCAGTAGGCCTTGGTGTGCTCTGAAATTCATGGGGTCTATTATGAGGTCCTATTCGTGAGAAAACGTGCTCACCCATTGTCTTCTTTTCTGCTGATTGTGAACTACCACTATCTCCTATTATCCCTTTGCTTCCCATTTGACTGGTCATCAATTCAAATCCTTTTGCTATCTATTGGGTCATGTCTACCATATGTTGGGTCATTTCCCTGGATATTTATTCAAACAGGGGTTTTATAATTTTGAGATACTCCATTTTCTCCCTAGTGTAGTCTTCTCCCTCGTGAGCCATAGCTTTAGTCAAAGGTACCTTTTTTTCTTCTAGTTCTTCTTATATAAGCCGAGCACCTTCCAATTCAGATTCTAAGGGTGGTGGTTTATTGATTTGAATCCTTTTTAAATCCATCAAGTTCCAATACCATGCTATGATACCACTTGTAATGTCCATCTTTTTAAATTTTTACCAAAATGCCCAATTTTCCAATTTTTTCACAATTTTGGCTCTTGACTAGTTTTAATGTCTTGGTCTCCAAATTAGCCCAATTGATCACAAATATTTAGAGAAGGTGTATGAATGATATAATAACTTAATTATTATGTTCGAGGGTGTATTATATCCCTCCAATCACTTTTGCAAGTATGTGCTAAATTATGAACAAGATAGATGATTTTACCGGCAATTTTGGGCTCAAATCCCCCCGGGGTAAGTGGTAGAAATGGCTTCCCAAATGTGCAGAAACCCACTCGAATTATTAAATTGAATTAGGGTATGTGTATAAGACATTATCATAGACTATATGCATAACCAATCAACCTCCCATGTCTGTTATCACTTCTTTCAATCAAATATAAAAAACTAGTTTTGGACCCTTGGGGAAATGAGGTGTAGTTTGCTCCAATTGCTATGAAATTCGACCCAATGGCCACAAATTCTCAGTTATTGAACATGAAACCCATAATATAATTTAATTAAATTCCATTCATTCATAAATCATCAATAGTTTATACATCCATTCGAATCCATCAAGATTACAAGAGTTTACAACAAGGTAGTGGAGGAATGACATTATTTCTTCATTATTGAGCAATAATACATGAGATTTATTGGCCTTTCAAAATGAGATATTTCTAAACTTAAATAGCATAGAATTTACATCAAAATACAAAATACTAGATCAAGATAATCTCCCTCAAAGAGATGAAAACTCACCAAGTGCGCCTCACTCCATAGAGCTGAAATACGGTGAGAAAACTTGAGATGAAAGGAAGAGCAAGCTGAACTTGATATGTCCACGAGCTATTGTAGCTTGCACCTATAAATTATGAATCCATTGAATCTACTTAAAATATCTGAGTGGCCTCTCCAAACACCAACTAGGATGGGAATCTTTCACCCTCGAAATTGGCTAAGGCATGAACTAGTCATCCACTAGCTCTCTCTCTTCACAATAACAATTTTCACAAATGATCAAAAGGGCCTTCTCATGGCTGATCCCTAAATTTTATAAACATTATTGGTCTTCTAAGGTTCAAAATCCATCCATAAACCAAATCCAAGTCGAATTGGTGTGGCTGCTCATGCTATTCCATGTGGCCTCTCTCTTCACCTTCCCTCTTCTCCCAAATTCGAGTAGGAGCCTCTTGGCCTTCTCCAACTCCCATGAATGCTCGCTAAGATGCTCTATTCAGGCTTGACATGTCATATATGTCAAATTTCAGCCTTTAGATCTGACTTGTGTCATAACTGTCATAGAATCTCCATCATTGGTGTCATATATGTCAAAAATGTAAGGGGAATCTAGCCAAGTCTCCATGAAACTCCCATTTGTCTCTTCCTCTTCCCATGTAAGTTACAATTCATCCCAAATTCGACTTTTGAAGTATATGGACAAGTATATTAACCTTATTATCTATCCAAAAACATTATGCTTCCCATAGATTCGAGATTGCAAGAGGAGGACACCATTTAACATGGGAATTCTAGCTTGAGTGGGCCCCATAGTCTCCATGTGTCTCCATTCTCCATAGCCATTTCATTTTTCACTTGCATTCATTTAATTAACTCCATTAAATAAATATTTGTTCCTTCTAATGTCTAAACACCTTTTATGTCTCCCTTATCAACTTCCTAATGTTTCCACCCAACCTAGGGAACTGGTAGGATTGATGGAATTTTCCTGATATGCAATTATTTGAATGGGGACATTACATATCACTACAGAGATACACATTCACTATGAAACATGATTGACCCTACGAAGGCATCCAGTATGAAATGGGATTGGCATTACAAGGTACATCCAATATGAAACATGACTGGCACTGTACGAGGTACATCCAATATGAAAAAGGACTGGCACTGTACAAGGTACATCCAACATGAAAAAGGTTGGCACTGTATGAATATGTTGACGAATCCCTATATGGGATCTAGGCCTACATCCATCATGAAAAAGGGTTGGCTTTGTAGAACTTATGGGGACATATAGATTCGAGATAGATTCGAGATATGTCACTAGTCAATGGTCGACGAGATGAGAGTCGTTGCAACCATGGTGATGATGATCCAGTGATGATGATCTCGCGTGATGATGATCCAATGATGATGATCCAGTGATGATGATCCAGAGTATTGATGATTGAGTGATGATGATCCAATAATTATGATGTCCATAGATTGTGTACAGTTGTGGTGATGACTGGGTCAAAAGAATACCTTCCTTGTTAAGAGGGAGTGTTGTTGTAAATGTAACTTCGAAATATATTCTTCATTGTATTATTTGTATTATTATTATATTTTATTGTACTTTTATTGTACATTCTTTTAGGGATGTTTTCCCTTCGTTCATAAGGTGTCATTAATGTAATTGGTCATGTAAGGGTCGAGGTAAAACCTTTGTTATAAGTCGGGGCAATAGTCCCTAAAAGAATATTGTAAATGTTTTTTTTTTAGTACCCATGGGATAGGTCGGCCCAGTAGGGTCTAGAAGTTGGGCATGTTGGACCAAAAGGTCACAGACATGATTAGTATAAATAGGGAGGTATGCTCCCTTATTCAAACACACTGCAAACTCAAAGAAGTTCACTCCAAGGAAGAGAAAGACAAGTTCACAAATGAAGAAGAAGAAGAAGCAATAGAAGACATCTTATCTTTGTTTTTTTTTAATCTTTGTCTAACATTGTACTAAGCGACGAATCTATACAAAATAAGTTGTTGGGTTTTGTCCCATTCGGTTTTCCCAGGATAAATTCTTGTGTCTTTCTTTTGTGTTGCATTTGTATATATTTCAATGATCCTATTACATATGGTTATGGTGTTGTGATGCTAAATGTTTTAAGATCTTGAATAACCATTAAAAATCTAACAGGTGATTAGATGAAATTGTTGTAAGAATCCCATCCACTTATAATGTCTGGTAAGTTGTAGCTTACTCTAGGCCTAAAAATACTACAATGACTGGTGATTAGTGTGAATGACGGTCTCCTTTCCCATTAGATGGTGCTTCCACTTCTTAACAACATGAACCAAGGGATAAGGTTCCTTATCATGTGTAGGTTGGTTTAGGATGTTGACATGGAGCATTTCAAAATGATAGCATACTTTCCTCCCTCCTTGCATCAAACTCACTCCCATAACATACCCACTTGTGTATGTCTCAATTAATTCGAAAGGCTTATACAAATTAGGTAATGCGAGTATTGGTCCCAGAATGATATTTTGATTAAGCTCTTCAAAGGATTTTTGTTGATTCTTTCCCCACTAGAACACCTTATTGTTGCCTATTATGGCATGGAGAGGTGCAACCATAGCAAAAAAGGAGGCTATGAACTTTTGAAGGTATTGTGTTGCGCCAAAAAAGCTCCTAGCTTTAGTGACATTTGTTGGAGTAGGGAACTTAGTGATGGCCACCATCTTTGTAAGATCAACCTTAATTTATCCACCAATCACGTACCCCAAATACACCAACGACAACTTGTCAAATTGACATTTCTTGAGGTTTGCAAACAATTTTTTTTTCAAGGTCTCCAACACCTACTTGAGAAGTGAGGTATGCTCTTCCCAGGTAGCACTATAAACAAAGATGTCACCTAGATATACTATAATAAATTAATCTAAGAAAGGGTGTAATACACTACTAATCAAACACATAAATGTAGTTGGTGCATTGCATCAACCAAACAACATTGCTAGCCATTCATATAGAGATTTCCCAGTCTTCAAGGTGATCTTTTAGGCCTTCAGTCGCACCTGGTGGTATCCTAATTTGAGATCCAACTTGGTGAATTACTTAGCATCCTACAACTGGTCCAACAGATCATCGATCCTGGGCAGAGCTTATCGATTCTTGAGTGTAATCTTGTTCAATGCTCTGTAGTCGATGCACATTCTTCAAGTCCCATCCTTCTTGGGTATTATGATGATAGGTGACCCACAAGATGAAGTGCGTGGTTGGATCACGCTGTACTCTGACAATTGTTGTTTGCCTCTTCACTTCATCTACTTCTACAACATACTATCTATACAGTCCAATGTTTAGCAATGGAGAATCCAATAATAACTATATCTCGTGCTCCACTTCCCTCTTATGAGGTAGCCCTTTAGGCTTATAGAACACGACTTTGTATGCTTGCAAAAGGCTCTCCAACTGATGTTTCTGCTCTTTGGTACATCCCTCAAAGAATACCTTCACTTCTATCAATTCACCTTCTTATTGATTTTGTCTCAAGAAAAGTAATACAAACTTCCTACTTTAACTTATCAACCTTTTATCTTTATCGGCACTTACCAGAAAAATCTTTGATTTACCTTTGTGTACATTTATAATGAAGAATTTATTGTCCTTGATCAAGAGGTATTAGTTGGCTCTCCTCATGGAGATCGCATCCCTCGTATACATGTAGGGGATTTCGAACAATACGCCACAAACATCCAGGGGTACTGCATTTGCTTGCACTTCATCAACATACTTTGCACTTATGGCAAACTTGGTCTTGCACTATTTTGTGACTCTGTGTTATGCATCCTTATTTACCCATCCCAATGGGTAGCGATTGGGATTATCATGTACTTCTGATCCAAGATTACATACCAGATCCTCCGCTATGAGGTTTGCCTACGAACCAAAATCAAATAGAGTCGATCTTAGTTTACTTGACCTAGATCCTTATGTGGAAGAGTTCCATCATCTCTCTCTCTTCCTTGGGGTGAAGGAGTTTTGTCATCTCTTTCTATGCCTTGGGGTGAAGGCTACTCAAATTCACCTCCTTTTTCGCCGTGGTACAATAAATATTTTTATCCACATCCAAGTTCTTTATAAATCCTTGCTTGACTCCATGGTTTGAAGGTTCTTCTTCTTGGAATTCCTTCTTGTAATTCTTGGGGTTCAACTCTAGATGTATGTTGGCCCTAGGAAAGTATGTAAGAGATTTGATCAAAAGTTTTGAGGAATCCAGTCGCAGGATGAACAAGGCAGCAACAGAGCAACTAGGAGAGAGTAAGTGGAATCCAAGAATTTGATGTTAGAAAAATAGGATCATAGAGCAATAATAAAAAACATTAAACAAGATGCAAATATTAAAACATATTACAAGAGAGACACATATATAATGTGGTTCACCCAAGATGGGCTACGTCCACACAGAAATTGCCAGTCCTTTATTATTATACCATCCAACAAAATGAAGGGATACAACCTGCAACAACCCCGTTGCACTTCCTCTTCATTATTTCACTCTCTCTCTCACACGATCACAGAGATTGTTTTACAATGCTACAATACAATACACAGTCGTATTACAATGCTTTCCCTTTTATAGGGGAATTACCATGGGAAAATACCATGGGTCACCCAATATCATGGGCCGGTAAACTGTTGGCCAACAAACATCCCAAAAAAATCTTTCGGGGGCTCACCTCTGAAACCCCACCATCCCATTGGTGCTCGGACCCCCTAACCAAGGGGATGGTCCCCACCGCACCCCTCCACTGAGACAAGTGTACAGTAAAACTAGGGTACAAACACGGCTGAAAAAAATAACATCTCTGAATATGGAAAATTGGGCACCACAACCAACAATCTCCCACTTGGAGACTGATCACAACAACTCCACTGCTATTGCACTTGCTGGACTATGCTTTGAACCTTAGACTTGGCAAAATTATCTTATTCACCTTCATGCTTGAAGGCCAACTGAAATCGAGCAAGAAATCAGTTTCTCTCTGGTTACTACCTTTTGTCAACATGTCTACAGGATTCTCGCTAGTATATATCTTTTCCAACTTTAACAGTTCATCTTCCAAAACATATATTATGAAATAGTACTTGAGTTGTATGTGTTTAGTATTTTAATGAAAAGGTGAGTTCTTTGCAAGATTAATGGCACTTTAACTGTCACTATACAACTTGATATTCTCCTACTTCTTACCCAATTCCTCCATGAACCTCTGCAACCAAATCATCTCTTTACTAGCCTCTACAGCAGCAACATACTCTGCTTTCTTTGTTGGAAGTGCAACAACCTTTTGTAGTTTTGAAATCCAACTTACTGTTGTTCCACCCACAATAAAGACATACCCTGTGGTGCTCCTCCTGCTGTCTTTATCACTTGCCATATCTGCATCAACATATCCATGTAGAACAATGTCTGAACCTCCAAAACATAAGAAGAGAAGTGGTACCTCTCAAATACCTAAGAATCCAATGTACTGCTGTCCAATGCTCTTTACTTGGATTGTTCATATACCTGCACACAAATCCCACTACATGTGCAATATCTGGTCTTGTGCACACCATGGCATACATCAAGCTGCCAACTACTGATGAATAACGTGTGAATAGGGAACCTTGGACATGTATTCTATCTCTTCTTCTGTCTTGGGACACATCTCCTTACTTAGTTTGAAATGGCTAGACAAAGGTGTACTAACTAGTTTTTCATTATGCATTCTAAACCTCTCCATTACCTTTTCTATGTACTCACCTTAATACAATGTCAATTTGTGACTTTTACTTTCTCTTATTATTCTCATACCAAGGATTTACTTTGCAACACTCAAATCCTTCTTTGCAAATGATTTAGCTAGCTTCCTTTTGAGCACATTTATAGCATGCATGTTAGACCCTGTAACAAGCATGTCATCCACATACAATAACAAGATAATATATCTTCCATTATCTAACCTCTTGAAACAAACACAGTCGTCAAAATGACATCTATCTTAACACTGTTATGTCATGAACTTATGAAATTTTAAATACCACTACCTTAGAGTTCTTCTATATATTATAGGAAGCTCTTCTTCAACCTGCAAACCGAACTCTCCTTCCCTTTGACCTCATACCCATGTGGCTAATTCATATAAATCTCTTCCTACAAATCCCCATGGATAAAGGTTGTTTTAACATCTACCTGTTCAAGATGCAAATCTTCTATCGCCAATAAACTTAAAATAGTCCCAATTGAAGTCATTTTAACATCAGGAGAAAACATTTCATCAAACTCTATACCTTTCTTTTGTCCAAACCCCTTTACAAGTCTAGCCTTATATTGCTTCTTGCCTCCATCTTCTTCCTTAAACTTGTAAACCCATTTATTCTGCAATGCTCTTTTTCCTACATGAAACTCAACCAAATCCCAAGTTCAATTTCTTACCAATGAGTCCATCTCCTCATCCATGCCTTGGTCCCACTTCTTTTTAGTTTCCACATGCATTGCCTCTTCAAAACATTATGGTTCACCATAATCAGTCATCAATAAAAAAATATAGTGAAGGAGAAAATAGTTTAGGGGGTCTAATTAACCTGGTAGATCTTCTTACTTGCAGGAGTTTGAGCTACCTACTGCTGCTCTTGATTTTCTGGTACCTTTGTAACTTCATTTTATTTGATTTCATTAAGCACTGTGTATTCTATGTTTTTATTTTCCTCTTTTTTTCCCTACAACTGATATTTGTACATAACCTTTTCATTGAATACTACATCTATACTCCTAATGATTTTGTGATTTTCATAATCCCATATGCAATAACCAAAATCATCAACCCCATATCCAATAAAGGTACATTTCTTGGATTTAGCCGCAAGCTTTGTTATTTTTTCTTTATCAATATGGACAAATGCTTCACAATCAAAAGTTATCAGAAATGAGTAGTTTACATTTTTACCTGTCCATGCCTCCTTTGGAATCCCATTGTCCAAAGTGTTTGAAGGCCCTTTGTTTATTAAGTAAACAATAGTATCTACAACATCAACCCAAAACTTTAAGGGCAACCCTGCATGCAATCTCATACACCTTGCACGCTCCATGATCATTCTATTGATCCTCTCTCACACACCATTTTCTTGTGGTGTTCCAGGGACTGCCTTCTCTTTACAAATCCCGTTGTATGAACATTAACTATCAAACTTCTTGCTGCAGTATTCACCTCCATTATCGGATCTGAGACATTTCAACTTTTTTTCTTGTCTCATTCTTAACCAAAGCTTTCCACTTCTTAAAAGTAACAAACACATTAGATTTCTATCTAATGCAATAAACCTAAGTTTTCTAGTTACATCAACATAATAACGAGAGTCACCAAGATATTGTACCTGAGTCGATCCCCATACATATGTATGCATAAGCTCTAACTTTTCACTCTCTTCTATTTCCCAACTCTGAGAAATCTAACTCTCTTATGTTTTCCATAAACATTGTTCTCATAGAATTCCAAACTTACCTACTTTAGATCTGGAAGCAATTTCCTTGAGTGAAGAATCTGCATTCCCTTCTCAAAATCTGCATCCCCTTCTCAATCATGCGGCCAATCCTATGATGCCATAACACTACACATATATTTGTGGAAGCTATAGAGATAGAGTAATCAGTATTATGAGGACATAAATACAACATACGTATCCTATCTCCTTTTGCTATTACCAATGCTCCTTTAGTGATCTTCCACCACATTTTCTCAAATGTAGACAAACAACCGCTATCTATCAAATGCCATGTTGAGATCGTATTTATTTTCATAGCTGGAGCATGCTTTACATCTTTTAACAACCATTCATTTCCATTATTTTACTTAATATGTACCTTACCCATTCCAACAATTTTACATGGTTCATCACCCCCCCCCAATCAAACATGTCCAAAATCACCTAGAACATAATCATGAAAGAATTTCCTATGGGGTGTAGCATGAGATGAAGCCCCTGAATCTACTACCCAATAATTAGTAGTATTATCTAATGCAAGAATCAAATCATCTCGTAACACCTCATCTGCTACATTTTTTTTCTCAGTAATCTCCTGCTGCCTGCCTCCTTTCTTCTTTAGAGCTCTACAATTTTTCTTCAGATGTCCTCTCTTACCATAGTTCCAACACTCTATCTTTTTTTGTCTGGACTTGGACCTACCCTTTCTAGACTTGTTGTGATTACTTGGGATCCTTCCTCTCTCCCTTTATCTTCCCCTGCTCTCTGTGGTCAATGCATTACATGATATCTCACCTATGCTTTTTCTCCACGTTTCCTTGGTAAGAATAACACCAAAAACATCATTAAATTTAAGAGTGTTTAAACCAGGTACAAAGTTACTTACAACCATGATCAGGCCATTCCAACTTTCTAACAATGAGCACATTATTAGAAGAGCCCTAACCTCATCATCAAAGTTCACTTTCACAGAACATAGCTCACTAGTAATCATATTCAATTAATTTAAATGTTCAGTAACAAATCCACCTTCTGACATCTTCTTATTAAATAAACACTTCATTAAAAATACCTTGCCGGAAGCCGAGGTTTTTTCATAGAGCTTAGCCAAAGCGTTCATCATATCCTCCATTGTCTTTTCTTCCGAAATATTGAAAGCCATAGATGAAGCCAAGCACAACCGTATTGTTCCCAATGCCTTTCTGTCAAGAACCTCCCATTTTTCGTTCTTCATAGTTGTCGGTTGTTTTGTTTTTTTGCCCAACGATAGGTATATATCCTTCTGGTACATACAGTCCTCCATTTATGCCTTCCATAACTGTTAGTTTTTCTCGTTAAATTTATTGGCCCTAAACTTTCCTTCTTCTGCCATTTCTCCCACTCAAACCATGAACCCTTCTTTCTTGCGAGTTTACCAACCAAATAGACCTTTGGCTTTGATACCAATTATTAGAAAAACAGGATCGCAGAGCAATAACAATAAACGATAAACAAGATGCAAATATTAAAACACATTACAAGAGAGACACACATATAACGTGGTTCACCCAAGATCAACTACGTCCACACAAAAATTGCCAGTCCTTTATTATTATACCATCCAGTAAAATGAATGGATACAACCTACAACAACCCCGCTGCACTTCATCTTCACTCTCTCACACGCAATCACAAAGATTGTTTTATAATGCTACAATACAATACACAAACTTATTATGATGCTTTCCTTTTATAGGGTAATTACCATGGGAAAATACCATAGGTCAACCAATACCATGTTGGTATGTGAAAAGGGATCCTAAGGATGAATTCTAACGAGTAAATCATCGTGCGCGGAGGGCATGGGTTGTGTTGGAAGGAAGGTTTGAACGAGATGGAGAGAGTGAGCCGATATGTTTGTATATGATAGCAAGACTGAAGAGGAGGGTGTTCGCCTAAGGTGTGGAAGAATATTTTGGTTAGGAAAGAGAAGAAGGACTCCAATAGGGAGAGAGAGTTTCAGTGAGACCAGAAGAGAGGACTACGAGTTGGTGCCACCGCTCGATGAAGAATCTTACGACGAAGAGGAGGAATATCAACTTATTTATGTGGATGAAGAAGAAGCGACAGATCCAAACCAAGACTAAGACATACCCATGACCCTGCGTATATTTCCAACATCTGAGGTAAGACCTAGAAGTGTGTCGAAGTGTGACTTTTCAAATTATAGTAATAATAGTAGCCAAGATATTAGTTAGGGAGTTTCTACTGGTGGAACATTCATTTCAAATTCATAAATACCCTTAGTACAAATGATATAAAGTGACATTAAGTTGCCTATATTCAATGGGAATAGGTTGGAAGACCCCGAGCAACATTGGTTTTTGTGTGAAGCTGTCAAGACAGTGCGATAGGTCCAGGATGAAGAGATCGTGCTCTTGACTGGTACATGAATTTTTCTGTGGTTCCTGTGGAAATCCCTCATAAGTCATTGGATTAGATTCGGTCTGGACTGGTAGATGAATTCAAGAAACTCAAGTCTGAGTCGCAATGCATCACAAAGTTAAAAGAAATCAAGCAATTGTCAACTGAGTCTGTATGGGACTTCGATTAGAGGTTTAAAACTCTAATGGCTAAGTTGAGTTTCTAGATGTACGATGTTCAACATAATGAATGGATTATTGCTACGATGCCACCACATATCCATGTTCCCTTGTTGCAGTAGAAGATCGTATCCCAAACTGAATCTCTTGAGCTTGCTATGAAATTTGAAGCTTCCCTGGTTGGAGAAATAGACGCAGGAATGATGCAAATTCAGTACGAGCTAGCCAATATAACGTTGCAAATATAAGATATCAAGAAAGGAAAATAAATCCAGGAGGAAGTCTAGTGTATGAGATGTAGAACTAAAGGCCATCATAAGGATCGATGTCCAGCTTTCTTGAATTATCTTGCATCAAGAGTGTCGAACCCAATAAATTCGCAAGGGATGCCATGGTGTCGAATTTTCTAGACAATATGTCATCGGTCAAAGGAATGTTTGTACCTTTAGAAGATAGTAAGTACACCTGCTAACTTATATTGTAAATTCTGTCAATCTATGGGTCATCAATCTGTGGGTCATGACAAAAAAAACTGTCGAGCATACCAGTTGTTGCATGAGAAGACGATCGAGACATATTTGATGAAAAATGATGAATAGATGCAGGATGAGCGAGCTCATACACAATACCCTCAGCCAAGGAGGGTGGTCCTTTTAGAGGCCAAGGATGAGGAGGAGGATTTGGTCTCAGGAGGGGCCAAATTATTTGTTATAATTGTGGACAACCAAGTCTGACGTTTTGCTAGATACTGCACTAATCCTACATCGACATGTTCATATTGTAAAGCATTGGACCATACTGTCGAAGAGTGCCCACAACTAATTGCTAAGTGGCATGCTAGAATCAAGGGAAACTAGAACCAACCTCGAAATGCAATCCAGAATGATCAGAATATTTCTATCGAACCTCTAGAACCTAACATTGCTATTGTAACAAGAGGGGGGTGTTACGATTGGAGGCAATCAAGGAGCAGCATGGGTAAATCCAAGAGTTCGACTAATGACGCAAAAGAAAGCATCATTCGATGTATAAAAAGAAAAAGGGGTCTTATTTGACACACATGATGAATTCATCGACAAAAATCATGCTTCGACAACTACCGATGTCCCAATATTGGATAATGGACCAATCATGGAAATGCCCCAAAGTTTTGATCAGTCATTCCAAAGAACGTTGACAGAGAAGGTAAGCAAATTGAAGAAATTATTTAAGAGTTGCTTAATTCTTACATAAGATAAAGATGCTTTAGTAGAGCTATCGACTCTATTAGAAGAACCTTTGTCGAGTATGCAACCAAGAAAAAAATTAACCATATTAGTAAAAAGATTGAAGACCAATCGAGAGTTACATATGAATGCTTAGATATGTGACTATGATATGGGTTTTATCATCCTTGATTTGGGATCAAATGTTAATATTTTAACAAGAAAAATAGGGAAAGCATGGGAAAGTCGAGACTGGTATGGTCTCTTGTTCATCTGTGTTTAGCTAATCAACTAAAGGTATTACCTATTGGTTGACTATCACAAGTTCTTGTTGAGGTGGAAGGACTCTAGACTAGATTTTGAAGTAATAAATATTGTCGACGATACAAATCTGTATCCATCACTTCTTGGGATCAATTAGGCCATCGACAATTAGATAGTCATAAATTTAAAAAAGAGAATATTATCATTTGAAGATAAAGAAATATGGGTAGTCGCTCCAATTGATCCTTTGGAAGGCCATAGATACGTCGAGCCAGTAAACGATGAAGGACAAGAATAATACCTAGATAATATTTACAATATTTCCTCTGAAAGGGATGACTATGCCAACCTGACAGTTGATGGTAAATTAAGTTGGCAAAGTAGTAGTTCCTGTTCCTCGGACTCAGGAGAAGCTATGGAGAATTGGCATAATTGACTACATGAAGTATCAATGCGGAAGTGTGCAAGGATCACGAATTCACTGTGACAGGTAGGTACTAAGGTATGTGATCTACCTACTTATGAAGGATTACCTAACTTAAATACCTTTCTTACAAATCTTGAAGACAAAGTCTTGGAACCACAACGCCTGTTATCCCTAGATGTTGCATTGAAAGCTACAATTGTCAGGTGGTGGGTTGTTCATAAATAATGTATTTTAGAATGATCACAATGTTGACAACTTCTAGAAATTAGATTTTGTGAGAATATTTCTTATACAATCCAGAAATACATGAGATTGACAAATCATGTCGACCACTTTGAAAATTGTCGCGTGACATGGAGGACATCGTCATGACAGGAATGGATTCATTAGTTCATACATACTTTGGACATGATACCCAGAAAATGATATACGTCGGTTGAGTTATGAAGAGAAACTGTAGAATGGGAAGAGCTAGATACTAGTTTCACACATGATTTTAGCTTTGCTGATGATAGTCCAATGGTTGATGTTGCTAAGCAAGTTATCAGAACCAATATTTTTAAAGACATCCATGTTTCGATGTCAATTTTTCCTTAGGTAAGTGCGACAATTCAAAATTGGATGGAGTGTTATAACATAACTAGTGAGCCTAAAAATAATTATCCGTGTGATATACATATTCCTATACCATAGTGTAGTCAAGTAGTGGAGGGATGAGGCTTATCAAATGATAAATTTATAAATCCCCTCAAAATAAAGAAGGTGAATATTGGTTCTCCAGAGAACCCAAAATTTGCCAATATCGGGGACTATTGGGATGATGAGACAATAGGGACGATTACATATTTATTGCATGAGTTCCATGATCTATTCCCAACTAAGTTCTCAGAAATGAAGGGGATTGTTGGTGATCTAAGAAAAATGAAGATCCTCTTGAAACCAGATGCAAAACCTGTCAAGCAACGACCGTACAGACTAAATCCAAGATATAAGGAGAAGCTAAAAGCAAAGTTAGATAGAATGCTAGATGCAAACATTAGCGAACCTGTCAAAGAATCGGAATGGATTAGCCCAATGGTTGTTGAAGATAATAAATCTGGTGAAGTCCGTATCTGTGTCGACCTACAGAAACTGAATGATGCTTGCGTGCATGATCCATTTCCTACCCCTTTCACCGATGAAGTATTGGAAAGCATAGGAGGGAAAGAAGTGTACTCACTCACTAATGGATTCTCTGGGTACCATCAAACAAGGATTGCAAAAGAACATTGGTACAAGACAACCTTTGCGATAGAATGGGGTTGCTTCCAATATAAGGTAATGCCATTTGGACTAAAAAATGCACCTATTATTTTTTTTCTAGAATAACAGTAGTTGCTTTTAAAGATTTTATCCATAAATATGTTAAGATATACTTTGATGATTGGGCATTATATGGGCTAATTAAATATTATATTGGGCTAATTAAATATCATGTTAAATTCCAATGGAACGAACAATGTCAAAAGATCCTGTATATCCTCAAGAACAAGATGGTCTCATCTCCTATATTAGTATTTCCATATTGGTGGAAAGAATTTCATGTACATGTTGATGCATCATCTATCGCGCTCGACGTAGTACTTGCACAATTGGATGAGGGTTTTCTTTATCACCCCATTGCATTTTCTAGTAGGAAATTGTCGACAACAGAAAGGAATTATGCTATGACTGAAAGGGAAGGACTTGCTATGGTATATTCTCTCCAAAAATTTCAACATTATTTGTTGGGAGGTCATTTCCAGATGTTTACAAACCATTCTACATTAAAGTACTTGTTCAATAAGCTAGTGTTGGGGGGGAAGACCTGTCAATGGCTTCTTCTATTCCAAGAGTTTGATTTTGAAATAATTGTGAAGTCGAGACGACCGAATGCAGGACCTGACCATTTGTCAAGGTTAGAAAGTGGAGAAGAACCTAATAGTCTAGATGATAATCTTCCCGGCGCACAGTTATTTGCAGTCAAATTGATGATGATCACTACAAAGACATTGTACATTTCTTGACTACAAGGTATGCACTAGAAGGATTCAACACAACACAAAAGAAGCAACTAGTTGTAAAAGTTGCAGACTTCCAAATGATCGTTGGGAAATTATAAAAAATGGGACCAAATGAAATACTCCGTTAATGTGTCTTGGAACATGAACAACCAATGGTTTTGAATGAAGCACATACTGGTGTGGTAGGAGGCCATTAAGTAGGAAAAACAACAACACGCAAGATTTTACAAGCATGATTATGGTGGTCTACTCTTCATGGAAATGATTGGGATTATTGTCACAAATTTGATATTTGTCAACGTGTTGGGAAACTGTCATGACAAGATGAAATTCCACTAGTACCACAAGTAACTTTGCAATATTTTGATAAGTGGGATGTCGACTTTGTGGATCCCATTAACCCATCAGGAAAACAGATGGGTGCATGACAGACTATTTGACCCAGTGGGTCAAAGCAGCACTAGTAAGAGATTGTACTATTGTGACTGCTGCAAGATTTTTATTCGACCATGTATTGACCAGGTTTGGAAGCCCAAACATTCTAATAAGTGACCAAGGTACACACTTTGTTAATCAACTTATTAAAAACCTGACTAAGGATTTTCAAATTCAACACAAAAAGACAACACCATATCACCCACAAGCAAACAATGTTGTTGAAGCATTTAATAAAATCTTAGAGAATGCATTGACTAAAATATGCAATGTTCAGAGGGATGATTGGGATCACAAGATACTTGCAATCTTATGGGATTATTGCACCACTTGAAAAAATATGACAAGACACACCCCCTTCAGATTGGTCTATGGACAAGAGGTTGTTATTCCACTTGAATATATTGTACCCAACGTTAGAATAACTACAATTATTGAGATGACAGATGTTGGCACAATAGAAGAAATATTTTCTCAGCTATTATAGATGGAGGAAGATTGCTTTATTTCAAGTTATCATCAACGTGTTGAGAAGGAGCGACAGAAGGTTGGCATGACCATCACACAAAATTCAAACAATTTTAGATAAGTGATTTTGTCCTCCTATATGACACTACATTTTTTAAACATATTGGCAAGCTCTGAACACACTGGTTGGGACCATACGTTGTCGTTTGTATCGCTGATGGTGATGCTGCTCGATTACAAAAATTAAACGACACACCCCTCGATGGATTGGTGAATGGAAGTCGGTTGAAACCTTATCAGGATAGCCATACTTCGCTTGACTGAAAAGGTAGTGGCTATAAAAAAAAAATATTAAAGTTTTGTATATACAATTACAATTTTTTCGTAGACTATACGTTTGTCACAAGACCAACATCTGTCGCAAGATACAGTTGGATTGCAGTTAAATGGAAGTAGTGGGAGATTTTGACGGCTTGCTTTTTGTCAAATATGTAATTAATGCCTAATAAATGCATACTTTTACGGAGGGTGAAGTGATGTCTAGAATGCCAGTTTATCAAAATGATTGGAAAGATTGCCCCATGTGATAGGATTAACTGCCACCTTTTTCATTTATTGCAAACCCACGTGATTGAAAGACTTACTGCATGTGCAAGCCTATTTCATTCTCGAACAGAACTCTGTTACTCATTCTATCAAATTGCTAAGTTTCTTGAGTCGAAATATTTCTCTGCAAGCTATTTGGAGTTGGAAGTTGTTATCATGGAGATCCTTATGTTGAGCACAAGCACATTTCAAGGTTTGGGTATGGAGGTTCCCAGTGCTATACCCATTGTTAAAGAAGCTCCAAAGGTTGTGTCATGAACAGTTCTTGTCAATCCACCAGGAAGGAAGCGGAAAACTTACCACATAAGTTTTCTTAAGGAGAAGTCCAAAGCCACACACGATGTCAAAGCTTCAGGATATCGTTCATCGACAATTTTACCTAGATATATTCCACCAAGAACGGATGATGCTCCTATTGTAGTCATTCACAAGAATGCTAAGTATCCACTGGTAAAACCAACCATCCCAAAAGGCTTACATGTTACAAAAAACATCTTGCCAAATTTGAAGAAGCTCGCATTCACAGATCATGATTTACAAAGGTTTCATGAACTATAGATGTCGTGATACATGTTATATGTGTATCTTGTCAACGGGGGGCCTATTGAACCAGTTCCTATGGAGTGGGCTTGAGGACTGGAATAGTGAGGCATTTTGTTGTTAATGCATATGCCACATTTTGGTTGCATCGCAGAAGTCAATACATGTGTGAAGCAACTGTTAGTCTACCTCTATCGAGGCTTCTAATGGATGGGACACCGTATTTTGGTCAATGCCGACCTGATTTCTGCCATCATTGGGATTCCTAAGGAAAAGGTCGATCCAACACCGTTCTTTGCTAGAAAGGAGCATGATCCATGCGTAGTCGGGCAGATGAAGAAGAAATACAAACTTGCATGAGATCAGAGGGGATTTTCTATCAATGATACAAGTGTTCAGATTGCATCAAAAGTGTTGTACAACAAGCTACTCAAAAAGATGAAACCGAACCAATGCATTGCTGGTACTATCGCTGCAGTAGAGTAGTGTGCAGGTGGCATACAAATGAACTGGTATACCTATCTGCCTAATGAATTGTTGGTAAACGCCATTGAGGCCCAAGAAAAAGGCAATCCATTTACTTATTCATGGCTGCTAATTTTGATATCTTTTGTCGTGTGGGATGAGCCACCAAATTATCATTGGATGGATGTGGATGCTGCATGTTGTGAGGCGCATTACTAGAACTTGTGGTATGAGATGAGGAATCGACGTTGACAAAAAAAAACATTGAGTTCTATTTACATGCTGATGCACTCAGGCATCACATTGGAAAGCAATCTCAGATAGCCATAGAGACTATCCAACGGTACCAGATTGTGATCAGATTTTCTATTGAGGCTCACCATATATACTTTCAACCATGTCAAGACCACCAACATCGATGGTTGACCACTAATTTTTTGTTAAAAGAGGAAGAAATTGAACTAATTGTTCGGGATTGGCCCAAGGAATGGAAGTAGCATGTCACAGATGACCAAATATTTGCTGAGACCGACCCGCGACAGGGTGGAACGTCGAGAACGGAAGGAGGAGACCATCAGGACAAAAAAATCCCATACAGTTTCCCTTGTGAAATAAATGAAGAATCTAGTGCCACACCGAAGGATCCTTCACTGGGAGAAAAAAGGAAGGCATATCAAGAAACCAAGAAGAGTCGCAAGAAACAAAAGGATGTTAAAACCTCCATTAGTGGTGGCCTTATAGATGCAGATTATAATTTGATTGCTGATCAAATGGCAGAAGTTGCTAAAGAAACTTGCTAAAAAATTGATGCTTAGAATACAGACTTGGTAGGATTCATCACTCACTTGTTGGAAACTCTTTGCGTCGTAGTAAAAGAAGTAAGGGTAGCAGTCAGTCGGGACCCATTACAGTTGCAGTCACATTCGCAAGAAGCCGACCCTTCTACCAGAATACCCGGTTGAAGTTCCATTTTCTCAACAACATCAAAAGTTTCAAGTGTCGCATAAAGCACATGATTTGGGAACACATGAACATACTAATATGATTAAGGACATTGGTCATGTAAGCATCAACCTCTATATGATACCAATGTTTCTACTATATAACACAACGTGATGTAGTTGACAAGATTAAGGTGAGGGAACATGCGGTATATGAACAATTGGATCATTCAAAGAAAATTGTATCTTCTCTCCAGACAAAAGTGTAGGAAAAAAACCAGAAGACACAAAGATGGAAGCAGGACAGGTAGGGACTGGAACAAGCTGTCGTGTTCTCTTGCCATGAGATTCCAAAAGTGGGAGTTACACCTGGAAATCTCCTATAACCTTGACTCATTTGGCTAGGGGAAGTGGTTGTTGATTTCTGCCAGCACATTAGAAAATTAGTAGCAAATATGTTTCCCAGTACACCCCATGCAGTAAGTGAAAATGTACAGCATATTTAGGAGGCTAAGGGACTTTGTGCCAAGGCATATGCGTAGGTTTTTCATGCTTGGGAAGCCTTGATGGATGATGAGGAATTGTAGCAAGTGACAAAGAAAATTCATACAATGGAGGCAAATCTAACTGAGTTAGGAAATTCATTGAAGACATTGTTGTCGATCAAGAAAATGAGCAAGGTTGTTGACTTGAAAACCTTATAGCAGCAAGTTGCCAAACTACATACGCAACAATAGCGTCGAACTGAACGTGTTGCAAAACTTCAGGAAGAAGTAGAACAGGTCACAGGGACCATCCACCTGATACATGAATAGGTTCGATAAGTGCTAGGGGCAATAGAAACGAAAACTTTGGAACCTATCAGTTCCGAAGTTGTGAAAAAATTATGAAAGTCAAAGAAAATGTTGAGTGACAGGTAGAAGATGTAATGAAAAATTGTCAAGAGTTTCAAAATAAGATAAATGTGACAGAGATTTCTAGCTAAAGTGGATTGGGATGAGCCACAAGTGAGTGTTGGGGGCCTGTTGGCCCTAGGAAAGTATGTAAGAGTTTTGGTCATATGTTTTCAGGAATCTGGTCGCAGGATGAACAAATCTGCGATAGAACAAGGAGAGAGTAAGTCGAATCCAAGAATTCAACCAGTTTTGAGGAGACACTAAATGTAAACAGTCAGTTAAGTTAGACAAGTAGTTTATTTTGGGTATTGGGAATGAATGTAAACTCGACTGATAGAGCATATATAAATGTAAAGGGATTTATTGGGTTAGTTAAGAAATAATCGAATACTAGTTAAGTACTAGTCAACGGTTAGAAGACGAGTCATGAAAAAGTTTATAAGGTTGATCCATAAGTTGTGTGCATGGATGATAGTAACGAATTGGATGAAACAAAATAAATGATGTTTGCAGAACATAAGCATTCAAGACATGACTTATGCCAGATGAAGAGTGCTTTTGTGGTTTTCTCCCGTATGGGTTTCCACATTAAACTTCTATGTCTATGATGTCTGTTTATACTGTGTCTAAAGCTTTGTGAGTTTGTCGTGATTGATATTGTTAATAACAATGTGGAATGTGATAATGAAACTATGATAGATATGATTTAGATTTGTATATGTTATATACTGTGTTATTTGTCGATGATGGTTCATCTATCTTCTTTATTTGAGTAGTTTGTTTAAACATCACCATGGGAAGATCCCCTTCTATAACTATAGAATCTTGGTTCTTGCAATCCCCATAGGTATCTTGGGTGAGACATCACTTACATCACAGGTGTTTCCGATGGAGTTATACTCTGTTAGGTCAGTGCCTTGGGTTTTTTTGGTCGACTGGAGTCTGAACTTGGGCTAGTGGAAACGACCCAAAAATGTAGCTTCCAACACTTCTCTTCAGTGTGACCATTGATATTACAATGGTTAGAGTGGTTTTTTGGATCTTTGCACTGGCATGTCATGGTTGTAGTCTTCTTATCCTTTCCCTTCTACTTCTTCTTCCCCTCCTTAGAAGGAATCTTAATTCTCTTTTGGTTTTGAACCACTTGGTTGTCCTTTTTTCTAGCCTATGTTTTCCAAGTACTATGCTTGTACACAAGTTTCATCAATTAACTTTGGCTTAAAGAGTGTCACCTGCCTCCGCATGTGACTATGTAGTACCCCCATATAATTAAGGAGTATATATGGGTTCTTGGGTGAGATACCCAGCATGATAGTCGTCTTCTTTAACTTGATGGTGTATTCTTTCACACTTTGCCCTTACCTTTGCCTCAAGCCATGCCAATGAATCCATTGGTCCTCTAATAATTGATTAAGAGGTGAGACTCAAAGAGGAGCCTCACCTCTTAAGCTAAACTCTCAATAACATAAGTTAGAATAAAAATAAACTAGAACAAGAACTCAATATCATAAGAGAAGCCTAATACTGACTTTCATTAGATGAAGACTTGATAGCCTTTATATAGGAATTACAATATGGTACACAATGGACAATACCAAAGAGGCTGACTAACTAACCATTATTTAATATTATACGACACTAACTAATCTAGCTGCTATTAGGTGGGAACAAGAGCCTTATACAATAAATGAGAGGGGGGCCTCTCATTGGCCCATCTACATACCCGATTAGGTAGAATTGGGACTTGATGAGGGTTTTAAAGTCCTCCCATTAAGTTACTAATAGGTCACCCTACAACATAAGTGCTTCCATGTGGCTTTCCCACTAGGTTAATTCATGGCCCTCTAACTTTAATCAAGGAAATGAGGTATTTTGATTATCAGCTATTTGAAGGATACTAAAATAAACCTCTAATTGTTGCAACTAGTTATTCAAATTTAGAGTAACGATCTCACCTTGTTACAACTTGATGTCGACTTTTGCTTCCATATTGAAGAGAGATTGGGAAGGAATGTTGGTATTGGAACTCGGTTTCTCTCTCTCGGGCTCTTTCATCAGATCCTTTTTTGGGTCACTTTTATATTCTGATTCCCGTCAAATTCGAAATCTGTGTTAAAGCCTCCAAAATACCCCAAAGCCTCCAAGAAGTTTGACATGTTGCATGAGATAATGCATTGTATTTCCAATTTTGAAAATCGTTGCTCATAATCATTTGTCACTCCTTGAATAAACTCATCCTCCATGGCTAGGGTATGAAGACTTTTTTTCACCAACTAATGGATCCAACGATTACCCACAAAACCTAAAGAAAATTTACTTTGATACCAATATGACCAATAAACTAAAGTTGATATTCCATTACAACAATTCGTCACAACAGATCTTCTAATTTAGTTCTTTTTTTATTAGCTTATATTTATTGAATGCTAAATAACTGGAACTGAAACACGAATAACTAGAGCAAATAAGTACACAAGACATATCCTAGGAAAATCTATCATGGGGATAAACCCAACCACAAGCAAAGAATATGCCTTTCTCTTTATGTCAAAATACAAATACAAAGGAAATGGTACTCTCTATCGAGTTACCTATGACTTTGCGACCATAATGGCTACTATAGGATCTCCTTCTTCCTATATTATGGTCTAAATTCCACTCCCATGATGTTGGTCATGTTAGGATTATATAATCCTCCCTTGTCCATACATAGTCTATTTGATCATCTTGTCTATCTTAGGGAGACATTATTATTGTACTAGAGTGGGGAACACATATAGAGGTTAACTGCCACTTACTGCATGTTCATGAATGAGTTTATGTGCATCTGAGACCAAACCCTACATTATAGGAGCCACTCTGAGTGCCACGAGCAACCTCCATCAGTCGATTGTGGTAGGTAGGAAGTTATGCTAAGTCAACCTTCAGTTAGATCACTCTCATTTAGTATAGCACTAGTTTTGCATGGATGCATGGGGAAGTGGTGCCTTTTTCCACCTACCTCATCAGTTTAAATGGTTTAACTAGTTTAACTGATTGTAAGATAGATTTAGACATCAGGAGTTAGACTAGTGGCTCCCATGTAGTGATTTAGACACTCTCAGTTATCCAGTCAGTCAGGTTTAGTTGGTATATTTGAATCTTATCCACATGATTCGAATTCTCCTTACTGTAACACTATTGTATACTACTGGGAATAATGAAGATTAATGTTGTAATTAACTGACCAATTCTGATCAGATTTGTCTTATTTAGTGTACATTGTTCTTGATATTCCACTGCATAATTCCACTTCTCAATTGCTCTCATTTTCCTGTAGATCAATGGTTCACAAATTTAACATGGTATCAGATCCTTGTTTAGACTAGTAGAAAGTCTTGTCCAATGTCCACTGTACACCATAAACAATTGAGTTTCCACATAAATCGTGGAATGATAGCCTTGCTCCCTCTGAATTCTTTTCAGAGAATTTTATCCAGATGTGACGGACTCTGAGAAAGTGTACATGTCGAGGTGGAAAGGCTTGAAACTGACATGATTGCGAATTGATTTGGATTTTGCAATGTTATTTGTAGGTACCTACATATCTTCTTAAGGAATTGACTGTTTCAACGTACAAAAAGATGGATTCTTCAACTCTCGTACCCTGAATCCTTACACCCTTCAACTATTTTGATTATAGGGAAGATATGCAGGTAGCCTTGCACAAGATTGGTCTGTTTAGGATGATAATGGGCAGAGAAACTGAGCCCCAACAATATGTTGAGAAGAACATATTTTTGAATCAACTTGATGAGGCCTTCAACTTCATGTGTACTCACATCTCTCGGGATATTTTGTTCCATCTTGAGGGACTAAGGACCCCAAAGGAATATTGGGATAAGCTTGAATCTTTGTTTGGAAAACAAGATGAACTTTGAGGGCATATATTGGAGAATGAGCTCATTGCATTACAACCCGAGAATTTCGTATCTATTTAGCAATTCTTTACAAAATACAAGTCACTAGTACTGCAATGCAAATAATGTGGATTAGAGAGGAAAGATGAGCAGCTTGTGCTATCTATACTGAGCAAGCTTGCTCTGAGTACTCAATATTTGTCTCTACATTCTATTCAGGAAGAGTTTCGATCCCGAATTGGAAGATGCCTTCTCTAGATGCTTTTGCTGAGTCCTTAATACAAGAGCAAGATAAATTGGTTCAAATGGGAGCGATTCATACCTCCAAGAATCAAGCACTCTTGATGTCAAACTCAAACAATGCACAATATAGAAGGAAGCACAAAGGGAAGGATCCCAAAGCCACTGATACGAAGCCAAAGGAGAACCAAAGATCTTCCGATGGAGCCTCGAGTTCCAAGAAAAAGAAGGATTTTGAGAAGACTAGATGTCCATACTGTATGAGAGGATTTCTTCCAAATATCCAGTGCATGAAGAATAAAATTGACCAACTGTCAACACTCCTTGAATAGAATAATATTTCCCTCCCACAAGGACCAAAGAAGTTTGATGCTGGACAATTGAGAGAAGATCATGAGAGATGACATGCCTTCGAGGAAGGCCTCACTTAGTCGAAATCTTACTTGATTGATTCTGGAGCATCCAACCACATGGTTGCCTCCAGGGAATCCTTCTCCACTCTCACTCTATCAGGAGGGCCTAGCATTCACATGGGAGATGACTCCCAAATCCCAGTCGGTGGGATAGGTTCTATTAAAGTCCAACATGGTGAGTTGAAGAATGTTCTCTATGTTCCCTCTCTTGCAGCAACTATGTTGTTTGTTTATTAGATGACTCATATAAGCTCTCCCAAGAGAGTTACATTCAACTATGACTCAGTGGAAATCACTGAAAAATATACAGGAAATCTCATAATGAAAGGGTTTGCTAACCATGCTCAAAGGCATATGAGTTCTCCCATTTCCTGCCTGCCTCACATCCAATAGATTTATTGACTCGTGCCAAAAACACCAACAAGCTTTGGCATGAGAGATTTGGGCATCTCAATTTCAAATATCTCTAGCAACTCCATAATGGAAAAATGTTGAAGGATTGCCTCTCATCCAAACATTAGATGGAGTATGTCCTGGTTGCTTGGTAGGTAAGGATCCAGAGAAGAGGTATGAAGTTGGGAAGGCAACTAGAGCTGCCTCTACACTTGATCTGATACACATTGATGTTTCAATACCAATGTCTACAACATCAATTAGTGGTTCCAGGTATTTCCTTACTTTTATTGATGATTGTTCAAGGTTCTACTTGGTATATTTCATGAAACATAAATCAGAAGTATTCAAAAATTTTAAAGTTTTTAAAGCTTTAATTAAGAATGGTTTCATGAAGAATATCAAGTCCATCAAATCAGATAATGGGGGGTACATTAGAAGATATTTTTAGTAGTATTGTGAATCAGAGGGGTTTTGAATGGAAAACTCAGTTCCATACACACCACAACAGAATGGTGTGGCTGAGAGGAAAAATAGATCATTGAAGGAGATGGCAACTTGTCTTCTCCAAGCTAAGAATATTCCTCCTTCTCTTTGGGATGAAGCTGTAAACTGTGCTTCATACATATAGAATAGAGTGCCTCACAAATCAGTGTTTGGGGCCAGTCCTTTCGAAGCACTGCATGGGCATAATCCTAATGTCTCTCACTTGACAGTTTTTGGTTCCAAAGCTTGGGCTAGAATACCCATGGATAAGCGAAAGGCCTTCCAATCCCAGAGTAGCGAATGCATATTGCTTGTATATGCTGAAGATGCAAAATCATATAAATTGATGTAACTTGCAACTACGAAATGCTTCATAGAGCACAATGTCCAGTTTGAAGAAGATCAGTTGCTTGATCTACCACAATCCGAAGCACAATAAGGTATAAAAATCTTCCATTTCCTTTTGATGATGATATTTTATCACATGTTTTAGATTCAGATGAAGAGGAACAAGATCAACATGATCTTGATATTGAGGTTGTACCTCATGAGAATCTATATCCAAATCCATCACCCATCCCAAATCAGTGGCCTAAGCCTAAATGGGCCCGAAAGCTCATTGAAGCAGCCAGGGATGGTGTTGGGAATCCAGAAGACAGAAGGATAACACAGTCCCAGTATCAAAATGAGCATGTTGCACTCTCTCACATAGCTTCGCTATCTACAGAGGTGTAACAAGCTTCCAGGAAGTACTACTTGATTATAGCGAATGATCAACCATTTGGCCCACATAAGAGCAAAATTGATCATTCCATTCCTCCCCCATAAAGAAGAAACACAAAGAACACTCATCAGATTGGAAGAAAATTGAGAGGTTCACATGCACAGTCTCAGGATGCTATTGCATAGAAGAACCAAGCTACTGCATTGTTGCTGCATAGTGCTACAAATTGCAGCAAAAAAAATTCCCACTTATAAATTCCCTCATGCCACAAAACAAATGCAGTCACCACACATCAAACCAAGTGGGTGTAGGGTCAATTCCTTCAAATGAAATGAGTTGTTTATTTCTTCTTTAGAGAAACCACGTGTCGACATGGTCCATTGTCTCAAATTAAATGAGTTATTTATTTATTTTTCTTAGTTCCAAAAATCATGATTGATGCATGGTTGATTTCACATGATAGGGGTCGAGTCCCTTTAGTTGAGCATCAAAGAACTTCATAATTTTATCAACCTTAGTTCCTATGTAATGTCAGGGTAATGTTTGACTCAATTTTAAATTTTGATGATTATCTTGCTAATAACCTTATTAGTGAATTTTCGACTCTCACATAGTTTAGTTGGGAAAATTGTATTTCTTTTCTTTGGTATTATGCAATCTCTCTATTTGTTTGTCAAATCCTTGTAATTTTCATTGGATTTAAGAATCCATGGTATAGGGCTCCATTGATTTATTGGTTTAGTCCATCTGGTTCATGTTGTAATGGGCCTTAGGTGTTGGTTGAGGACTTTGTAACCCACATGAACTTGTTCTTTTGGGTTGGGGGTGCTTTCACTACTTCAAGTGGTGGGGGTTGGTTCTCTTGGTTTAGTATTTTTATATGGTTAGCCTCTTTCAGGTGGGTTAATGCTTGCTGGGTGGTACTCTTGGTGTCCTACTAAGGCTGGTGTTCACGGATTTCCCTGTGTGCCATGGGAAATGTCAAAGGGATATTTTTCAATTTCGAAGGATTCTTAATAAACATGGAGAATGCAACAGTGATAATAACACTCCAGTCTTTTCAGTTATAACCATAGTACATTGTAATGAACACTAACATTGGTATTATAATGGGGTGGTAATGGATACACTCATACAACAAAAGAGATAGATTCAAGTTTTGGAAGCAAAATGTTCACAACTTAGGTGTATGGAATCCAGTCTTACTAATAAATCTCATGCAACCACCTCGAATCTTTGTATGTCACTGGGCTCTTCGCCTAGGCAACTCAAAGAGGAAGAAATTGTCCACCAGTTACTTGAATACATGGAACTAAAGAACCAAGGACCACAAGAGGCAATTATGGAACAAGAAGAAGCTAAGAGCATGCACACCTTTAATTAAAATATAGTAATTATGTTTTGCAAAACTGTACTTATTTTTTATATTTTCTTTCGAGTACATACTTGTAGAAACTCTCTAAAATGCTTTGTGAAGGACTCCTATTTCTTTTTTGATTCTTTTTGTTTGATGGAATGTTGTTTTTTGAACTCATATTTAGCATTAATTTTCTAAATTTTCTATTCTTATGCTATACAACTTGGTTCAAGCCCTTTAATATAAAATTATACACATTCTTATTAAAAATATATAGAAACAAAAAGTAGCGTTAACATTCACGTGATCCATGGGACAACTACATTTATTTCATGCACACACCATTAATCCACTTTGCTAGCTTATGTAATAAGTTTCAAGTATGATGGCTACAATTATTTACCATATACTACTCTCCGATGCCAACTTATTATTTACCATATAGTAAGTGCTTAAAGGCTGTAATGATAAAAATTGATTTATCTAAAGCTTATGATCGTGTTAGTTGGACCTATCTTCGGGTCATACTTTCCCAAATGGGTTTTTCTAGGACTTTCATTTCTTGGGTCATGAGTAGCCTTTCTTCTGTATCATTTTCCTTGCTTATAAATGGAGTTGCAACTTCTTTCTTTAAATCTGGCAGGGGACTTAGACAAGGTTGCCCTTTGGCACCTTTACTGTTTCTTATTGAGGTTGAAGGTCTAGGAAGGGCTCTTTTTTTGCCAAAGACTGTGGGACCTATCATGGTTTATCTTTTGGTAATGATATTGTCTTAACACATGTTCTTTTTGTGGATGACATTGTTATGGTCAATGATGGATCCGAACAATCTCTTTCTACTTTATATGAGATCTTAATGATATTCTGTAAGGCATCCAGGATGAAGATCAATGATGATAAATCTTCTTTATATTTTTCTTGTCTGGAAGAATCAGAGGTTATTACTTTAGAGAATATATTTTCATTTTTAGTTGACAGAATTGAGAATGGTATGAAGTACCTTGGGTTTTATCTCAAACCTTGCAGATACCTTTTAAAGGTCTGGGATTGGCTGATCATAAAGGTGGAAAAAAGGATTAACAACTGGAGCTTTCGCTGGTTATCCAAGGGGGGTAAGTTGATACTGATCAAAGCAGTATTAGAGGCCATTCCGGTCTATTGGATGCACTTTTGGATACCGGTGGGGATTATTGAGAAAATCAGAAAGCTTTGTTTCAAATTTCTTTGGTATGGAAATCAGAATTCTTATGGATTACCTTGGACATCCTGGAATATTTTGGCAAATCCAAAGTCTTTGGGTGGTTGGGGACTGAAAGTTCCTGTTGTTTTTGCTAAAGCCCTTACAACTAAAAATGTATGGAATATTATTCATGGAACGGATCTTTGGGTTAATATTGCTGTTCAGAAATATATTCATCCATTGAATATATTGGAATGGATTAGATCTCCTGTTAAAAAGAAAAAATGCATATCAATATGCTGGAAAGCTGTTATTTGGGATTTTGAAATTATTGGTAATTTTTTGGTATGGAAGATTGGAAATGGAACTGCTGTTCGTATTGGAGTAGACCCTTGGATAGGATGTAAATGGAGACATTCTTTGCCTCCTTCCATGATTGAAAAATTACAATTGGCTGGTTTTTATTTTTTATCTGACATTGGAGTTCATGGCTTGACAACGTTGATGGCCCAACAATGGTTTAATGCAGATTTTATTGGCTTTACTGGTCCTCAGGAGATAGTTGTTTGGAATTGTTATTTAGCCATTCTTAAATCTAGCCATGTAAGGTTTTCAAATGATGATGATGCTCTGGTATGGAATTTATCTAAAACTGGTCATTATTCACCTAAAGAAGGTTATGCTCAGCTTATGAACAGGGAAGTGGAGCATATCTGGTGGCGGAAAGTTTTATGGAAGTTGAAATGTCCACTCAAAACAAAAATATTTTGTTGGTTTATCTTTTCTGGTAAAGCGTTGACTTGGGATGTTCTTATCAAGAAAGGTAGAGAAGGACCTGGTAGGTGTTACTTGTGCAAAATGGAATGTGAATCCAATTTTCATATTGGAGTGGACTGCCCTTTTAATCAGAATGTTTGGTTACTTATTGAGGACAAATTGAAATTCAATAACCTTTGGAGGGGAGAAACTATGTCAGAATGTTTCAAAACTTGGTGTTTAAATTTGGAGGTTGCAAATTTTAAACATTTACCTATCATTGTCTTATGGTTCATTTGGAAGGCCAGAAACTTGTCTTGTTTTGAAGATCTTTCTCTGACAGCAGCACAGGCATCTAGCTTCAGTCTGGGTATGATGATGGGCCTTCCGTAGAAGAGTTATGTGGCTTCTATAAGATCTATCTTTGTGAAAGTTATTGATAAAACCTTTGCATGGGGTTTTTTTTATGGTTCTGCAGCAGGGGAACCAAAAATTTGTGGAGCTGGAGGTATGTTGTTTATATCAGATGTACATTTTTTCTCTTTTAAGGCTGGATTAGGTTTGGGTACTAATAATTTTTGTAGAATTATGTGCCCTCAAGCTACTTCTCTATCTGGCTAGGAGGAACTCATTGGATAAAATCCATATTTTTGGTGATTCTCAGTTAGTTATTAACTGGGCATCTGGTAAGTTCAGATTAATGAATTTAGAGTTAGCCATGATTCTTCAGGAAGTTAACAAGCTTACTGACTGTTTTGATTATGTGTTGCTCAAACATATCTATCGGAAAAGAAATTCTACTGCAGATGCTTTGGCAAAAGCTAGAGGATTGGTTTTGGAAGGTTACTGGACCATCAAGGAACATCGTGCAGATGAAGTTGTGGAAACCTTTCATATTTTTTAATTTGATGATGCATTTTGGGACATGGGTTTTATTGATCAGATCAGGATTTTTGGTTATGCTGTTTTTGGTGACATCATGTTGTTTTTTGTTTTTTGGAATATCATGGTTGGATGATTGACTTTGGTGGGCACATATATCAGTTTTGAGATTGATGAGCAGTTTTTTTTGGAATATCATGGTTGGATGATTGACTTTGGTGGGCACATATATCAGTTTTTTATGAGACCGATGAGTAGTTGTGAAACTGTTTTTTATTTTGATATGGTTGTAATTGCCAGATGACATAAACTTGGGTTTTTTGTGCTCGATATGGAGCAATATATTGACAGTAACTACCAGCTATAAGGTTGGGTTTTTTTTTGTGTAAATGGACATTAGAGCCATCTGTTGAATGTAAATAAATTTATTTACGAATTTTTTCCATGAAAAAAAAAACTTATAGAGCAATGTGTGAACAAAATAATTTGGATTTTGAAAATATAAATGCGAAGCTAGTGCAATCTTTTACTCAAAGTTTATCTATGGCTATTCATGTTTTATAATCACATTTTCTAAAATTTTAGTTCAATGAACATAGTAAAATATCTCTAGGTAAGGTATTGACATAATTTATGAACTTCAATATGTAGATGTGACGTTAGTGATGTAACCTATCCTATGTTTTATTAAGGATGTGATCATGAGATAAGATTAAGTCTACACAAACATTTTGCTTGCCTCTTTCCCTTTTTCTATGTAAAAGGGGGTTGGACTTTGGTACTAGAAGGCTATTGAATCTTCTCAAAATTGTTCCCTTTATCTATGTAAAAGGGAGTTGGACTTTAGTGCTAAAAACCTATCGAGTATAATCCAAACTTAGTATTGGCTTTTGTTGTTAACCCTCTCTAAAAGGGAGTTGACCTTTGGTGCTAAGATCATGTAATTTGTATTTGTTTTCTAAATAAATTAAAGTTTTTTACTATTTATCATAATATGTTGAAGACATTGAATGCAACACAATTAGTTTCCCTCCCCAAATGGAATTCAAGTTCTAATTTGTAAAAGGGTGTAATATGTGCATCCTAAAATTCCATATCAGTCAACCCAATTTCAAAGAGTTTGCTTCCAATCCATTGCTACATAGAATGGCATTAAGAGACCCAACTTCATAGGTATTTCATACTTTAGTTTTCAAAACTTTGAATCTCTTCTTATTATACATGAAATTTGGCAATGAAGCTTTAATTGTTTTTATTATTTCAACAATGAAATTCAAAGCATCCACATACATCTACAAGTTCCCAACATCATTCCTATATAATGATGATCATTTGATATAAATTCATGATGATTGCCATATACTCCAACCATGAACATGAAAATCCAAATTTTTGAAAGAAAAAATATCACCAACTTTGTATGAGCTTGCCTTTTATAATCTTGGTGACCTAGGCTTGCCTATACCACTATTAATTCATAATTGATTTCAACATAGTACTGAACTAACAAGAAATAGGTTTATCCTCCTCCACTGTCAAATTTGATGTCATCTCTAGCAAACCCATTGCCAAACCCTGAACCTATGATTGGGATTATTGATATTTCCCATCGAGTCCACAAGCCATTGCAGAGGTTCCAAGATCATGGTTATAAATCACATGAAGCCATGAAGATGCATAGGATAAGCCAAATGCCAATTATCCAGGTACTATATGGACAAACAAGATCACATATGTGGTCTTATAATACTCCCAAATGGATCAAAACTCTTTAACAATCACAACAGGGCATATGCTTCCATAACGGGAATGCCATATGAAGTAATAAATACAGCTCCTCCTATTGTGTTCAAGTGTTATTAATAAATTTATTTTCCATGCATCTATAGGGAGGGGACACCATGATCAAGACTATTTTTGAAGTTGTTTACCTTGATTTCTCATTCACATCTTTATTGATGGTCACTTATGGCAATGCGTGACAAGTGTGGGCTTGCTTGATAAGTCGTTTCATGCTTGATCGATAGACATGTGCATACCTTAATGGACATTGTATTTGTTAGTAACCCATTCATATTGTGGGGTTATATTGATTACAAGGGGTTTTGAATTCTTTGATCTCGTATTTTCCATGTGTTCACTGACAACACTATTTAATGGTTATGTAGTCATGTTCGATGTATGTGTGCATGGAATGCCTAGATTGTTGATTGTTTTTTTCATACAATGTTATCAGTCTATTTAATAAAAAAGCTACAGTTTTTTTGTTATTCAAGTACACGGAGTGGTTGCCTCCTTTACTAATTTTTCATGTTCAAACTAATATGGTGTTGATATGTTCAATTTTTTTGGGGAGGTGCGGGTTTTTGGGGAGGGGAGACATTCAATTCTTGTTGAAGGTGTGTACAACTTTATGTAATGCATGCTAATGAGAGAACTCAAGACTAACTACCCCTTTTTTCAAAGAAAAAAATGTATATTTGATATTTTAAGTAGAAATCAAAATATACATTACAATGTGTCTTTTCGACACTCCAAAGGACTAAGTTGCATTTTTGTTTTCTTTAAAGCAAAAGGAAAACATACTAATATGAGGTTGTTTCCTTGCAAAAATCCCAAAAGGTTACATTCTCATAGAGATCTTAGATTATAAACCAATTTTAAATATCTTAAATAATTGTTCATATCAACTATTTCATTGCATTGGTGAACATCTTTGTGGCTGCTAGTCTTTCAATGTATGCAAGTTACATATTCAAGAAGAGGTTCTCTTTCATTTGTTTCAACTGTGAATGAACACGCCTTCCTATGATAATAATACTTCCTTTGACAAATTTTAAATTATTTTTGTTGTGGCAAAAATGGCTCAATGGTGAGTTATATATCCTTTCCTTATAGGTTGCAAACAATGTTAAAGTATTGTAGATTCGGAAAATATTCTATTGTACTTTTGTTGTATTCTGCTTTAGAGATGTTATTCCTCCATTTGGAGATGTTCTTGATGTAGTTGGTCATGTAAAAGTCATGAGGTAGACCCTCAGTTGTAATTCGGGACAATAGTACCCACAAAAGTAATAAATAAAATGTATTTTGAGTCTCCCTAGGTAGTTAGACCCTAATTAGGGAAGCTGACTGACCTAGTTATTTATTTGAGTCACTCACCTAATGAATATAAATAGGTGAGGCACCTCTCTCATTTCTGCATACACTCACTTGTGTATAGCACAAGAGAGAGAGAGAGAGAGAGAGAGAGAGAGAGAGAGAGAGAGAGAGAGAGAGAGAGAGAGTATAATGTGGAAGAGGAGCAACTATTCTTGTTCTTGGGGTTTTACAATGTACTTGGTCGAATTATATACTGAGGAAGATTTGTGGGGTTTTCTCCCTTGTGGTTTTCCCGAGGAAAATCTTCGTGTTCTCTTGTGTTGTTGTACTTGTATTTCTTTTAGTTATCCTTTGATTATGGTTATGATGTTATGATGCTAAATGCTTTTAGATATTGTATAACCAATAAAAATATAACATGGTATTATAGCCACCCTGAAAGAAGTCTTTGTGCAGCTGAAACACTGCTACAACGACAACAACTGAAGATTAGGGTTTCATGCTTGAAAACCATAGAAGACAAAAACTAGTCATGTTGGGAATTTAGGTATCACACGAGATTGGAGAAGGATAAAGAGCTGAAAATTTGAAAGGCTAGAGCTGAAATATTGTTGTACCCTGTGTAAAATTTTCGAACTCAGATTCTCTATAATCTAGGAGATATGATTCCTCCAACTTAGGGTTCCAGCCTCTCCCAGAATTCAACCTTAAACAAGTGATCTAGGGAGAATTGCTATATATCGGGTTAGGAAGGTCCAAATGAAATTTCGCAAGATGTTGCAGATAGGGCATAGACTCTAGTTTCTATGGTAAATTTTTCAGACATTGAAGGTGAAACAAATACATGCGGCAGTCCGTACTAGTTCTCTATGCTGAACAATCCTGAAATAAGTTACCTTGGGAAACTTTGCATAAGTACCACTTGGTGAATCCAATTCTACTCTAACCCATGGGGTTGGAAAGAAGACAGATCATGATACTACAGGATGGAGTTTCAGACCTTGAGGAGAAAAAACTTCAGAGCTATAATAGAAACAAGACCAACTAATTCTGTAGAATAAACTGGAGAAAAACTAGGGCTTCCTGTTTCGGGCACTTCCCTCCACCAATCAATTGAAGAATGAGGACCATAAAACTCACCCTAGGAGAGCACATATTTCTATGTAAGAAGTTTCTCATTTTCTGGACTTTTATTTTTGGACCTGACACTACTGCTGGAAAAAAAAACTAGGGCATAAGATATTTTGCATTTTTGTCCACTATTTTGGGAAAATAAGTATGCTGCTCAACTCACCTTGAGAAGGCACATCTTTCTATCCAATCATGTATGAAAGATACTCAATTTGAAAAACTAGAGTTTCTCTGTCAAACCCTGGGTCCACCAGAAGAGCCTTCGAGCAAGCATCAAGTTGAATCAATCTCATTGGTAAGTTACATCCTCTCTATTTCAATTTGAGGTTCTCATTTTTATTATGATGAAAAATTGTACCAAGCTTAAGGATGAGCTTGAAAGAGTCGAGAACTTCTAAGCATGGAAATATAGAGTGCTTCCAATACTTGAAGAAACATGACATGGAGAACTATTTCAAAGAAGAAGATGGAGATCCATAGGGAGATGAATTCAAAGCAAATCAAAAGAAGGACATAGTCAAAACAAAGATGAGTATCTTCGTCTCCATTGATATCATATGTATCATCCTTGAAGAATCCCAAGGATATGTTCAATGCAATGAACAAATTGTATGAAAATGACCTTAAGAACTCAACTCAAGAATGTAAATATAAGATACAAATATCAAAAAACATTCAATGTTACTTAATAAGGAGATCTCAGCTTAAGGAGCAATCAGAAGCCATTGAAGACAATGTTGAAGAAGCAGAGGCATAGATTACAACTTTGAATGGTCTTCCAAGTTCAGTCATGGGAGTTGTTCTAGTAGGAACATCACCTATGGAGGAATGCATGTGAGAAGAAGATTGATCAATGACAAAAGAAGAAGAGATGGACGAATATGGCAATCAAGCCCTAACAACTCATGCCAAGAAGAGAAATAACAAAAAGGAAGAACATTCCTGCAAAGAATGAAAGGACACCTTGCAAAAGAATGTCCCAAGAAGGAAGAATGAAAGGATGATATGACCTAGAAGTACCATTTGATCACACAAAATGATGTTTGGATACAATTTCAATACATGAAGGTAAGGTTTGTAAAGTATTCCAAGGATATCCTACAAGATCAAGTATACAACAACTCGAAGTATCAAAAGATACAAAGCAAGGTTCGTGGTTTCTGTCAAAAAGAGAGAGTCAATTATGGCAAGACACCACTCTAGGGGCTAGGCACACCTCTTCGGTGGAGGATATTACACTATATAGTTGGTGTAATCAAAGTAGAATAACAGATTGAGAAACCTATATGGTTTGAGACTGTCTACAAAAAACCACCTTTGCACAAAAGGATTTGTACAAGCTCAGTAGGCACCCGTGGGATAGCACACACAATTATATGAGGAGCTTGAGGATCAACTAGAGTGATGGAGATCCCAAACTTTACTAGAAGGTTGAAGATAGAATCCGGTAAAGTTCAAGATGGAGGATCTTGATATACAGTGACCTTTACAGGTGACATAGATGGATACCAAGAAGATTAGTAGTAGAGGAGGCTACCTATCACTCCAATGTCCTGATGCAGAGAGTATAAGATGTAGAGGGAGGATGGTGCTCCACCTCAGAGGGAGTGACTATGGTAGATCTCAAAGTTTGAGAATCTTAACATGATGATGAAATCCAGAAGATATTTTCCTTATCCATGAAAAATATCAAGAGAAAATGGTGTGGTAACTAAAGGGTACAATAAAGTATGGTCTCATATATGTGAGAGACCAGAGAATATGTCTGTAGAGAGATAATGACCTTAATTGGGTTGGCAGTACTACAAACAAAAAGATCACTCCAACATGTTGAAGAAAGCGGAACAATGTTTCTCTCAGTGCAACCAAGAATGAATATATTGCAACTGAGAAGAAAGCAAGGGAAGATTCCTCAAGTAACGATGAATATGATCTAGAATAATTCTATCGATGTATATGAAGATCATACTCTTATCCATTTCAGAATTGGATAAGAAGGGATGCATTGGTAGGACACATAGATTCAACACTAATACACAGTTCTATGTGATCTGTGGTGTAAGAAGACTTGCTAAGTATTTCCGATCATGAGTAAGACAGGAATAGGTCCTTAGAATTAGACGATGAAGGTGAACACATTGACACAGACTCCAGTAATTCAAGAAGATAGAGATTAAGATGAAGTCTACCAAACAAACAAAGATAAGTATTTGAATTTTCGTTTCCTATATGTATAGTTGTTCAGTTATGTACATAGATATGTTCCTAGATTTAGGAAGTGTATTATGCATTTTAGAGTGTTTTGCATTTATGAACAATTTACTACTAATATGCATATGATGGGTAAGTGGCTTATGGTGTTGTACAACATTCCATTGCTACTTATCTATAATGAAACCTATTTACTAATATAATGTCTTGGTAGAGATGGAAGGCACCTAAAAAGTTACCGTATGTATACGAGATATGGATGAATGTTGTGTTAGTTGAAATAGTTGCATAATTATATAACACATATCTTTATGCATAAGAATTTCTCATTATATTCTATGAAATGTTTCTAATTATACAACTATATTTGACTTGTAGGAAGGATTGTATGCAATCACCTACAAGAGAAGAAATGATGAAGTTGTGGATGGACGATGAAGTTACAAATGAACAAAAGAAGAATGATGCAAGTTGTGGATGTACGATGCAGTTGCAGATGTACAAGAGAAGAGTGATTCAAGTTGTGGATGTACGATGCAGTTGCAGATGTACAAGAGAAGAATGATGAAAGTTGTGGATGTACGATGCAATTGTAGATGTACAAAAGAAGAATGATAAAGAACAAGATGGGAGTTGTAAAGCTCAAGTATGTTCCTACAAAGAAACAAGTGGCAGATGCGTTGACTAAGCCTCTGTCTCATACTTTCGATAAAAGCTTGGCATAGTCCAAAAGGACCTCTCTCGAAAGAGGGAGTGATGATAGATGGTAGAAGGATGCAGTGGTGGTAGCTCAACCTAGAGTAGTGTAAGTCTGGCTAGGTTTGTTGACCTGAAAGGGTTAGTAAGTCGGACGAGGCCTGTTGATCCTAGGGGGATTAGTATGTTTGGATAGACCGGTTTAACCCAAATGGGTTAGTAAGTCAGAAAAAGACTTGTTGGTTCTCAGGAGATCCATCTATCTGACTAGCCTTTTTGACTCGAAAGGGTTAGTAAGTTAGATAAAATGCTTGGATGGATCTACTAGAGAACTCACCAAGATACTGCTCCAAGATGGTCAGAGGGAAAGAAGTGGTTGGAATGTCTAGCTAGGCTTGTTGACCCAGATGGGTTAGTAATCTAGACAAGGCTTGTTTGGTCTCCAAGGAGATCCATCTGTTTAACTAGGCTTATCGGCCCCAAAAGGGTTAGTAAATCAGATAAGATGTTGTTGTAAGTGGTTTCGGTATTTTCATACTGATGTTGTGGAGATGATTGTTGAGATAGTTTCAATATTCCTATACTGATATGCTAGGTTTAGTATTTTCATACTGATGTTGATGTAGCAAGTTCAGTATTTTCATACTGATGTTGATGTAGCAAGTTCAATATTTTCATACTAATGATATCGCAGGTTCAATATTTCTATACTGATGATGATGAGGTAGTTTCAATATTTCTATACTGATATTGATGATGATGTTGCTTCAGCATTTGTATGATGACACTGTTGTGGTTGTGCTAATAATGTTGATGTGGTTGAAGTGACAACACTTTGTGTTGATGATGATGATGTTGTTTCAACATTTTTATGTTGACAATGATGATGATGTTTTGACATCTCTATGTTGGTAATGCAGATGATGATATAACATTTATTGATGATGTTGCTTTAGCACCAACATGCTAATGATGTTGTTGTTGTTTCAATATTTACATGTTGATGATGAAGTTTTAGTATTTACATACTGATGATGTAGATGATGATGTTTTAGTATTTGCATACGGATGATGTTTTAGTATTTACATACTAATGATGCAGATGATGATGTTTTAGTATTTACATACTGATGATGCAGATGATGAAGTTTCAGTATTTACATACTGATGATGTAGATGATGATGTTTCAGTACTTACATACTGATGTTGCAGATGATGTTTCAGTATTCACATACTGATGTTGAAGAAGAAGATTCAATATTCACATATTGATGTGGAAGAAGAAGATTTAGTATTCACATACTGATGTTATAGAAGAATGTTCAATATTCAAAAGATGATTCAATAGTCACATACTGATATGATGATTCAGTATCCACACAATGATATGGTGATTTAGTATCCACATACTGATATTGTAGAAGATGATTCAGTATCCACATACTAATGTTGTAGAAGTTGTTCCAGTACACACAAAAGATGATTCAGTATCCACATATTGATGTTACAGAAGATGATCCAGTACACACAGAAGATGATTCCGTATCCACATATTAATGTTGCAGAAAATGATTCAGTACTCATAGAAGATGATTCAGTATTTACATACTGAGGTTGCAGAAGACGATACAGTATTCTCATACTGAGAATGATGATGAAGATGCATGATGTTCTAAAACTTCCTATGACATATGGAGATTTAACAGTCGGTTGTACAGTTGTGATGATGGTTGTTGTTGATGTAGAATACCTTCCTAGTTAAGAGGGGGTGTTAAAGTATTGTAACTTAGAAATATATTCTTTTGTACTTTTGTTGTATTCTCCTTCAGAGATGTTATTCCTCCATTTGGATATGTCCTTGATGTAATTGGTCATGTAAAAGTCACAAGGTAAACCCTCAGTTGTAACCTGGGGCAATAGTACCCACAAAATTAATATATAAAATATATTTTGAGTCTTCCTAGGTAGGTCGACCCTAATTAGGGAAGTTGGAAGACCTAGTTAGTTATTTGAGTCACTCACCTAATGAATATAAATATGTGAGGCACCTCTCTCATTCCTACATACACTCGCTTGTGTATAGCGCAAGAGAGAGAGAGAGAGAGAGAGAGAGAGAGAGAGAGAGAGAGAGAGAGAGAGAGAGAGAGAGAGAGAGTATAGCATGGAAGAGGAGCAACTATTCTTCTTCTTGGGGTTTTACACTGTACTTGGTCGAATTCTATACTGAGGAACTTTTGCGGGGGTTTCTCCCTTGTGGTTTCTGCGAGAAAATATTTGTGTTCTCTTGTGTTGTTGTACTTGTCTTTCTTTCAGTGTTCCTTTGCTTATGGTTATGATGTTATGATGCTAAATGTTTTTAGATCTTGTATAACCATTACAAATCTAACAAACAAGGCAATATATCATGAGTGGGTCAATGTGACAATTACTAGATTGTTGAAGCAAAGAAACAAATAAAGACAAACATAGAAGCTATTTCAAAATCTAAACTTTCCAAAATGTTATGAAAAGAAACATAAGAGATGGGCTTCAACCAAATTGCATATGTCCAATGGAAAAACATGTATACAATGATATCACCTTGAGGAATGTAGCTTCTAAAAGGGAAACCAATGCTCCCTTTGAAAAGGGTTCTTTAAGCTCTCTTTGATTGCTCTCGAACTAACTTGAAATGATGAAGAAAAACACTTGCTTCTTGAGGGAGAAATCAAGGGAGCTTGGAATGCAAACTGGTGGTAAGAATATGCTACATACATTAAATAATAAAGTAATAATAAGATACCACATTAAAATAAGTATTGAATAAATAAACAATACATTTAAGTTAAAGTAATTAATAAAGTGTTTCAAGGAATAATTTTATTAAAGGACGAGTTAAAAAGACATGTCCCTTGGTGAAAAGGTGCCCACATAGGTTCTTTTGTTATATCATATGAATTATTATTCAATTATTTATACATATATTATTGTCTCGGTATACTGATCAAATATTAGTGAGCTTACTCTCCATTAGTATTAGGTAAAATTTACTAACCAAGTAAAATATTTATCCTAGACTTGGTAAATACCTTTTTACTAGACTCGGTGAAAAAAAATACCAAATTGGTAAAATATTTTTACTAGACATGGTAAATATTGTTTACCATACTCGATAAAAAAATTACTAGACCCAATAATTATTATTTTTACTAAACTCAATTAAGCTTTCGTATATCCCTTTGCTTTTATAACCACCAATTGTATGGTTAAGTTAATTTTATGTTTCATACTTCCGTGGACAACTTAAAGTCTCACATATATATAAGTTGATTAAGAAAGAATTACTCCCCCTTGTAGCTAGGAAAATGATGGACAAAATGGAAAAATTAGAAAATCAACACAAGAAGGCTAAGCATGACCAAGAAGAATATGAAATTATAGTTAATAAGAATTATGCTGAGTGTAATAAGAAACACAATGAGTTTAATAAGGGTCCTAATGAACTCAATAATAATTTTGATGACTTTAAGAATCTCATGATTATTTTTCTTCTTAGTAACATTAGTCCCTCCCTCACGACAATGTCCATCAACACATATAATTTGCCACCCAACTCTTCAAATGCAACAAATATACCATTGGTCATGCCCATTAGTGGCTCAAGGATCCCCAACTGGTTATTATTGTATAGACCCCTCCACCAATTTTTGCATATTTAGTGAACACAAAAAAAAGAGTTATCAAAGTTTGATGGGAATAAAAAGCACCACGTGGCTTGGTTTAACAAAATAAGGGAATATATATATATATATATATATATATATATTATATTTTTTTTGCTCCTTGGAAAAAAAGTATAATTTTATTTCTTCCGAAGAGTAACAAAATTACATATTGTAGATATACATTTCTGTATATTTTGAAAAATAGAAAACTGTGACAAAGATCACACACTGAATGTTCTGTAATGAAACAAATGTTCAGGTACACAGGGTAACTCCCAAAAGACCGAACACCTAGAGCAACCACTTCACACAAATAGATCACAGATCAATACACCGATGTTTGTCACGTGGTTAAAACCCTTGAGAGGGAAACAGTCCATGACCCCAGCCAAATAGCTACTTGGAACAATTTATTATGCAAAAGAAAGAAAGTTACATGACCTTCTCATAATCGATCAACTATCCAAGGACCCTCCATGCTCTTTAAATAGAGATCATGGACCAATCGGGTGTTAAGCCACAAATCAATGGTAGGTATGATCTAAGAGAAGTTGAACCGTCGGATCACTTTATGTCTAAAACATATCGTGACTGTCGGATTAGAATATTTACAAATGCATACTAAAGAAACACACTTTACCTAACGAATATATTACACAAGTTGATCTTAACTAACTCCTAAGTGTCTAAATATCCTAACACCCCCCCTTAAGAACAACTTGGGATAGGATTGAAGGATTTACAAAAGTGACACTATTAGGAGAAGGAAGGAGGCATTAGAGCCTATCCCCCCTTAATGACACATTCCTGAACTCTTAACATAGATCGAAGTTTAGAAAACTTCGCTTCTGTAAGAGACTTGGTGAAGATGTCTGCAACTTGATCATCTGTAGGGCAATAAAGCATTTCAAGAACACGATCATGAACAAGATTTCTGATGAAGTGCATGTGTAGCTCAATGTGTTTGCTGCATTGATGTAGAACTGGATCTTTGGCAAGCTTGATGGCACTTTAATTATCGCACCAAAGTGGAGTAGGCTGCTGCTGCTTGAGTCCAAACTCTGATAGGATCTGTCAAAGCCATAAATTTTCTTGACTGACATTAACTGCGGCTCGATATTCTGCTTCTGCTGAAGAAAGAGAAAGAGCATGTTGTTTCTTACAAGCCCAAGTGACAGGTCCAGATCCCAGACTGAAAACATAACATGCAGTAGACTTTTGATCATCAGGATCACTGACCCAATCTGAATCAGTGAAACCAACCAATAAAGGTGTCCCCGCTGTACTGTAATGAATCCCAAACTGAATTGTACCTCGAATATATCAAATTATTCTTTTTGCTGCTTTCCAATGACTTTCATGAGGTGTTTGCATATAACGAGCAACACGACCAATGACAAAGGAAAGGTCAGGACGGGAATGAGTCAAGTATAAAAGACTACCAACAAGCTGACGATACAAGGTGGCATCTACTTCAGGGGAAGTACAAGTGGCAGAAAGTTTGACTCCAGACTGGAAGGGAGAAGGGGCTGGTTTACAATCTTCCATGTGAAAGCGAGGAAGAAGGTCACAAGCATACTTAGACTGGGAAAGAAAGATTCCTTCTTTGGTTTGCAAGACTTGGAGACCAAGAAAATAATGCAAATGTCCTAAGTCTGACATTTCTAAATTTTGCTTAAGACTGGATTTCACATGGGTTAAAAGTTTAGGGTCACTACCAGTAAGGATAAGATCATCAACATAAAGAACAAGTATGATGAGATGGTTTCCTAATTTCTTGGTATAGACATTGGGTTAGAATGGCATCTAGAAAAACCAGTGTCAAGGAGAAAGCTATCCATTTTGGCATACCAAGCTCTAGGAGCTTGCTTAAGGCCATATAAGGATTTCTTAAGGAGACAGACAGGGCTAGAGTTATCCTGAATATATCCAGGGGGTTGTTCCATGTAAATTTCCTCTTGTAAATCACCATGTAAAAAGATAGACTTGACATCCATTTGATGGACTTCCCAGTTATGTAAGGCTGCAAGGGAAAGAACAAGGTAGATGGATTTTAGTGACATGAGCAAAGGTTTCAGTGCAGTAAATCCCTTCAACTTGGGAAAAATCTTTGCCTTGCCTTAAGTCTTTCAACACTTCCATTTGATGCATACTTAGTTATGTAGACCCATTTACATCTGAAAAGTTTTCTTCCTTTAGGAAGAGGAACAAGATCCCAAGTATCGTTCGCCATTAAGGAACGATATTCTTCATCCATAGCTGCATTCCAATCTAGATTTCCTGAAGCTTCTGCAAAGGTTTCTGGATCATGATTCTTGGAAACTTGAGCCAAAAGAGAAGAGGCTCACTGAAACTAAGAACGTGTTCGACGTTGAACTCTAGGATCACCGAAAAGATCACCAGCTGCTTCACATGTTGAATGGACCCATCGAGGAAGCATTGGTGTTGGTGCAACTGGAGGAACATGAGTAGGTGGAGGTGGATTTTCATCCTCATTGTCTTCATCGGAAACTGGAGTTGGAAACCTGTCAAGGAAGTTGGAAGAAGAAGAAGGCACAATTGCTGAATCAGGCTCGTAGGCCAAAGATGGCAGACCTGCTAAGTTAGGCTCATAGGCCAAGAGATTTTCATCAAATTTAACATCTCTTCTAATGATTATATCATGAGAATGTGGCTGAAGAAGTCTATAACCTTTTACATCTTCTGAATATCCAACAAATATGCACTTTTCACTTTTAGGCTGCAATGCTTTCCGTTTTTCATCCGAAATGTAAGCCCATGCTTCACAACCAAACACACGGAAGTGACTTACATCTGGTTTAGTTTTACTCCATGCTTCTTCCGGTGTTATACCTTGTAAAACTTTAGTGGGTGTGCGATTAACTATGTAATTTGCACAATTTATGGCCTCAGCCCAATATTGAAGACTTAGTCCCTTAGATTGGATCATACAATTTTCCATTTCTTTTAAAGTGCAGTTCTTCCATTCAGCTACATCATTTTGTTGTGGTGTATATGGAATAGTGTGTTGTTGTTGGATTCCTTGTTCAGTGCAAAAAGTAGTGAAATTTTTGTTAACATATTCTCCTCCATTGTCAGATCTTAACTTAATAATTTGATGACCATATTGTTTTTCAACAATGGCCTTGTAGGCCAAGAACATGTTAAATACTTCGCTCTTAAGTTTTAGGAAGTAAACTCAAGTGCGTCTGGAGTAGTCATCAATGAAAGTTAAGAAATATTTGAAACCAGAAAAGGAAGTAGATGGAAGAGGACCACACAAGTCACTATGCACAAGCTCTAAGGGAACCGAGGTGTCCAAGAGGCACATTTGTCAAAACTGTCTCGATGATGTTTTTTGAGTACACAATCGAAACAAACACCATCCTTGCAAGATACCATCGGAAGACCAGTCACCATATTGTATTTACATAGTTGTTGCAATGAGCGATAATTTAAGTGACACAATTGCCCATGCCAATGTTTGCTCAAGTTATCACTATGAGCAACAAAAACTGAAGGAAAAGGTGATGACCCAAAGTTGTTAAATTTGTACAACCTGGTAATATCATCAACAGTTCCAGTAGCAAGGACATTTTGAGGATTTTTAAAATCCTTGATTACAACTTGGTGAGGTGTAAACATCACAGTTTTACCTTCACCCGAATGAGTAATTTGATGACTGATAACAAATTGCAGAAAATTCTTGCAACACATAGTACATCACTAAAATTACCATTTTCTACTAGAAATGTTCCAGATCCTACAACACTTAGAGATCTATCATCACCAACAAATATTTGTTTAGTGTTACATTCATGCATAGTAGAAAATATGGCTTGATCCTTAGCCATATGATAAGATGCTCCAGAATCAATGAGCCGTTCATTTGAAGTAGAAGAAGAAGGTGCAGTATAAGAGTAACTAGAAGCACAAAGTGCATGTCCATGAGAGGTAGATTTTGAAGATGAATCTAGGCTGATGTGGTGCTTCTTCATTGCTACTTTCAAGGCTGTCATCTTCTTGAAACACTTAGATTCATCATGATTATCTTTCCCACAAAATTGCAATGATTCTCAGTTTCTTTCCTTTTGTCTTGGATCCTTTGTCATTTTTTAAAGAAGGAGCTGACTGAGAGGGTTTGGAACCCTTGTTTGGCTTATTATTGCAAAAATTCTGTTTCTTGAGAGACTTGGACTTTTCTTTCTGTTGGGACAATAAGGCTTTCCCAGATGTATCTGCATTGTTAATTATTCCAAGATGAATGAGCTTATCTTGCTCTCTAATTAAGGAATCACAAAAGGATTCAAGACTAGGCTCTTGATAGCTAGCTGCAGTAAATGATTCTTTCATGGAGTAAAATGTAGATACAAAAACATAATATGCAGGTTCAAGTTTGGAAAGAATATGATAAATACATTGTTTGTCTTCTTTCTTAATCTTGCATTCTTCACATAAGAGTCTAAAAGTTTTATACTTAAATAAATAGTCTTGAATGCATGAAAAATCACTTGGATTCAAAAAAATCAACTCATTCTCAAGTTGATGACCTTGAATTTCATTGTGTTTACCAAACACAGATTCCAACTTTTCCCAAGCTTTATCAGGTTCATCAATTCCAGATATGTGGAATCACAAATCAATAGAGATTGACATCCCAATCAATCCATGAGCTTCATCACATCTATTTGCCCATTTTATTTTCTTATCATCATCACTGGGTTCTGTTTCTTTCCTTGAGGTAATTCTGAAAAGTCCCCTACTTCGTAGAACATCCTCCATACAAGGTTTCCATGAGAAATAGTTAGAACTGGTAAGTATAATATCACAATGGGCGGCCATACTGTAAAATAATGGCTAAAAGAACAAAAACTAACTGTTTGGATGCAAAGAGCTCGAAAAATTAGGGTGTTTAAAAAAAAGCATTGAAAACTGATTCTGGATGATGAAGTTATGCTTGATCAAAGAAAATGTTGAAGATGTCGCCAATAGTGACGTGACAGATATTAACTTGGCCAACTTAAAAAAGAACCCCCCTCTTCCCAAGATCAACCTTTGACAATCACTTTACAATAAAATTGTTTTTAAGTGAATCACTTTTGTAGAATAAGTGATGTTCACTTTTACAATAATGTTACTTTAAATAGTGCGGCAATATATTAAAAGACTTAAGTGACTTACTTTTTATTTTATTTTATTTAAGTGAGCTGCACTTTTACAATAAAGTAACTTGAAAATAGAAATTGCATGCACTAAAAAGTAGCTTAATAAGACTTGAACTCAAGACCTATTAAGGAATAAAACAACTTTAAACCAAGTGAGCTAAGCTTAAAAGGTACGTAAAATAATGGAAAGAGGAAGGGGCCTTTTTGTTTTACTCTTCTCTCTCGTTCTCCGTGCTTGCCTTTTTTTTCTTTTATTGCAAATCACAAAAAAAACAAAAAAACAAAAATGAAAAACTTCTCCACACTATGGGGTTGGATCTTGGTTAGCTTACCTAAAAAGTCTACGTTTTCAAGTTTTCTCTCTGTTTCTGATTCGCCGTGATCACACAAGGTGCACGACAAAGAGCATAGGTAGCCGAGAAGACAAGAAAAAAAACTTTTCCTTCCTGTTTTTGATTCGCCGCGATCGCGCAAGGTGCATGCCAAAGAGTATATGTAGCCAAGGAAGGCAACAGTACGAGACTAAAACAATAAAGACCTAGTAATAAAATTGATAAAATATGAGTGATTTAAAAAAAAAAACTGTCACTGTAACATTATACCTTCAGATTTGCCGAAATGGGTGTTTTTGGATCAAACAAAAAATGGTTTTCGATGAAACGAAAACTATTTCTCAATGGAAACGATGCTCTGGACGCAATGGAATAGCTCCCACAACCACAAATACACAGAAACTCCAGAAATAGAAACCCTTTCAAAGTTTCGGCAACACCGGTTCAGGTACACATGGTATCAAAACCGGAAGCGGCTCTTCATAAACGCTCTGATACCATGTTCAGGTACACATGGTACTCCCAAAAGACCGAACACCTAGAGCAACCACTTCACACAAATATATCATAGATCAATACACCGATGTTTGTCATGTGGTTAAAACCCTCGAGAGGGAAACAGTCCATGGCCTCAGCTAAATAGCTACTTTGAGCAATTTATTATGCAAAAGAAAGAAAGTTACATAAGCTTCTCATAATCAATCAACTAGCCAAGGACCCTCCATGCTATTAAATAGAGATCATAGACCAATCGGGTGTTAAGTCACATATCAATGGTAGGTATGATCTAAGAGAATTTGAACCGTCAGATCACTTTATGTCTAGAACAAATCGTGACCGTCGGATTAGAATATTTACAAATGCATACTAATACATACTAAGAAAACACACTTTACCTAACGGATATATTACACAAGTTGATCTTAACTAACTCCTAAGTGTCTAAATATCCTAACAACAAAAACATATAAACCATGCCACAACATAGAGATCCCATGGAAGCAAAAATAGTGTAAAAAACTGTCAAATAAAACACAGTTCTGCATCAGAGAAAAGAACAGAAATCTGTAGGTGACCCCCACCCCCAGTGTTGGTTATTTTAAAACCATTGTAAAAAGGGATCATTGCTATTTACCATGGCCTGAGGCATATAACATCAACTTGATCATATTTAGACCAATGCTGCAGCACCTATCTACCCCAGAAATATAAACTGTCGCACATGCAACATGTCAAAACTCATTTCATGATATATAGCAACCATTCCTTGAATGATTGTCCACCACATATAAACATATATAATTTATGTAAAGACAAATACATATTTTTCAAGTCCAACAGCCTCTATAAAAGGCATGTGGAAATACTCAAAACATGTATCATCTAGTCGTTCCTTAACCTTCCACTGGCTCATTGCCAGTTGCAGCCCCTCCTTCGAAGCTTTGTCCGCTTGGCCATTGTTTTCCCTGTAAACATGTTCGCAGGCGAATGTAGAAAATGAATCAATAAGTGCCTAGACTAATGAAAGAATGTTCTCTAATCTCAAATCTCTGCACAGTTGGATCTTCTTGATCCAGTTAATCATATTAAGTGAATCGCCAAAAACCTTTATAGATCGACAACCCTTCTTAGCTGCAAAAGTGAGGAGTATTTTAAGACTTAGAAGCTCAGCTACATTGTTGCTACCTTCCCCCAACCCAACCATCATTTCAAAGGAATTCTTTTCAGATAAATAGAGGATTGCACCCCCCCCCCCCCCCCCCAAAACACATATTGTTTTGTGAGGCACCATAAAAAAAAACCCCATGGAGAGGACTTGTCAATTTGAAGTGCCATAACCTCCCTCTGCTTCTTGATGTGAATGTGATGTGGTAAAGCTTGTATAATACCACAGGACATACTGGCAGAAATAGCCAGTGTACAGGCTTTCTCATTGAATATGAGGTTATTCGTGGCCAACCAAACACCCCAGGTAACCAGGAAAGGAAGGGCCTCCATGATTTCCATTGATTCAAAGTTCCTCCAATTTTCCCAAGCCAATAGAAATGAATCTCCTTCCCACTTACATTCCACACCCAACACCAAAAGTTTTATACATTCCTTCCATACTTCCAAACAATATGAATACTTTAGAAATAGATGTTTCACAGTCTCCACCTTCGCCCTACATAATACACAGCATCTCGGACCCTGAAATCCCCTCTTTTGTAAATTATCCCAAGTAGGGACCTTGTTCTCTAGGACACACCGTATAAAAAGCCTAGTTTTTGGTGGGCTTTGAATCTTCCACACTTTATTCCACCACCATAAAACTTCCCTTTCAAAAACAACCGCACTAAGTTTAAGATATCCCCCTTTTGGGGTGTATTTCCCACCTGGAGCCGAGTCCCATTTAAGCGCATCTTCTCTATCCCGTAGTTGGATCTGTGTTTGATTCAATATTCCAATATAATGAGCCAGCTCCCTTTCGTCATGTTCTAATAAACCATAAGATATGGCCAGCCTCCAGGATTGGGACCAACGATTCAACTGCACTAGATCAACAAGTTGAGCAAGGAAAATAATATCTCTTTGTCTTAGTGATTCCACCAAATTTTCAGAAAGCCTATGATGATTATTACATCCTACCCAGGGGTCCTCCCCCACCGTCATCTTCCTGCCATCCCCAGTGTTCCATGTGAAACTATCAGCAATGATATCAAAAGACTTTACCACCGCCTTCCATATAACCGAGCCACCAGAATGGGATTTGTTATTCATCCTAATCCAATCCTCAATAGAATCAGGTGCACTTCTGAACCACTACACGGGTCCACAAAATCTCTGCATTCAGTAATCTCCATCTACCCTTCGCTGCCAATGCCTTTGAGAAGAGAAAAATGTTTTTGAGTCCCCATCCCCCCTGCCCTTTGGGGATCGCAAGCCTCTCCCACCTGACCCAAGGGGTCACCTGCACATCCTTTTTCCCACTCCATAAAAACTGAAAGCAAATCTATCGTGCCACTTCCAGGATGCCTTTTGGAATCCAAGCTAGAGACATCTAGTACACCGAGGTTGCTTCCAGAATCACCTTTACTAGTACCAGTCTCCCTGCTCTAGAAATCCATTTATGACTCCACACTTTTAGACATTTTTCCAACTTCTCCAGCAACCAAAGCCAATCCTTCTTTTGGTAGTCATTTGGTTAAAAAAAAAACCCTAGATACTTGATTCCACCTTTCAGTTCTTCCAGTCTATAAGGGAAAATATCTGTAATATGTTGAAGTTCCTCAACCCCTAGCTTATGAGTGGACAGAGTGGAGTTTCCAACATTGATTTCCATTCCAGTTGCTGTATCAAAGAGAGCTAGAATCCCAGCGATGGTATTCACATCCCTAATCGACCCCAAGCAAAATACCAAAACATAGACCACCAAAATTAAATGGGTAATCTGTAGAAGATGGGAGATTCGAATCCCATGTAGGTCACCAACCCTTCAAGCCTCCCTTGGTAACCTACTCAGACCTTTAGCCACCAAAATAAATAAGAGAGGGGAGAGTGGACATCCCTGGCGAAGGCCTCTTTCAACATGATAGTAAGGAGATGCCGCCCCATTGACCAAGACCACAAAAGATACAGTAGTGATACAACTCATGATCCACCTGATAAAAGAGATACCAAAACCGAGATGTGTTTGGAGCATGTGAATGTATAACCAGCTTACCTTGTCGTATGCTTTAGAGAGATATATTTTGAGGATGGCCCCTTTAATATTCTTGGATTTCATGCTATGAAGGCCTTCCTGAGAAACTCCAATGGCTTTGTGGATCTGACGTCCTTCCAGAAACCCAAATTGTTCGGTCGTGATATGTTCAGATAATATATCCTCTAGTCTGCGAGAAATCACCTTTGAGATCACTTTGTAAACACAGTTACACAGTGAGATGGGCCTGAACTCATTTAAAGATTGTGGGTTGTCTGCCTTTGGGATCATAGCAATAAAGGTCGCATTAAAACTGGTTGGTAATCTACCAGTGATACGCAAATCCTCCACCATCCTCAGTAAATCCCCACCCAATAGGTCAAAGAGCTCACTGAAGAATTCAATGGTCCACCCATCAGGTCCAGGACTCTTGTCCTTCTGGAAACTGTGACGAATCGCATTTATCTCTTCTTCAGTTACGTCTTCCATTAGAGCCGTATTTTCCTCATCTTCCACAAAACGTGGGAAAAATTGTGCAATATGGATGATCTCTATAATAGACGCCTGAGCTGGGGCTCGATATAAATTCTGAAAATGTTCAACCCCTGTCTTGGCCATACCATCAAAGGTTTCATGAGTCGTTCCCTAATCATCCACAAGATTCCAAATAGTATTCGATGCTTTCCCGCCCTTAGCATATGCATGAAAAAACATTGTATTGTCATCCCCGCAATCCAACCAAATAGCCCTGCTTTTTAATCTCCAAGTTTCCTCCCTCTCCAACGGTCTATTGTTCCTTTGCCCCTCCAGCCTGGTCAAGGACTCTTTTTCTAGCACGTTCAACATATCTCCCCCTTCTTGTTCTATGGTCTCAGCAATTTCTTTCTCAATCAGTTTTAGTTCCTGATCTTCTCTGATTCTTTTCTCAGCTGCCCAACCTTTAATGGGAGCCTTTATTTTATGGATATTTGCAGCGAACTGAAATGTTGTAGATAGTCGGCTGTTTGGAGTATAATGAACCCACAAATTGTTGATCAAAAGACGAAAAGATTCATCTTTGAGCTAGATCTTGTTAAATTTTAGTGGTCTGGGGGGTTTGATAGGTCCATTCCTAAACTCCATGAAAATGGGAAGATGGTATGAATCCCTCCACCCTCCTACCCACTGTCTAATATAGTGATGACTGTCCACCAGCTTCTCAGTCACCAAAAAAAGGTCAAGACGCTTCGCAACACGCCCCTCACCACATCTATTATTTGTCCAGGTAGGTTTGAGCTTACAAGATTCAATATCTAGCCAGTTTCTCTCAATAAGTTTATGGGTGAAATAGTCCGTCAGTAGGTCTAGATGGGCATGAGGGCCCTAGACTTTGGCCTACCCTAGTGAGAAATTTAAATCCCCACCAATAATCACTTGCTCACCCTGCAACAATGGGTTATCAAACAGTTTATCCCATAACATAATCCTATTTAGATAAGGCTCATCGACATTAAAAATAGTAACAGGACCCCTCTTATCCAGTGACTTAAGAGTCATCCCAATAACTAATTCCATTCCCCAAATATTCATAACCTTAATCAAATGGGTATTCCATCCCATGGCCAGTCCACCTGAACGACCATGGACATCTAGAGTCTCAAATTTCCATCCCGGGAACCATAGTTCCAATTCACATTTAATCACTTCACCTAAACCTAAAGTTTCTTGCAACATAATAACATCCAGATGTTCCAAATCAAACACCGTCCTAATCGTTGATCTTTTATCGGGACCAGCCAGACCTCTACAATTGAAGGACATGATTTTCATCGTCACCCCTTCTTTTGGGCATGCACTGCTCTAAGTGCCCTTACGATAGACTGTTGTTTACCCGACTGTAAATCCTTTCGCGCCCGAGACTGAGCTTTTGCAAGTGCAAAAATTCTGTCTCTCCCTCTAGTAGGTGGAGAAAGATGTTTCCCAAGACCCCCTACAGCCCCCTTTGTAGTAGGACGAAGAAAATACCCCGAGTCCGTGGACCCCTATGGAGAAGATGGCGACCGATACCCCCCCCACCCCATTCCAAAGCCAAAGGTGCTTCAGGTTCCTCAATAATTGCAGCCGAGACAACTTCAAGAGGGGTTTGTGAAATGTTTAGATTTTTTAATCTTTCCACCCAATCCATACCGGAAAATTGTAAATAGCTTGAAAATAAATTTATGGATGGAGAAAGGGAAAGAGAAGTGATACCCGTAGGGATAACCTCGGCCTCAGGAGCAGCTGCGAAAGGAGGCACTTCAATCACCAGAAGAGTGGGCGCTACCATCTCCACTGGGGATGAAGCCGTCATAGGAGCTTCTTCTAAAACAGATGGCCCAGGAACCATAGGATCCCCAGATGTCGAACTCAGCCCTTTTTATACCTTTTGAATGCGTCAAGCATTGATAGTGCGCACTCCCAGACTACACTCTGTCATCGGATGGCCGTAGGCATGGCACCGTTTGCATCTGAAAGGGATGTTTTCATAGTCCAGTCGTTGTGTGAAATGTATCCCCCACCAAGACAACTGAATATCTTCACCCAAACCCTCCCAGATGTTGATATTCACCAAGATGCGCGCAACACGACGCAATTTCAAAACCTTGTAGGATAAGTCAGCTTCCCTAAAGGTTCCTAGAATATTTCCGATGTTGATGAAGTGTTCCTCGGACCAACATTGACGCGGCAGACCCAAAAGCCGAACCCATTTAGGGATCACATCCACCCTCTCCATGCTAGCATAAAAAGTTGGGACCCATGGTTTTAAAAACACCAGGTTTTGTTCCAGAAACCAGTTCCTAGCCAATACCCATTGCACATGTTCCTGAGTGGTAAATTTTATAGCAAACCAGCCCTGTGTGAGTCCTTCCAAATCTGGTGCCTCCCTGATGGCCTCAATCCAACTATCTGTTACCCAATTGTCAATAGCCTGCACATAATAGTTTTTTCCAATCACCCGCCCCACCACAGAGAAATTGGCCATTTGATCTATCTGATCCCACTCTATATCGTCCCCAAGAGCATAGTTGAATCCCGACCACCGCTTCTTTGTCCACTGCTTCTTCTATTTTTTACCACCCTTGGATCCACCCTGGCCCACATCAACATTAGACCTAGACCTAGCAGCACTCTAAGTAGGAGAGTTCTGCCGACCCGTAAGGTTCCCAGCAACAGTTGTCCCCTCCACCGCAACCTGAACATCCGACCTCAGAGCCCCACCCACAGGGAGACCATCAGCTACACCCTTAGTGCCACTAGCTACACAAATTAATACCGGACCCAACAATGGATCGCTACCAGTAAAAACACCTTCTCGAGTCGAAGGTATCCTCAAAACCCCAACCGGATCATTTTCATAACCGAGCACCTCCGATAAAAAAAAGGGTCATCCAGCAGGTTTACCGATGACAGAGATGGGAGAAAGATAGACGGAGATAGGTCCTCCACCACAGCATTGATAAAAGATGTGGCAAAGGGTCCATCCTCCCAACATGTTGGTGCCTCCACATCAGCTCGCGAAACCCCCCTGGGCGGGCTGCTAAAAATACCCCCCGCCGACTGATCAATAGAATAGTCCAACTGTTCCTCATCTGCCATAGTTAACGCAAAACACTAATAGGAAGAACCTCCAGTGAAAACTTCAAGACCAAGTAAAAAAACAAAACCCTGGTAACAAAAGAATACCTCGGTTAATGATGAAAAACCATACACCATCCATTGCCATACCTGGGAATAAACCTAACCGCTGTAGGATAGTAACGCGCCATCGAGAGGGCCTACCAATCGATCATGACTTTTGACAGGAAAGGATTGTGGGAGACTGTCGCCTACACACCAGCCGAGGGCCGTCCAGGCAATACCCTAGTCCCCAGCGCTCACCCATCCTCCGGTCCTTCTCAACATTAGTGTTAATCTCAAGGGAATATATATATATATATATATATATATTGTGTGTGTGTGGGGGGGGTCACCTACCCCCCAGCGGGGCTTTTTACGTCCATGGGAACAACGCATAAGGGGCCCACCCGAAGGGGCCTCACCCATTCACTCTGATTATAGAGCTAACCCGATGGGGAAATCAAGTGAGTCCCTTATATAGATATGTATAGCCTCTCAAGGATTTGAACCCGAGACCTTCCGCTCACAACTTGCAGCACTCGACCACTTGAGCTTGCCCACGGGGTTGTATACACACACACACACACACACATAGTAAGAGAATACGAAAAATTCAAGCCCACCTTCTAGAGGATGACACATATAATTGGTATATGTGGTGAAAAGGATCGGTTCATTTGTGTAATTGGGGTACATTCAAGGACAAATTCCTTGAAATATTCCAAGCTATTACAAAGGAATACCTTTTTTCAAACCTCACCAAACTACAACAAAAAGGCAATGTACATGAATACACAAAAGGGTGGAAAGCATTGGATACATGAGTATACAGGTTATCAGACGACCAACTAATCCAATCCTATGTGGGAGGAATAAAACCACACATCCAAAATGAGATTAAAATGCATAATATTACATATATTAGAAAAGCTAGGCATAGAGAAAAAGCTGCAAAATCTAAAATTTGAAGGTCATCTTCCAAAATATTTGACAACGACTACTCGTGATGGAAGGAGGGAGAATGTAGATACAAAGGAGACAAGTAGTTATCGGGTCACAAATGCAACAGTAAAAAAAATATAGTTATAAAGTCAAAAGAATTTTGAATACCCTCGGTAGCATATTTGATGATGAAATAAAAAAGGAAGTAAATTAATTATTGTTGGTTCAATAACAAGTGGATCTTGAGACATAGATGTGAATCCAATCACTTATATCATTGCAAAATTATAGATGGGAAGAAAGTATAGGTTTTTGTTGAAGAAGGCATGTTAGACTTTGACAACGATGAAAAAACTATAAGGCATCATTGGAATCAATCACATGCACCAATCAAACTTGTAAGGAAAAAGTGCAACCATCTCTAGTAAAGTATACTCCACCTCATTTAAGTAACAATAAAAATTGCAGGAACATTCAAGATGAAAAAACAATGATATGCTTGCAACAATGATAGTAAAAATGGAACCAAAGATATTAAAAAAACTAAAGGGTAGCATAAAAAAAACATCACTATCCTCATAGATGCAAGAAGTACTCACAATTTCATGGTTGAACCTTTTGTGTAACCTATGAAGGATTTGATTGTTTTGATCATTGATGGTCAACAAGTTAAGGGAATAGGAAGGTGCCACAAAATCTCTATATAAATACAAGATTTGGAATTACAAATTGGATGTTATGCATTACCAGTTAATGGGATGGACACGGTATTGGGAACACAATGGTTGATGGAATTAGGAACCTACGCCGTGAACCTCCAAGAACAATTTATGGAATTGAAATTGCAAGCGAGTAGCTACAAATTATATGGCCTAGGAAACCTACATAATCCTCTCTAAGAACTTGCAAATCAATAGCTTCACAAGTATTCAACCATGATCCACAATCAGGATGGCTCACCACTGTGGAAGGAAAAATCATTTAGAATTGTTTTGAGGTCAAGGCATATCAAAAGGGGAGGACAATACGACATACATTAAATAATAAAGTTAGTAAATAAGAATACTACATTAAACAAGTGAAATAGCAGCAAGGCTGCTTACACCCGCCTCTTAGAAATATTTTATTGTGATATTGTATATAGTTTAAAGTTTAAAGTTAAAGAAATTATGAAACATTCAAACTTGAAACAATGTATTACTTGTTGCCATGGTACTTATATTTCTATGTGAGATTGCTTGTTGTTTATAGGTTGTTGCATTACTTGTTACTTCTTGTAACTGTCATTGTTTATATTTCTATGTGTATATCAATTAATTAGTTATTAAGTAAGTCCTTGAAATTAAAGATCCAAAATGAGTTTACTTGTCTTTGTGAATATGAGAGCTTTTGTCACTACCAATAGTTGAGATAAGCAACATAGATGCCTAGTACTTGGCTCTTAAAAATAGTTTAATAAATATTACGTAAGAAATGGATATTGAATAACATTAACAATGTTGAATGCCTAATTGAAATACTTAACAATATAGATATTAAAAATGTAACAACAATTGGAGATTTTGAAAAATCTGAATTCCAATGTAAGCACCAACTATTACAATGAAACTTTCAAGAAGATAATTCTTTAAAAACATAGAATGTGTGGCATTGTTGTATATAAATATATGCTAATCTAATAAAAAATAATAATAAAAGGAAATATTTACAAGTGTTTATAAAAATAATGTTATAGACATTGAAAAAGAAAAGATATTTGATTATATAAAATTAAAACAATAATAAGAAAAATATGATGTATAGATTTATTATGTTTTATTATAAAAAAATTTAATATTTTAATTATTATTAAAATAAAATGGTATAATATTAATATTGGATATTTATTTAAAATAATTTTTATTAAAATTAGAATTTTAAATTTATATATTTATTATGTTTTATTATAAAAATAAAATTAATATTTTAATTATTATTAAAATAAAATGGTATAATATTAATATTTGATATTTATTTAAAATGATTTATATCTAATAAAAAGTGTAGATATAAAAAGTGACATGAAATTGTTGTAAGTTAACTTATAAGATTAGGTTTGGATTTTTTAACTTATAAGTGAAAGCATGAGGCATGCCACCTCATATCCACAAAAATGTGTTTCATAAGGCATACCACCTCATAACCACAAAAAGATGTGCTTCATGAAGCATACAACTTTATGCAATAAAAGAAATATCACCTCATATCTATACACAAAAAATATGCTACCTTGTATAATAGAAAACATGAGACATACCACTTCATATCTACAAAAAGATGGTCTTTATGAGACAAGCCACCTTATGTAATAGACAACATGCCTCATGAAATCACTCCTTATATAGCTAGAACATGCCTCATGAGACAAACTATAACATTAAGAATAACATCAAAAACAACAACAAAACTATAGAAATGGAAACATCTAATATTATAAGGCTATCATTTGAAGAGAGAGAAAGTTTGATATAAAAAAACCAAATATACAAAAATTTAACAAATTGCTTTATACCCATAGAAAATAATAATCTTAACAGAAAAATGGATTGTATATATTGATCGAATGAAATATATCAATAAAATATATCAATATATGTCATGAGGATTACCTTATTTAAAAAAAATAAAAAATAATAATTCCATGGAACATTTAATCTTTATATAAAATTCATGTTGAAAACACTAACATAAAAAATGATATTGACTTTAAAATGCTTTGGATATATCAATATAAAAGTAATATATCATAATATACTCTCTAAATTAAATGCATGGTATGTTTCTCCAAATTAAATGCGTCTTATATTAAATATGTTTTATATTTAAGAATACTTAATCTTTATTAAAAAAACCATGTTACAAAGTGTTTTTTTATTTAAAAACTGTAAATAATAAATAAAAGATATACCATTTATATTTCTGTAGTGGAGACACTGGAGAGTCTGGAGACCGATACATCAGCAACGTGGCTTTTACTTTTAACAGAAAACATCTCCACTTGGCTTGACAACGGTGATCTCCACATGCGGAATATACAGCTGTAGATTGCAGGCCACCGTCTTGTAGTCACCAAATCCCATCTCTGCCTGTCAGTTCTTTATTTTCTTGTTCACCACGGACTACGCAAAATTCCCACCAAATCCCATCTCTGCCTATCAATTATTTATCTTGTTCACCACGCACTACGCAGAATTCCATCCATTTATTCGGCGCTTTGATTGATCTCCATCTCCTAGAGTAGTAAAGCTTTGGGATTATTTATTTTCTTTTTCGCAACGGACTACGCAGAAGTCCCTGATCTATTTATTCGACGCTTTGACTGATCTCCATCTCTTGGAGTAGCATACCTTTGGGAGAAGAAAGATTGCAGGAAATTTTCGAGATTTATACGAGAAATTAAGTTTGCAAGCTATGTCGTCAAGTTCATCTGTGTCTCTGGACTTTCTGGGAGTTCAGAACGCCCCTGAAGCAAACGGAAAAGTCATGAAAGGCAGTAGCAATTTGGAAATGGAATTCGGCCCTGAAAAGCGTCTATCGAAGCTGAGATGTATGGTTTCTTTTGCAAACGCCTTGAATTTGTCTCGCAGTGTAGCCATTGATGATAATTACCTTAAGTTGGTCTTGGTGATCAAGTTGTAGCAACTATTTAGTTACAATTATCTTTGACATGAGGATTGGAATTTGGGTTCTATCCTGCCCATGTTTGGATAAGGCAACAGAGAAAACTGATTGTAGCGGACGAGAAGTAGAATTGTAGAAGAAAATGGCCATAGCTGCTGTTGCTTCTCCATCCATCATCTCCACAGCTCGTTTCAAGGAATTCAATGGCCTCTCTAGCCATCTTCCCCTCTCTTCCTCTTCTTCTTCTCGTATTCGTTTCAGCTCTTATGCAGGTAAGCTGAACCAAGCAGTTCCTGTGACCGCTTCTTCATTTTCCTACATTCTTATATATATGTTCCCCAATGTGCAGAGAAACCAGCAATGCATATATTGAAGATTGAGGCCGTGGAAAAAACCAGTAGAGAAAACAGGATTGCTCGCCATATTCGTATCAGGAAGAAGGTATAATGGGTTATGCGACGATAAAAGAAAACGGGTTGTGTTTATTCTCTTCTACATTTAGTTATTAACTAACAGTGTTGGTTGCTTCTGTTGAATATATGTTTGAACTTTGAAGGTTGAGGGCACACCAGAGAGGCCTCGCTTAGCGGTTTTCCGGTCTAACAAACACCTTTATTGCCAAGTGATTGATGACACCAAGATGCATACGCTTGTTTCCGCATCCACCATGCAAAAACCACTTTCTAAAGAGCTCGACCTCACCTCGTCTGTGTGTCGCCGCGGGGCTGCAGGCAGAACACTGACCCCATGAACGCTCGCATAGCCGGCTCAGCCTCATGCATGCGCTTCGCCGCTACGCAGTCCACCAGCCGGCAGACCGCATGGACCACTGACGATAGCAAGTGGAGTATGCCGTGGTGAATAGATGGCAATGGGAGATAATTTTGATTTTTTTAATTTTATTATTATGACGTCATTTTGCCACATGTCAACTCAAATCCAGATAGCAAATCCCAATGTTGACATCACCTCCTATCCACCAATCAGCTGTTTACAAAAATAGCTTTTTAACAAAATTAAAAAAAATATTTTACAAACCCCTAAGTCATACTTTTGCAAAACAGGTTTAATTCTTTAAAGCTGCATCAAAACAGGGCAACTAATACCCAAAGTCAAAGGAGTTTGACTTCGATCGATTACAATATACCTGCTGAGGCAGGTATAAAAAGTAATGAATAAATAAATATCACATTTGATAAATTTAAGTTAAAGTAATTATTAAATGGTTTTAAGGAAGCATGTTAATAAAGGACAAGAGTTAAAAAGACACGTCTCTTGGTAAAAAGGTGCACACGTAGGTTATATATAGGGACCTTTCTTCTGTAATATATATTATCAATCGTTATTCAATTGTTTACATTTAAATATTTTATTAGCTCATTTTTTTTTAGCAAATCTTATTGAGTTTACGCTCTAAAATGTGGATGAAAGAGATGTATTCCAAACAAATTCTTGCAGCATAAGCTTGCTCTAGTTTTTTCATATAGAATAAATGTCCATGTCTTCCTTTTATAACCAAAATAAAGGCCTTCAAAGAACTGGTTCAAAATGTAAATGCCCGCTTAGTGACTTGACTTCTAAGTACAAGGATGGGAATAATAAATACCTAAGCACGTGGTATAAGCTAATTTAAACATCTTTGGTGCTCAAATGCAATTGAGAAACTTTGAATGCAATGTGGATTTTATGAAGTCAGCTTTTTGCACAACTATGCAGGTGTTGAAGATTTTTTCATTCGATGTCGTTTGGGATTTTTCTTTGTGAAGTCATGTGGGTTAGCTAAAGTTTGATTGTGTATCATTAACTTCATTCCAAATGTTGATTTTTTTTTATGAAAAGGAGGCTTTGTGAGCTGCATGATGTATATTGATGATGCCTTTCCACAATAGATGTTGAAATGTCGTAGGCGTGCAAAAATTAGGTGATCACAAATGCCCCCTAATGTATGAAGTTAGGAGGGGACCGTATAGCCGAAATACGTCAATGTTTATTTCTCTCATGTTGATATTCTATGGTTGTAAGAGTGAGAGAGCAATTGTTGAGAGTAAAGGATAACATGTGGGGAATGATGATGATTACCTATAATGCAAAAAACAGATAGGTGACACATAAAGAATGGTTTTATACAAATGAGATAAGCATCCTTGTGCTCATGAAATTATGTCAAACCAAATTACAATAAGAGGAGAGAAAGGGGTCAACTCTGAAAACTAAAGTAGATGTTCCTGGTAACATGTGAAGATGATAATGATTCCCAATGGGGTGAACTGTTGATGATGTCAAACAACCCACTGGGGTGGGGGACCTAAGTACCGATGAAGGTGCTGGGAGGGAAACTTATAATTCAATATTTGGAAGTCTACAATCATAACTATGAACGCTACAATTGTCAAAAGGTACATCTCCTCTTGATGAGATAAGTGAGTTGGCGTTGAGCATACACGATACTACTAAGGGAAAGACCAATGATGGCTCTGTCTACTTAGTTTGAGGTGAACCATTTATGATCCGGATTTATGTGAGAACAAAATGAAAGAAAATATATAGAATCATAAAATCAGACATATTGCAATGAAAATAGAGATACAATAAACACATATTCTATTAAATGACAGAAATATAACAGATTGTAAATACAACTAGAATGGTGGCAACTACCTTTGAGAAGAGATGTGGCTTCTACGCTCATTCGTGCCAAGATGAATACAAAATGAGTCCAAAAGGCCTATTTATAATAAGCATGAGGGAGATAACCCTAGATGTCCAAAACATAACCCTAGAAGATGAACCGTCATAAAGTTTGTGGCCCCAAGGTGGTTAATTGAATAGTAAACTTCTTGGGGTCATAACTTTTGCATACGGTCTTTGAATTGGGTGCTCGATAGCCCATTGGAAAGGTCTATTCAAGCTTTACACATTTCAAATGGTTCCAAATGCATACCAATATCAATCATTTTCCTCGAATCGCCAAAAAACATCGTTTAGGGGCTCAAAACGACCTTATAAGTTTGGGACCCAAAAAATCCATAGAAAAAAACTAGGAAGCTACCAAAATGGACAATTGTTTTGAGCCATTGTAATAGGTGAGAGGACACCGATCTCCATCTGGATCAATCCTCCCCCCTTAGGAAGCAATGGTATCCATTACGTTATATCTTGTATCATGTCTCGAACTGTGTGTTGAGTTGAGTTCCTGGGGTGGCATTTGCTGAAGTGAAAAGGCTGCCTTTCTTTGACATCTTTAGAGGGTTGTAATTGTTGTTGATGGATGTGTTAGAGCTATTGAATAATTATGGTTGTCGTGTTATCATTTGTCTGAACTTGTATGGATGATTTGTTTCTGGACGAGCACATTGAATACGTGGCCTTACACTATAGAGGTACTCAAATGGATAAGGGAATACTGACTTTGTGTTCTTCTTATTTCTCTTGAGCAGAGGGACCCTGTGTATAGGATGTGTAGGTATTTGTAATATGACATTCTCCTTCATAGGAAATTAGGAAGAGGGAGAATTTCCTGGTGTGGGAGCTTATCTTCCTACCCTGTGAAACTGTGGCAGGCGCAATTGTCTTTGGTATCCGATAGAGTTGTCCTCTCTAAGTGATAATGAAACTGCGAGGTCATGACTCATATACAACATGAGTCCTCCACATATATGGTTGTCCTAAAAGAACATGGCAGACTTTAAGTGGGGCCACATCACATAGCACCTCATCTTTGAAAGGCTTGATGGCATATGGTAGGAGACATTGTTGAGTAATGCAGATACCTCGTCCTTGGCTTAGCCAACCGATGTTGTAGGGTTGCGGGTGTGGTTTTGTCATAAGCTCCAATCTCTTAATGACTTCTGCTGAGATCAAGTTCTTTTGGCTGTCGTTGTCAGGAACAAAATGTAGTGGCATTCCCTTCACCCACATTTGCGAGTGGAAGAGGTGATCCTCTACCTTTGAATCTTCAAGCACCTTTGGTTGAATCTGTGTGGTAGCAACAGTGACACTCGGTTCTGCATCAAGGATCCACTTCCCGTGTTCTGTGGCTATGAGATTGGGTTCTGAATTGAAATCGAAATTTGATTATGAATATTTGATCTTAGCCACCAATGATTGCTTTGGGTGGCATTCATAAGTGTTGTGCCAGGGGATTTTGTGGAACTCACACAACTTCTCAGTGTCCTTATTTGTCTTTCCATTACCCTTCTTTGCTTGTGGTAGGGACTGGTTGTCCTTTCCTTGTCCTCTATTCTATGTGATAAGGTTTCTCTTACCTTGCTTCTGCGGTGGGTTTGTAGGTCCAAAGTCTCACTTGTTCTTTGGCCGAAATTTCTCCTCAATTTTGAGAGCATATCGATAGGCATCTCCAAGTGAAGAGATGTCTAGGAAGTCCATCTCGGTTCAGATGTACCGATGTATTCCATTGCGATATTTCAATACTAGATGTCGCTCGGAGTCCTTGATACTCAACTTTGTGTGCAAGGTATGAAAGTTGTTGCTGTACTCCAACACTATTTGGTCCCTCTCTTGACACAACATGGTCCATTTTGTGTACTGGTCATCATAGTTTCCCACAGTGTAATATTGTTCCTTGACAACATCTATGAAAAAGTCCCAAGTGGGATTGGTCTCCAACATTCAAAACTCGTCTGATGATTTTTTCTCACAATAAGTATCCCACCAATTTTTGACATGGGGGACCTCCTTAAGGAGCACAAAGGTGATCTTCTTCCTAACGGAGAAATTGTGGACTAAGAAATACCATTCTAGAACATTCAACCACTTATATAGGGCATCGACATCGATATAGCCTTCAAATAAAGGAATATCAAAGTTAACTTATACCTTGAATGGGGTTGCATCTCCGAAACAACTGCTCATTGAAGGTGCATCCGCCATTGTCGACATTCGTAGAAGGATCTGGGTGGAACTATCCATCATGTCATTCCTCTATTGCGCAAGGGAATCCTTAAGCAATGATTTAATAGGATCTCCTGCTCCATCATCTCTCTTTTCTTCCACCATGGTAGGTTGTTTGGGATGGCGGGAGTGATCTTCCCTAAGTGAAACTAGTTCGAGACCCAACTCTCTATACTCTAACTTCATTGGGGATATGCACAAAGACACAATCAAAGAGTAGATTGCTCTGATACCACTAATCCATATTTATGTAAGGAAATGAAAGAACAAATATAGAATCATAAACTCAGACATATTGCAATGAAGGTAGATATACAATAAACACATATTCTATTAAATGACAAAAATAGAATAGATTGTAAATACAACATCTAGAATGGTGGTAGCTATCTTTGAGAAGAGATATGGATGTTACGCTCATCTGTGCCAAGATGAATACAAAATGAGGCCAAAGAGGCATATTTATAATAAGCATGAGGGAGAGAACCCTAGAGGTCCAAAACATAGCCCTATAAGGTGAACCGTCATAAATTTTGCGGCCTTAAGGTGGTTAGTTGAATATTCAAATTCTCGGGGTCATAACTTTCGCATATGGTCTCTGATTTGGGTGCTCGATATCTCGTTGAAAAGGTCTATCCGAGATTTACATCTTTTGAGTGGGGCCAATGCACGTTACTAAAAACCAAATGGCTCCCATAGTCACCAAAAAATGTCATTTAAGGCCTTAAAATGGCCCCAAAAGTTTGGGACCCGAAAAGCCGTAGAAAAATAACCAAGAAACTAACAAAATGGAAAATTGTTTTGAGCCAGTGGAATAGGTGGGTGAACACTTGATCTCCATCTGAATAAATTTATTCAGGGAATGGAAACCAAGGTACAATCATTATTGTTGTGACCCTCAAAATAAACTATGGTGAAGTTGTTGAGGGCCGATGTGAATAACATAGTGAGGACGCTGTGGATGAGAACCAAGAACATATTGTAACAAACTAGGATGTTGACAATGTGGGACGAGACAAGCCTGTAAGCGTGAGTCTCATAACTTCCCTTGATCATAGTTAAATGGATGGTTGGTACTAGGCAACAACCTTCAAATAGTTGTGTAGGGAGAAGCGAGGGGATGTAAGGGACAATTGTGTGAACATACTGTAAATTGGTTATCGTGTGATGATGTCAAACTGAGATGAGGAGGATGCTCATCTCTCAGGGTGGCAATGCTATCAATGAAGGGGACAATAGTTATACCTTAGGGTAATATGTTGCAAATTCTATAATCAAGGGAGGTAGGGGATGTTGCCGCCAAAATAATAGTAGTACTAAAAATTCCCATGTTTTTGGTGTGTTGGGGAGTATACTTTTACAAACGAATAAAAGAACAAGGGGATTTTTTTACAAATGAGAAGATGTGTTCCCTATGAATAAATACCATGTAGAATGTCCCTACAAAGATGATAAGTTAATTATGGAGTTGTAATGAGAGGGATGATCCCCATTGTGGCTCTTCTTGGGGTTTGATGAGATGGCGACGAGTGCAAATGGTTGATTGATTGTGGTGGGCATGAGAGGCCATTTGTTTGTCCAACCACCATTTGTACAATTAAAATAATTTTCTCTATCGTACAAGAGTTCATTCTAGACACTCTCACATATATAGAAGTTGATTAATTCAATTGAAATTAAGAAACGCTCCTCTTGTAACTAGGAAAATGATAGACAAAATCGAAAAAATTAGAAAATCAATACAGAAGGATGAGCAAGACTAGGTGGGTCAAAAGTATAGTTAATAAGAATCATGATGAGCTTAATCATAAACATGATGAGTTTAATAAGGGTCCTAATGATCTTAATGATAATTTTGATAACTTCAAGAATCCCACAATGAATTATTTTCTTGGCAATATCGATTTTCCCCCTCACAACAAAGTCCATCAAGCACATCTGTTTTGTGACTAAGCTCTTCGAATACGGCAAATATACCACTATTCATGCCAACTAGTGGCTCAAGGATCCCCAAATAATTATAATCGTATACATTTCCACAAATTTTTGCATATTCAATGAGGAAAAAATAGAGTTATAAAATTTCGATGGGAATGAAAAGTGATAAGCGACTTGGTTGAACAAAGTAGAGGAATATTTCAATATATAATATTGTAAGAGATGAAGAAAAATTCAAGCACGCCTCCATGCATCTAGAGTATGACCCATATAATTGGTATACGTGGTGGAAAGGATCAGTTTCTTTGTATAATTACGGTATGATCAAGGAAAAATTCTTATACCTTTTTATATACCTTGTGAAGGACTTCATTATTAAAATTCTTATACCTTTTTATATACCTTTTTATAATTACGGTATCGCAAAACAATTAAACCTTGTGAAGGACTTCATTATTAAAATTGTTGATGGTAAAGCATAACATCTAATCTGTAATTTCAAATATTGTATTTGTATAGAGATTTTATAGCACTTTCTTATTCCCTTGACTTAATATTAGGAGCAAAATGGTTGACGCAATTGGAAACCTACACCATGAGCGTCTAAGAACAATTTATGGAATTCAAATGGTAAGGGAGAAAGTACAAAATATATGACTTGAGAAGCCTACATCAACCTCTTAAAGAACTCACAAATCAATAACATCACAAGTATTCAACCACTATCCATAATCAAGATGACTGACCACTATCATAGACAAAATCATTTAGAATTGCTTTCAGGACAAGACATCTCAAAAAGGAGGGCAGCATGACATACATTACATAAAATAGTACTAAATAATAATACCACATTAAAATACATAATGAATAAATAAATAATACATTTAAAAATTTAAGTTAAAGTAATTATTAAAGGGATTTAAAGAATCATGTTTTTAAAGGACACAAGTTAAAAAGACATGTCTCTTTGTAAAAATTTGCTCGTGTATGCTATATAGACGATACCTTTCTTTTGTAATATATCTTATCAATAATTATTCAATTATTTACACTTAAATAATTTTTTGTCTCAATTTATTGAGCAAATCTTAATGAACTTACACTCCAAAATGTGGATGAAGAAGATGCATTCCAAACAAATTCTTGCAGCATAACCTTGCTCTAAATTGTTAAAGTTACAACATCACGATTCATTCTCCAATCCAATCTTGTGTGCTGGGATTGGGCCTTATTTGTCAAGGTAGTGCCTTAGGGAGCCTGAGTCAGACTCAGGAAACTCATAGTAGATTTTTGAGTTGGACTCAAGAATGAATAAGCCTTATGTGTAAAGGTTAAGCCTCGTGTGTTCAGGAATGTACTTTGTATGTCAAATTAATGATGTTGTACAGTCTTGTTTGTCAAGGCTAAGGTTTTGTGTGTCAAGACAGACCGTCATGTGTTTAGGTGGTACCTCATGTGTTGAGGTAATGCTTTGCATGTCCAAGCATGAATGATGTGTGATGTATTACTAACCATGGTCCTCGAGATGGATGAGATATTAAGTTTCCTCTAGAGACTGACCACCTCTAGAGTGAATTGCTTTATCATATGACCACTTGAAACAATAGTAAAACAATATGATCACATCATTGGGAAAAAATACTTAGTATAATTGATATGATGGTTAAATTAAAGTTGGCACATGTGGACCATGCAAATAAGTTAATAGATAAATATACGATGCATTGAGAATAAAGATAATTCAAATTAGTCACTTCAGTGATGATAAATACTTCAATTAAATAAAGAAGAACTTGAAATGTTAACTTCAGTGATATTAACAAAGAAGACTTCGGTGAATTAAAGGAGAATTTGAATTAATGACTTCAGTGATGATATCAATAATGACTTAAGTAAAAAGAATTAACTAAGAGCTAATTGTTAGTTATTGAGCAAAATATGAAGAAACTTGAACTTTAAAACTTTAACCCATAATAACAGTGCATATAAATGTCATCAATAATCCAAAGACATAAATCAAATCATAGAACACAAGATATACCCTGGAAAAACCCTCTACTGATTTAGAGGATAAAAAACTCAGCAAACGATCTTAGAGTATGATAGATTAGTAGCAGAGAATGATTACAACACAATAGCATATTGATTTCACAGAGAGCACAAGAGAGTGGAGATCGAATGGAACACCGTATCTAACTTGCTAAGTGCATATCACTTTAATAACAAGTCAAATTAGGTTTTACAACAAAAATAGAATGGTTGCATGTAGCAAGAACTTGTTAACTTTAGAACAATGATCCATCTTTAATTATGTACCCCATACTGATCTGGTGTCAAGATGACACTCCATAATTATCTCCCATAAGAAGATATGCGCCTTCTATTAATTAACTAACTCTAGAACCGAGTAGTTAATTGAGCTGAACTGAATGTAACTGAGCTGAACGGAGCGTAATTGAGCGGAACTGAATGTAACTGAACAAAACTGAGTGTCACTGAACAAAACTGAAAGTAACTGAATGTAACTTAACATAACTAAATGTGATTGAACATAATTGAATGTAACTAAACAAAATAGAATGTAACTGAACAGAACTAAATGTCGCTGATCAGAACTGAATGTAACTGAACAGTAACTAGTGCTTCTCCATCATTGTTTATTTCCAACAATCAATTCAAGTTTACTTGGTGGAAACATATGCAATTCGAATTCTCTCTTTATCTCTGTGCTTATATTAAATATCTCTTCATGGTCCATATGTGTTTTCATTAAATAATCATCTTTATCATATCATACTCATAAGATCGTTTCCAAACCTATGATCATATGTATTACCCTGGGTCATATAGTCACATGCTAAAGTAAATCACTCTAGGGGTAGCTAATCCCTAAAGGAGACTTCTAGCACCTGTTGACAATGACTAGCCATACACCACATAGTATATCTACTTTACATAGTAAAGCACACCACCTCACAACATGAGGATATTTGTAGAACTTGACATTACTCACAAGTCTACTATCTTGATATTACTCACAAGACTCAGCTTGATATTACTCAGAAGCTTTACTGCATCACCACCTCAATCATATGAGGATATTTGTAGGACTTTACAAGTCTACTGCATCACCACCTCAATCATATGAGGATATTTGTAAGACTACACAAGTCTATTGTCCACCTCAATCATACGAGGATATTCGTAGGACTACACAAGTCTACTGTCCACCTCAATCACATGAGGATATTCGTAGGACTACACAAGTCTACTGCCTTGATATTACTCACAAGACTTCACAACATCACCACCTCAATCATATGAAGGTATTTGTAGGACTACACAAGTCTACTGTCTTGATATTACTCACAAGACTGGAGAATGCCTCATGATGTAGTAATCTCAACACTCCTTCTTAGTGAGGGAGACATTCTCTGCCATACCAAGCTTATCTCGTAAGTGTTTAAACTTCGTCACAAATAGAGGCTTTCCACAAATTGCAATCTTCTCATCAGTACCTATGTACTGGAACTCATGACCATGACTTCAATGCAGTAAAAATTCATCTCGAATGTATTTTTATAATAAAACACGTATAGGGTTATCGAGAAAGATTGACTATTAATACCTAATGACTGTAGGCTCAAGTCTTTCACCCTAGTAGGTAGCATCCCAAGCTACACTACTCCTCAATATGTAGTACTATCCACAAAACACAATTTTCTTTTGTAGTACTCTCATACATACATGTTTCTTCTGTAGTACTAGCCACAATACACTTAGCTTTTGTAGTACTAGCCTCAAATTACATTGCTTATGTCAGGCTAAAACAATAACTGGATAGCACAATCAAATAATAGGTCCGACATGTATCAAATGCAATAAAGAGCCTATTCTAATGTATCTCAAAGGTACTCAAACATATGCTTAGCAGTAAGCATAAAACACAACAAGTCTGCTCAAAGACCAACCAACTACTTACACAAAGTAGCATCATCTGGATCCAATCCAGAATAAAGTTTCTCTAAACTAGAAACCATGGATTTTTAAATCCATCACATACAACATTATACAACAAATGTATAATAACATGCAGAAATAAATACTTATCTTTTCTTTCACTCTTCAACATTTGTTGACTTCTTGAATCTTCTGTTATCTCGAGAAGTAATTTGTGAGCTTGCCATTCACTGTGATGTTCTTCAAGTCATGATCACTTTCTCAGTGACCCTTCTCTTTATATTTGCAATGCCCCAACTACCTCTCCAAGAGGTTTTAACTATTCTCTAACAGTCCAGACTATAAATAGTCTTTGAGACTTTTAATCATGTCTCTTCTCATGTGGATTCTCTCCACAAGCTATCACAGCCCTTGGCTTCCTAAGTCATGTACAATGACTAACTAGTGGGGACTTTATATGTTGTCACCCATGAAGACATATCAATACTCCCTCTTCAGCAAGAGGAGTTATTATGTACTATACCAAGCTTGTCCCGGACAGAAGCTTAATAAGAATGCCGACAATGTTGCTCATCTATGGATATGTACCATGTCTCAAATATAATTGACTAGAACCCTCAAAAGATTCACTGCTTTTCAACATGCTCTATCTATAGCAACACATGTGATCTTCCTCGATCACGATATCAGTCGGATTTCATATATCTTTAAAAATCTCTTTTACTGATCAAGACATATATGAGTCCACATACACTTGTACCAAGTAGGTACCACAACACATGCTTTGTACATGTCTATGTACAAACTGCAAAGCACATAACAGATCTTGGGACATGTGACTAACCAAATACATCTCAACTAACTTGAGATCATCCAAATATGAAATAAGAATTATAAAATTTCATATTTACATTCATATGCGTGGCCATGGATTTGTAGTCCATCATCCTGAAACTCTTCAGGTTCTTTTACTGCACATTTTCCTTAACTGAGGAAAATCTTTGTCTAGTGACTGCCACACCACTAATCATAAGAATCATAACAATATTCTTGAATATAGTTGTCAACTTCCTTCTAGATATGAGCATCATGAATATCTCCTTTTTACAGGAGGTACATCAACCAGTTACACCGGTTCTTCAGGAGCTAGTGAGACTAACAACTCCCTCTCACCATGTAAATGTGAGAATCATAATATGGGTCCTCCATCACGGATATTTATGCTCATCTATATATGAATCTCTTATTTGACACATGAATCTATGTAAGATATAATATCTTCAGGAGTCTTCACATCTATCAAAATATAATTAAGCCATCTATTTTGTCTACTTCCCAAAAGACATAGGAACCTCCCGAATTGTTCTCTTTCAGGATCAACCATCAGAAAGACTCCACATTCATGTCCTTCTTTACTTGTAGGTAAGGGAATATTAACTTTCCCTACAAGACAAATCATTCTCATGGTTAGAACCATTTCATACTCATGAATTTTATTCACATGAAATACTTTCAATATATTGATAAAGATTTACTTAGTTATGTACACATATTGACCAACTGATTTATCATAACCCATTATAATCTTATGTACTGATATGCAGCACTATATCATTCCAAAAAAAGATTTTTTGAAAGAAATACATAACCCCATGTTCATATCTCATGAGGTAAGCATGATGCCCTCTATCTAGCCAATCATGTAGTCTTATGTTCACAGTTTGTGAAACAATCATGCTACCATAAATCTCATGTCTTATGAATGATGTTTTCAACCTTATATCATCTCCCAAAATATGGACTCACGAGATTGATAACATTCCAATAAAGATAGGAACAACAAATCATGCATGATCTATATTCATATCTTATGAATAATCATGCATCATGTATATGACTGTAATGAAAATATTCAAAAGCATATTGATCTAAATAGCATATAATAAAAAAATTGGGCACTTGTCTTTTTATTGTTTTGCATGCTCCCTCTTGATCTCTGCTTCCTTGCGGAGCTTGCTGTAGTCCCTCGGTCTTGATCTCTTTGAAAATTTGAGTGCATGTAGGAGGTAGCGAATCTCTGCATGGAGAAATTCGATCCCATGCAACCTAAATCGAATGTTCTTCTTTCAAAGAAAAACTTCTCCCAATGACCATCCTTTTCTTTGGATGAGATCTCAACTCTATGAGGCTCTCATTATACACAAGATCCATTGAATAATGATAATATCCAACTCACAACTCTTGGGGTTGTTCCATCAACTGGTCCACTTCGGGAAAATGGCCATAACACCAATTTTGAGAATTTCATCTACAAATACATGATCATATCTCTTAAACAGTTGCGGATTTTTTTTTATAACCAAAACGATTAATTTTTTTTTATTGATAAAGAATATATTGGGCTTTCACCCAATTACATAATGTTCTGAAAAAACAGGATGCAGTGAACACAGTCCTTCATTAACTCTTAGCATTCCAGGAGAAAGAAGACAACCTTGATTTGCTTTGATATCTGCCAGGTTATTCAATTCACGAAGAATGTGATAAGAATTTACTGAAGCACAATCTATCAAAATGTAATGCAGCCTTTGCATGATCATATTCAAACTAGGATTGTTGAACAATGAGTCAGAATTTAAAATTTTAATGATAATTTCAGAATCTCCAAATATTTTCAAGTTATTATGTCCCGCTTTTTATGCAAATTGACATGCTTTAAGAAGTGCAAATAATTATGCCTGATTATTTGTAATGTGTCCTACTCCCCAACTGAAACTAGTTTCTAACTTTCCTCTTGGATAGAAAATCAAGCCCCCTGCCCCTGCTTTCCCCGGGTTTCCTTTTGACGCTCCGTCAAAGAAGATTGAGACTTTATTTTTGGTTTTCCACCATTCTGAAAACTCATTTGTTGAAAGTCTGACTTGCCAAAAAGGTTTAATAACAGGCCTGCTAAATCCAATCTGAGTATTAACCACTTGGTTCGTTCCAAGCCAATTGAGTTCAGCTTCTAATTTGGTTCCATCAATTTGATGAGATCCAACTGCTTTAAGAAGAAATGCTTTAGCTTTGGATGCTACAGTTTCTGGTTTCTGAATTTTGTTATTAAAGATTGAGTCATTTCTAGCCAGCCAAATTTTCCACCAAATAAATTTTGGAATGGCTTGCCATATTTTCCTCCATTCATGATTGGATGGAATGGTACCTAGATATCTTGACTGCCAATTTTTAAAAAGCATGACATGTTCAGCATTAGCAGGATCAAAAGAGTAATGCAGCCCACTCATTACAAGTGCCCAGAATTTTTGAGCAAAACCACATTCACCAAAAATATGAGCTGAGGATTCAGAAGCTCTATGATTGAAGCAACATCTGAATGGTCCTGAGAAACCTCTTCTTAGTAAGTTTTCTCCAGTTAATAATTTCTTATGCATTAAAGTCCAAATAAAGAAATTTATTTTTGGAAAGCTAGGAAGATTCCAAACCAGCTTCCAAAATGTTGCATTGAGTGAACAACTAGTGGCCATAGAACAGATCTGGGAAGAATCCTGTAAAATTTTGTAACCAGTAGATGCAGAGTAGGAACCACTAATTCCCTAGCCCCACGAATCTTTTACAAGAGCCATGAACTGGAGCCTTGCCAGCCAATTTGTCCATCAACGATTTATGGAGAGCAAAGGAGTTTGGGAGTTCACGATCTGAAATGACTGGAAGGGACAATGCGTTCCAGTTTCCTTTAGCATCCCAAAGGCATATATCAGCCAATCAAAAAATTCTTTTATTAATCAAGCAGTTCTTTATCTCATAGATGGAATTTTCAGAATTTAAAGGAGCTTGTCCATTGATTTTATCGTCCCATAGCAGGGTCTGTCTACCATTTCCTGGTATTCGAAAAAGACGTTGAACAAAAAAATATAATCCTTTCCTGCATAAATTCCATGAATTCAAACCTTTGGGAGTATTTTCCATATTCAGATTTCTTAGATTCCCTCCATGGAGGTATTTTTTCTAGAAAATATTACTTACCGGATGTTTTTTGTTAGAAAACAACGACCATAGCAATTTTCCTCCCATTACTATGTTCGACAGTCTTCGGTATTTAATTTGCGATCCTCCATCAAGAACAGATCTCTTTACAGTTTCCCATTTAACAAGATGCATTCGGTTTTGATTTCCTTTGCCACCTCTCTAGAGGAAATCTCTGATTAGTTTGGAGATCTGATCCATAATCCCTTTTGGCGCCAGGAAAAGAGAATATTGATAAATGGGGAGAGATGAAAGAATTGACTTGATCAAAATGACCTTTCCTACCTTCGTAAGCCAATGACTACCCCATGAAACAATCTTTGCCTTAATATTGCTAATGATACCCAACCAAAGAGAAGGGTTATTTTGACCCAGAGTTAATGGGAGACCCAAATATTTTACCTTGTCCCAAGAAGCATATCCTTCAAAACCCAAAATCTGAGAAATTTTTTCAACTTTAAATTGATCTACATTCCATCTGAATACTGCACTCTTTCTGTTGTTGATGAGTGCCCCTGAAATAATAAAGAATTTATGCATAATTTCTGAAAAGACTCTTACCATTTTAAAGAAGCCCCTCCCAAGAGTAAAGTGTCATCCATAAAAAGTGCATGGTTAATAGCTTCAACTCCTACTGCTGAGATAATACCCGGGATAATGCCATCAATTTTCCCCGATGTTAGCTTTTTTCTTAAGGAATCAACCATGAGAATGTACATAAAAGGCGATAGAGGACAACCCTCACGAAGACCCCTGGAAGCTTGAAAAAAGTTTGCTGGTCTGCCATTTACTAATGGTGCTATCTAAGGATTGTTAATGCAAGCTTTTATCAAATTTATGAAGGCAGAACTAAAACCAAAAGAACAGAGAACTGAGAAGATATAGGAAAGCTTTACCCCGTCAAATGCATTTTCCATATCAAGTTTGATAAGCATGCCCTTCTACTTCCGATGAAAACTGGAGTGCATAGCTTCCTGGACTTGTATTACATTATCTAGAATATGCCGACCTTTTACAAACCCACCTTGAAGAAGGGAAATCAATTTCGCAAGTAGAGGTTTAAGTCTGTTGGCTAAAAGCTTAGAAAGGATTTTATAGGAAGCATTGCAAAGGGAAATGGGTCTAAATTGATCAAAAGAAGAAGGATTGGATTCTTTAGGAATTAAAGCAAGGAATGTGGAGTTTGTGCATCCACCCACTTTGGATTTAGCCTGAAAAGCTTTAATCATTTGGAGTAAATCTTTCCTAATTACTGACCAGCAGACTCGATAAAATAGAAAGGAGAAGCCATTAGGGCCTGGGGCTTTATCCGACTCCATGGAACATATAACATCAATAATTTCTTGTTGAGTAAAGGGCTTCATTAAGTCATCGTTTTCTTCCTCACTCACCAAACTAGGAATGTTGGACAAAAAATCAGAGGCTAAATCTAAGTCAGAGTAACCATTGTCCCTATAAAGGTTATGAAAATGCTCTTCAGCCATTTGTTTAATTTGAGAAATTCCTTTGACCAGTTCTCCAGACAGGGAGGATATTTTCGATATATGGTTTTGAGAAAATCTGACTCTACATTGCTTGTGGAATAAAGAGGAATTCCGATCTCCAGCTTTTAGCCAAGTACTGCGAGATTTTAATCTCCAGTATTCTTCTTCTCGCCTAAAAGCTTGGAAAGAATTGAATTGAGCTTTTTACTCTTTTTCTAGCAAGGCGGGAGTAATTTTTGAGATTTGCATTTCCAATTGGATTTTCTCCATTTCAACCAAAGCTTCTTTCCTTTCACTGATTGGAGATTTTTGAGTGAGTTTGACCCATTATTTTAATGCAACTTTGGTATTTTTGAGCTTCCTCTCCCAAACAAAATTTGACGATCCTACTACTGGAAGATCCCAAGCCATATTTACAGTACTCATAAAACCATCTTTGTCTTTCCACAGTGGACTGAACCAAAATGGAATGGGGCCAAGGTCCTCTTCATCTTCAATCTGCAGCAAAATCGGCTTATGGTCTGAGTTAATATTTGCCAAGATGCTGGTGGAAATGACTTTTTATCTAGCAACAAAGAACTCTGCACCAGAAAACGATCCAATCTGGCTGAAATGTTTGCTGCACCAATTTTGTTGTTTGACCACATGTATCTTCCTCGTTTTGGTTTAAAATCGATCATCTCCCACGTTAAGATGAGATTATCCACCAATCTTAGCATTGGATCTCTCCCATAAACTCATCCAGATTTCTCTTTGTCATTCAAAATAATATTTAAATCACTTGCCACAATGATATTTGAGAAAGAATTAGCAGCAAGATAAGCATCCAACGTGCTCCAACATTCATGTTTTTCTAGGGAGTTGACCGACACGTAGAGGTTGAAGAGACAAAATGATTTTTGACTTGAATTATGCCAAATTTTTGAAAATAACAAATGCTACGTTATGTAAGATTGTTCCAAAGTAAAGACATTTTCTGTCCATAAAGTGGCAATTCCACCAGCGGTGCCTCTGGCACCCACAACCATTCCTATCTTCAATTTCCATTTCTTGGTGATTGTGGATAGAAGAATATCTTCATCGATTTTTGTCTCTTGGAGTAGAAGTACGTCTGGAGAGACCATTCTGATAAGAACATTAATAGCTTCAATTTTTGACGGATTGCCAAGCCCTCTGCAATTCCAAGAGACGAAGTTCATAATTTGATGGAAGGGGGAGGACCTCCTTTAAAAGGTCTGGCCCGGGTATTCCTATTTATTGACATCTCGATAGTGGGTTAATTTCCTTGCCTCTTAAGACGTTCGGCTTCTTCCTCCCGAACCATCTTATGGGATTTTCTGCCTTTTTTGGAAGACTTCTCAAGGGGATCTTCATTGGATGAGCCATAATTGTCCATAGGTTTCTTTTTTTTTTTGCCATTTCTACGTATGTAGGAGAATGTCCTTTTGCAGGAAAGATGAGAGGATCAACTGAACCTATGGCTTCTTCACTTAACTGATTGTGAGGTGTAGGGACTTCTCCCTCTTCAAGCACTGAGAACACTTGTTCTTCTGGAATGTTCAATACTTCAAAGTTTTTTTGAGATAATATTTTAGTCATTGCTGCTCCATTTTTATTTTTTCCTGTCCGAATGGTTTGCTGCTCGTCCCCTCTTCTCCTCTTTGTACCTTAGCTTTATTTCCTTGTTTTGCTGAAGTGTTTTTTTGAACTTGAGTCCATTGATCTCCCTTTTCTTTGATAGCTTCTTCCTCATTTTTTTTACAAGATCTGGAAAAATGCCCATATCCATGACAAAATATGCACTTAAAGGGAAATTGTTCAGAGTCTAGCTCTTACACATGAGACCAATCTGCTACTTTCAGATTAATAGCTTCAGTAAGCCCTACCTCCAAGTCCACTTCGACACATATTCTGGCACATGTATATTGATCTCTTCTGATACCCTTGTTTATGTATTTCCGAGAGTGTTTCCTATAACTTCTAGGGACCCCAAGTTCTAACAATGGAGAGGAAGATGCGACAACCTGACCCAGACAGAAACAACAGAAGGGACATCTTGATTCGGGTCAAAGTTAGGAGTCCATTTGTTTAGGTAAATCCCTTGAGGACCCATGAGATAAGGGCCATTTCTAAAGATTAAGTCTCTATTAGCTGAATTTTCAAAAAGAAAGAGATAATAACCCTTACCTATTAGGTTACTGCAAATGCCCTCTAAGATGAGAGGCTTCCAGTTCCATTGAAGCCATGCTTCGATTGTCTTGGGGAATGGCCATAACCCTGTGAATTGGCCAATGAGACCTCGATCAACAATGCTTAGAGCTCTTCGACATGGTTGATCCACTGGGAGGTTTTCCGTAGGAATATTTTCAATCTTCTTAATGAAGGACTGTTGGGATTGAGACAGCTTCCACTTGCTACGTGAGGTTGCCAGTTTCCTTAAGGCATTGAGATCAGGGGAAGAAGAGAGCCCCCCTCTATCCACCATGACCTCAAAACAGAGACACAGAATAACTCAAAAACAATGAGCAAAGCTCAACCCAATGATCGAGAATCTGATAAAAAAAGAAGGATGATCCCAGAGCAAAAAGAACACCCTCCACCAGAATAAAAGGCAACAATCAGTCAGATATGTCCAAACGCATCAGGAAAGGCTTCAAAGAGCAGAATCCAGCCTAGCAATGAGGCCTCCAAAAAAATCCACAAAACTGATCAGCAGGCTGTCAACACCTAAAGGATAGTCTAAGGATTCCAGAGAGAAGTCCACCCAACGCAGACACTGAGTCCTCCAAAAATACTGAAAAACAGAGACAAAAATCATTCTAGGGGGGATATCTAGAAGCATAGACTTCACCAACACTTTCCAACTCAATTCTTGGTCAAGAAACATGCTCTTTCTAGTCGTCAGCTCAAAAGAAAGGAGTCTCCACCAACCTCCTTGAGTTGAGAGCCGAAGCTTTAAGAGAACCGCAAATGATACTCCACCAAGAACACCACAACGACCCACCGATTGGAGCTGAACCAGAGAGACAGGCTGAAACCACGTTGTTCAATCTTGAAGGTTTTTTTTAAATTTTTCTTGGCGCGTAAAAAATCACCAGCGAATAACAATTGCAGATTTTTGAAGTATAAGCTAAATCAACCAATTTCGGAAGTGGGTTTTCAACTGTTTTGTCTGATTTCTCACAGATTGATCAAAACGTATCCATGAAATTTGTCTCCTGAAAAGGGACGAAAAGGGTGCATATTTGACTTGCTCTTTAATTCACCCTTCAATTTGGAAGTATCTTCAAATTGGTCTTCCGGTTGGATGGAGATCGATGCCATGGCTTCAAGCTATTTGCTCAATACTTCTCAAGATCACATAGGCTTTAGTTGCTTGTGCAAACTAAGCTCTTGCACGCTCTTGCTCTGATACCATGTTAGTGATTGAGAAAAATATGAAGAAACTTGAACTTTAAAACTATAACCCATAATAACAGTGCATATAAATTTCATCAATACTCCAATGACATAAATCAAACCATAGAACACAAGATATACCCTCAAAAAACCCTGTACTGATTCAAAGGATAAAAAACCCAGCAAACGATTTTAGCGTATGATAGATTAGTAGCAGAGAATGATTACAACACAATAGCATATTGCTTTCACAGAGAGCACCAGAGGGTGGAGATCGAATGGAACACCATATCTAACTTGCCAAGTGCATAACACTTTAATAACAAGTCAAATTAGGTTTTACAACAAAAATAGAATGGTTGCATGTAGTAACAACTTGTTAATTTTAGAACACTGATCCATCTTTAATTATGTACCCCATACTGATCTGGTGTCAAGATGGCACTCCACAATTATCTCCCACCATAAGATATGTTCCTTCCATTAATTAACTAACTCTAACTGAGTAGTTAACTGAGTTGAACGGAATGTAATTGAGTTGAATGGAATGTAACTGAGATGAACTGAATGTAACTGAACAAAAATGAGTGTCACTGAACATAAGTGAATGTAACTGAACAAAAATGAGTGTCACTGAACATAAGTGAATGTAACTGAACAAAACTGAATGTAACTTAACATAACTGAATGTAATTGAACAAAACTGAATGTAACTAAACAGTAACTGAATGTAACTGAACAGAACTGGATGTAACTGAACATAACTGAATGTAACTGAATGTAACTGAGCATAACTGAATGTCGCTGATCAAAACTGAAAGTAACTGAACAGTTACTAGTGCTTATTTCCAACAATCAATTCGAGTTTACTTGGTGGAAACATATGCAATTTGAATTCTCTCTCTATCTCTGTGCTTATATTAATGATCTTTGCATGGTCCATATGTGTTTTCATTAAATAATCATCTTTATCATATCATACTCATAAGATTGTTTCCAAACCTATGATCATATGCATTACCCTGGGTCATATAGTCACATACTAAAGTAAATAACTCTAGGGGTAGCTAATCCCTAAAGGAGACTTCTAGCACTTGTTGACCATGACTAGCCATACACCACATAGTATATCTACTTTACATAGTAAAGCACACCACCTCACAACATGAGGATATTTGTAGAACTTGACATTACTCACAAGTCTATTGTCTTGATATTACTCACAAGACTCAGCTTGATATTACTCAGAAGCTTTACTGCATCACCACCTCAATCATATGAGGATATTTGTAGGACTTTACAAGTCTACTGCATCACCACCTCAATCATATGAGGATATTTGTAGGACTACACAAGTTTATTGTCCACCTCAATCATATGAGGATATTCGTAGGACTACACAAGTCTACTGTCCACCTCAATCACATGAGGATATTCGTAGGACTACACAAGTCTACTACTTTGATATTACTCACAAGACTTTACAACATCACCACCTCAATCATATGAGGGTGTTTGTAGGAATACACAAGTCTACTATCTTGATATTACTCACAAGACTGGAGAATGAATCTTGATGCTGTAATCTCAACACTCCCTCTCAGTGAGGGAGACATTCTTTGCCATACCAAGCTTATCTCAGAAGTGTTTAAAATTCATCACAAATAAAGGCTTTCCACAAATTTGCAGTCTTCTCATCAGTACCTATGCACTGGAACTCATGACCGTGACTTCAATGAAGTAAAACTTCATCTCGATTGTGTTTTTATCAGAAAACACATATAGGGTTCACATATAGGGTTTTCAAGAAATATTGACTATTAATACCTAATGACTGTAGGCTCAAGTCTTTCACCCTAGTAGGTAGCATCCCAAACTACACTACTCATCGGTATGTAGTACTATCCACAGAACACATTTTGCTTTTGTAGTATCTTGTGAAGGAGGAACCCAATTACTCCTCATGATTGTGAGCTTGCCTTGTATGGAGGATTGAAGTGGTTGAGGCCCAGGTGGAGGAACTTGATTTCTCAGTTTCGATGAGTTGCCGACAGAGGTTGTCATTTTGTACTTCGTTTTTGAATTGATAGAAATACTCTTTTCTCGTCCAAAATTCATGTGCAAATGTTTATTTCAGTTTCCATGGGTATATTTTATTCATACATGTTAAATGTATTATGCTAGTTTAGATGCTAACATTTCATATATATTTTATATGCTTGGAGATATTTGTTGTTGAGGACAAGTTGTAGGTGATAAGCATTTAATCATGAGATCAACGGTGGTCTTCTTCGAACATCTAGTTGAGGTATGGACTCTATCTCTTAGTTGTTAGAATTTTCAATTTATCTAGCATATTTGAGAATTGAGTTAATTTCTGGTCTCATCCTGTCTATTGTGGTCTACCCAAATCCATAGGAATATTTTTCTCCATGACAGAATTGGTGCCCTCGCTAGGAAGTCTACTTTTTGTTGGAGTTTTTTGGGTGCATTTTTGTAGGAATTTCTCTCTGTCTCTTTGAGTCTCTATGTTGATTTTATTTATATAGTCATTATTTGGTAGTTTCCTTGAGTGATTTGGATTTAAACTTACCTTTTTGTCCCTTTTGCCTGATATACGCGAGTCATAGTGATGACAGTCGCGCGTACATGTGGGATGTCTGTGTATAGGTCATGTACATACATTGTTGTTCTCTGAACAATCACATACATTTGGATTTTTTCTCCATATATTGGTTGGAATGATAGTTGGGTAAGTTGTGAGTGTTTTTGAGTCTTCCAGGGCCCTTATACCATATGTTGATTGCTTTTATAGTGACTAGAAACTCCCTTTTTATTAGTTTTTTAGAAAAGTTGTTCTTGTCAAAGTTTCCACTTTTTGTTTTTCTTTTAGTGCACGAGTCATGATTTCTTGGTACTTTGCTTGGCTGGTTTTTATGATTGCTATAGAGTATGAGAATTTCATGATTCCATTTTTCATTTTCATCCATTTATTGTGAAACATACAAAAATATTTGCATCTTTGCATGTCGATCATTTGCACTTTTGCATTTTGTATTAGAAGAGCACCCGGATTAGTTTTTCTTAGAATGGAATTAGTCTAGGCTTCATAGAGGAAAGATTGCATTGGCATTTGAAGAGAAACATACCATTTTTGTGCACTTCATTTAGTGGCATACCATTGTTTCATTTGGAAAACAAGTCTAGCACTTAGCAATGTTTTCAGATATGCATATTTACTTTTCTTGGTGAGTCATAATATCACTAATTGCATGACCATATCCCCTTAAGTAAGCACAACTCATTAAATCAACGCTTAAATTAAAATTTATTATAAAGATATTATTTTATAGGGTGCACCAACAAGCTTAGGTTTTAGAGTATTGGAATAGGATTGTGCGAGGAAACTTATCCAAGATCATAAAATAAAAAAATTATGTGTCTGTCCAAGGAGAGGATAAATCCTTGATATAATTGGTGTTTTTAACAAGCTCCTCTTACATGGGAGTCAATCACAAGGCAGTGCACATGTCGGTTGTAGAGATATCCCTCCTATACCTTCAATGAGTGCCATAGATATTTCCATGATTCTATTCGAATTTGGGGGGTCTTGAGGTACCTTTGGTGCTGTTGAGGCCTGGAAATTCGCAGGCAACAACAGCAAGGGATTCTCCCCAGTCAACGTTCCCAACTAGCCTGTGACTGTATGGTATAAGGAATCCGTCTGGTTTGCGGTCCAACTACCGTAGGTCAAGTAACAAAAACAAAAGGTTTTACTGGTTGCGGCCCGGTCCACCGTATATTTTTGTATTTTTTTGACTTAAGTCTGATATGCATATGCCTAATTAACCATGCAGGATGATAAGGATGCAAGGAGCAGTCACAACGTGATGCGCAGGTTCTTACCTCTCGTATTAAAACTCACAAGCATCTAAATCACATATGCAGCAATAAAATAAAACTAACTATCTATCTACCTATCCCCGGGGAGCAAGCTGTAACTTAATTATGAGTAATGTGTATTGTACATGCAATATAAAGAGGAATTATAGTTAGCTGATATTTCTTCCCACAATGCATGAACGATTAAAGATATTTAGACAATCAGATAGCCAATTGTTTTATGAATAGCATACATTAATCATGGTGGTAATCCTACAGAATAAACTAGAAATCATTCAAACAAGAACATAGGCTTTGATAGTTAGAACAATCTCACAGTTAATGGACACAAAGCTGGAAAAACAAAATAGTTCATCTTTCCGCAATCCACAGCATAACATTTGAGAGTCCCACCACTCTTTCTCCAACAGGCAAACAATGATTCTTTATTGCAAAAAAAAGTAGTTCTTCTTACAATATTGCTTTTCATGTCTAACTCTGGGAAAAAAGCCTCTATTCCTTCTAAGTCTTCTGTATTTATACAAAAAGGGCAAGACTGTTGGGTTGCCCAAAGTAACCTTCGGGCTTCTTAACTCTTCACCTCCAATGTTTCACTTTTTTCTCACATGTTTTTACAAAATCGTTACAAATTACAAAAGTGACCAAACTTTTACGAGGAGGGTCCCACTGGAGTGTCTAGAAACTTCTTCCATGCCAAAGCTTCAGAGGCGATGCCTTCAAAGGCACAAGGTTCCAGAAACTGGATGTTGATCTCAAACTTCGCAGCCTGGTTCTTTATAGCCTCAATTCTGGCTGTGCTCAACCGAAGCTGATCCTCCAAAAGCTGCACACTGATGGCTGAATGATCTACTTCACTCCTCAAGATCTGATCATCCAGGGCTTTAATATGCTGTACTTTCGCTTCCTCCTCCTGATATCTCTTCTGCAACATCTCCACAAATGAGTTGTGGTCCGGGAAAACATCAAGCCTCTGTTTGGCACCGATTGTAGGTAATAAGGAGCCTCCTGAAGAACTCTGTGCAGTCTCCTTTCGTCTTTTTAACTGCCTTTTTGAAATCCTCTACGGTATTTATAGCAAATTCTAGTAAGTCATAATCCCGCTTGAGGGCCTGTTGATCCTTTGATGGCAGTTCTGCTGGAGTTTCTTCATTGTTTTCCAGCCTTTCCATCCTCGCAGTCAGGACTTCAAGGACGTCTTGAGATCTATCAACGAAATAAGAGGAGGTCTCTAGGATTTCCTCCAATCGGCCATCTATCTGCAGCACTTTGCACCTTTCCTCTTCTATGGCAGTCTGTAGTTGCAGCATCTTGGCCTTTTGGGCCAGAACATGCTCCTTGAAGGGTTGTAGATTGACCTGCTGCTCTCTTGCTTCCTCTAGAGCAGTTGTTAGAGAAGTGACCTGCTTTTGAAGATTCTTTTCCTGTTCTTAGGCGTGCATCTCACTGGCCTCCAAGATGATCTTTTGCTGCTCTAAATCTTCTACCTTTCCCAACAGCTGTTCCTTTTCCATCTTTAGCTCTTGATATTCTTTCTGCACTTTATCCAGGCATCCTTGTGCAGTTTCACTAGCTTGTTTCTCTGCTTGGAGGAGCTGCAGTTCATCCTTTGAATACTCATTTCTTTTTTCATGTCTTCATATTTCCTTTTTAGCCTATTGCTTTCCTCTCTCTCTTTCCTCAATGTGTCTTTCAATTGAGCAGAGGACTTCTTGGATTGCTCCAAGTCTGTCATAATCTTGTCCACGTTATCTTCGGAAGCATGAATCAATGCTGCTTCGGCTCTAATGGTGAATCTAGGGTCTTGGTATGTTCCAAATACAACAGGTGTATCCGTTATCATTTTCCCAGGTAGACCTCCCGTTTCAATCTTCCTTTCTGTTCTCTTCACTATCCTCTTTGTCGCCATGTCATTGAAAACAACATTGAAATCAGGGATCTCTTCCCCTTTTTTCTGTACAAAGGGGACCAGCTTCAGTGTAGGCACCACAGATTGTCCAGATGTGCTGGCAGCAGGAACTTCTGGGTCCTGAATCTCGGGGTTCTCTGTGTCCTGGGTCTGCCCTCCAGCTATGTCAGAGGCTAACTGTTTTGTCTGTGTCTGTGTCAGCTTTAGCCTCTCTGCCTCTTGTTTCTTAAGCTCCTCATCAAGCTTTCTTTTCTCTTCTTCTGCTTCATTTCTTGCGTCTTCTTCTGCCTTTTTGGCTGCTTCTTGGGAAGCTTTTCTTTTTTCTTCTTCTTGCCCCTGCAACCACCCTGCAGCTTCCTGTGCCAACCTTTGGGCATCTTCAATTCTCTTTCTGGCTTCTTCATCAGCTTTGGCTTGTTCATCCGCTCCCTTCCCACCTTTTGTGGTAATCTTCTTCTTGAACCTTCTCCTTAAGGCTGTCATATTCAACGCACTTTGGAAGACTGATTCTTCCCTATCCCAATGGTGGGTATACTCAAAATGTACGTTGTTTTCTTTACAATGTTCAGCGACTTTACCGCGAGAGTCACTTCTATGGAAAGGCATCTCGCCAAAATGAAACCTTTCCAACTCTTCTACAAATTCATCAGCTTTATTCACTCTAGTGAACCTGTAACTTCCTAACTTGAAAGGCAAAGGAGGATAGGCAGCCTTCTTATGCTCAAATAGGAAGCTCCCTATGCCATCCAAGAAGACCTGCCTAACCGCCTCCTTGTGAATGATGTAGTCAGTGGCGTATTTGGGCAGCAGGGAAGGTGCTCTTGAACCTCCAAACATCCTGAAGTAAAGGCCATCCTCAGTTAGATAGTAGTCTGCATATTCTTCCATTACTTGCAGTGCCTCCTGTGACATGCAATCACACTCCTTCAGGAAAATGAGTGTATATAAGGGCATGATGAAGTGTTCACAGACTTCTCGATAATTACTGTGGTACTTGTGTGCCCACAGTGGTTTATAAGAAGAATAAACATGCATTCTTTCCCTATCCTAGATGCACTTGAGGCCGGGGAAAGGCTGATTACACAATATACAATCGACAAGTATGGAACTCATATAGAATTCAGACCTCTTTTGGGACACTCCTCCCAAAGCCGAGGCCAAGCAAGCTGAAAGACTATTTGATACAATGCTGGCCCATTTGAAAATGGTCCCCTGGGTTGCAACATAAAAAATGATTGGCAACCATTCCAATTTGAAGAACCTGCCATGAGCTCTTCCAAAAATCCTGTTGAGCATTAAAGCTATGAACCTGTATGGGGCCCTTAAGCTTGCTGTATCATACTCTCCCGTAGCCCTGGTTCTGAAATGATTTCCTGATAGCAGCATTCTTTTAAGGGTTTCTACAAGGTCCATTCTAATGTTATTCAACCAATCATCAGACAGAAATATTTGCGCTTCTGGCAGGTGGTAGGCCAGAGCTACATATCCTGGGATATATGCAGCATAGCCCTGTTTTTCAACATTCTCCAGGATCATCGTTGTTACATCCGCTCGGGGAAAAATCCAACCAATTACTTCAGAGCGTGGGAAAAGCTCTGGTCTGGTGGCAATCTTCATCAGTGAAGAGCTCTCGATATTGGCATAAATGCCCTCTTCTTCCAGGCCCATATCCGGCACCTCCTGACGTATGATCAGCCTGTAAATCTCTCCCCATTGGTACTCGGGCTCCACACCAGATATACACTTGGTGTCTTCGTATATGTATTATGTTTTGGTAATGACTTCCACTTCGGGCTCCTCCTCGACCGCAAGGGCCTTCTTCTTTTTCCTTTTTGACATTGTGAATTCAGAATCTTCCTGTTATACATGCAATCATCATCATTAAGACATTCCTGACTACGTTGCAAACATTGGGACACAAGGTGCAGTGTTTAACTTCATCTATGTTAAACATGATGGAAAATAGTTATGAAGCAAAATGTGCAAAACAGTTCTATCAACAAATTTGAGCATGAAGCAAATCTACATAAGAATGAAGAAAACTTGAGCTATGAGCGGGCGCCATGACCATCTCGTTGTGGGGAATGACAGGGGGAATCATGCAAAATTTCAACAGTGCACTTTTAGGAAACACACTACTGTCTGTTTAAAACCGTGTTCAATAATACGCTGTGGTGCTATATAACCCCCACCGGGCTCGGGTTCGAGACCGGTCGTGAACCGACTTTGCGCGGAACAGCGCAGCGAAACATGACTGGTCTGAAGGATACGGGTAGCATGAAAATGGGGCAACCAGTACAAGTATCAAAGGAAAACCGTGAAAAATCGTCCCCCATCAAACATCATCACACAGGGCGGATTGGTGCAGACAGCGTAACGGCCGTCTGCACCAAACCCCCTATTCTCTAAGCGTAGGGTTGCATAATCAAAAGCCGCGGAGTAACAACACCCTATGTGCTAAAAATCCCTCCCACAGACGGTTATGATACAAATCCCTAATCCACTATATATGCATGTAACCAACGGGCCAAGGGAAAACAGCCGTGGACAAAACCCAACCGTAGAAAACCAACAAAGCCCGAAAGGAACGGGAAAACGCAATGAGGAGCCTACCTGGAAACGCTGTATGGATGGCGGGGAAAGGGCGGTCAAGCTTCCACAGTTGAAGCCACCTGGAACGAGCGTACACCGACAGCAGGGTCCGACCAAGCTTGAGAGGATGACAGCACAACGAGAGCGACAATGGGCAAGTCGAAACGACAATCCAAAATAGAATAATCGAAAAATAGACTCGGCCCCAAAAATATATATAAGTCAACCACGTGCGGTGGGGAAATAGTAAAATCGGACGACGGAACATTAATTGATCGGGGGGCGAAAACATAACTCCTTCCGCAACGTCGGGTGTCCAAATCGCTAAGCCATCCGCGGAGACATAACGCATCGGAGCTAATAACGAAAAGGGAGCTGCAACGATAGAGACGCAAAGGATAAACCGCCCGCAATGCAAGGTTTGAATCGGAAGCGGAAACAATAAAAGATAAAAAAAAGTTAGCGCTTTCGGCAGCCGCAACGACAGAGTCACAAAGGGAGCGACCTTCCGCAACGTCGGGGTTTAAAATGACTAGACGACCGGGAAAGATAGAGCCTTCAGCAGCTGCAACGACGGAAGCTCAAACTCAATAATTGGCGAAAATAACAAAGAGGGGTTCAACATGTTAAAGCAATATTCGGGAGAGTTCGTAGTTTTCCGTCCGCAACGGCGGAAAAAGGAATAACAAATCATTCCGATGTAAACCAAAAGATCAGCCGATTGAAAGAAACGTATCGGAGAAAACTTAAAAGGCAAGACTTGTCATTCTGCCGCAACGGCGGGAACACCAACCAAATAAAATTCTGATTTGAACATGCTGAAAACGTATTAAAAAGCAATGATAAAGTTTGAATCAACAGTGGATTATTTCAAGCGTTAGAGGAAGAATCAAAACAATTGGTAGATCAATCTAAGCATTGGAAAATCTTTCCGAAAAAATTATTAGATCAAACCAAAGAAGAAAATCAAACTAATTCAAGCAAAAGAAGGGTCCCAATTTTTTTTGGAATTTTGGGAAAATGTTGCAGCTGCAACAGGTGCTTTTTAGCTTTGGGATCAGTTACCTTGCCCATACGGTGAATCCCTCCCGCGACTATCCACCTCAGGATTGATTATATTGAGGTGACCATAGTTGATTTTCCTAGGTATCATAAGGGATACTTGCAGGTTTATTATGTGGGTGTCCTAGTCAGGTAGTGGTCGAATAACATAGTCACTTTACGTGTTGAATTTGAGGGCATTTATAACTGGTCACACACCTCTGCTTGTAGTGTATGGGAGCCTCAAGACTCTCCTAGGTGAGACATACCTGCTATGTATTAGGAGCTCATTTATCCTTACTCCGTTCTCGTGTGCATCTATCCTAGTTGATTTAGGGGTGTGCTTTGTGCTCATTAGTTGGCCTTAGGGATCATTTCTATTTGAGTCTTATTCTTTAGAGTCATCGTGGATCAAGTTCCAGATCGCCAACATTCTCGTTGCTTAGAAGGACTACCACCATTTGACCCTTTACAAGCTCTTTATAAGAGGCATAAACATAATACCGATGGTCTTTCCCATAGAGAGATACTAGCATATTTTACCATGACCACTACTTCTGAGACATCAGAGAGTCCTCTAAACCCTTCATATGCCTTAGGAGGGGGAGTACACAGGGCTCCCTGTTTGGCTTCCTTCTGGGTCCCATGGACTCCGGTGTTTATCGATCCTTATACTGTTATCCATTCTCTCCCTCTAAGAACAAATATTTTTGAGTTTGCGTGGTCTTCTAATCATGTGTCCAACTTTTCCTTGGGGGTGTCAGGTACAAATGTGCATTCCATTCCATTTTCCTCAAATCTATTTACTTTCTGCATGTCGAATGTATGAACGAGTATTCCATCATCCATCTCAATTCCTACTCGGAACCATGGTGTTGGACTGGGGGTACCTTGGTACCTTTTACTGCATATCAGTTTGTGATATGGATTTATGCAGGAATGTAACATAATACACAAATAACCATAGAAACAAATATGCAGCGAAAATAACACTTCATTTCATTAATCAATAACTGAAACTTGTTTACATACAGAATGGAAATAAACTAGCTAGAGTGCCGGTAGCTTATCTCTGAGAAGAGATGTGGCGGCTACATGCCTCTGAACTCTGTGTTACAATGAGGCTCGAAGGCCTATATATTATTGAGAAACAATGGAAACCCTACACATTCAAAAACCTAACCCTAGGAGGTGAAACGCCAGAATGTGGGCCCCGTTGGGTAACTTGGTACATCAATTTCTCGTGGTCGTAACTTTAGCATACTACCTTCGTTTGACGCGCATGATACATCATTAGAAAGATCTATTTAAGGAATACATCCATGTATAGTAAATATTAAGTCTAAAACAAACTCATATTTGCCTGACCATTCGATGCTGAAAAAACGTCGTTTAGGGCCTCAAAACGGCTGCGGAAGTTTAGGACCTGAAAACTGCCAAAAATAGTAAATTGTGCTACAAGCAAGGAAACTGGAAAATTGAAAGAAACAATGGTGGGGGTCCAATAGGAATAGGTGGGTGGCCACGAATATCCTCCTGGATCATTCCTCCCCCCTTAGGAAGCAATGGTCCCCATTGCGTTGAGTTCCTCCATGAGATGAGGAAACTTCTATTGAACTTGGTCCCTGGTGAGCCACTTTCCTTGGTGAAGGAGTTGGCATGATTTGACAACTTGATATAGCTGGATCTTTTGCTGGTAGGTGTTCTTGATATGTGTGTCCATAATCCGATCAGTTGTGGCTTGTTCCATGCAGTCGGGGTTTAACTTTGTTGGTGTGAGTTGTTTTGCCATGTCTGATGTGTCCAGTAGAGGTGGAAAGTAGGGCCGAAGGCAGTCCACATTGAACACTGGGTGCAAACAAAGGAATGGTGGAATACTGATCTCGAAGGCATTGTCCTCGATAGACTTGGTGATGGTGTATGGCCCATATCGGAGCGGGCGAAGCTTGCAGTGGGGTCCAGCGAGGTGCTCCTTCTGCAAATGTAGCCACACTTTGTCGCCCATCTGGAAGTTGTGTTGCACCTAATGCTAATCATGTCACTGCTTGTACTTAGCATTGGATCTGTCCAATATGTCATGAACCTGTTGGCGAATGTGCTGAATGCGCTCAATGAAGCTGTTTTCCTTGGAAACTTTAGACTGGATATGAGCTGAATCAGCCTGAGTAGCTAGCTACAAATGGCATGGCTACGTCAATGGGACAAAGTGGCTGGAATCCCAAGCCCACCTGAAAGGGGCTGTGGTTGGTTGAGCTATGGAGGGCCCGGTTATAGCTGTGTTGTACATAGGGGAGGCTCTCATCCCATGTACGTGGATGCTTTGAGTTGTACATGTGCAAAATGTGTACGATCATCTTGTTGGCGACCTCTGTCTGGCCATCAGTCTGGGGATGGAAAGCTATGGACTTTGTGAGCTTGGTGTCTAGCATTGACCATAGGCTAGACCAGAATGTACTAAGGAACCTGCTATCTCGGTCTGAGATTATAGACTGTGGGATCCCAAAGTGTACCCACACTCGTTCAAAGAAGAGTTTAGCAATGGCTTCTGCTGTGATATTCTTCTTGTAGGCCGCCATTATGGCCATCTTTGAGAATCTGTCAATGACCACAAACTCACATTCGTTTCCATGCTTAGTAGAAGGAAGGCTCGACATGTAATCCATGGAGATGGATTTCCAAGGTCCACTAGGGGTAGGAAATGGAGTATAGATGCCTTGCTTCTTGATGGATGGTTTGGCAATGGTGTAGGAAGTGCAGGATCGGATGTACTTCCCGACGTCCCGTCGAAGGTTCGACCAATAGAAATACTTTTGCAGTACTGCCACTGTTTTCTCGACCCCGAAATGCCCAACGAATCGACTGTAGTGCGCTTCCCAAATCATCTTGGCACGCTCACTTGAAGGAACACAAAGGTGTCCCATGTGACATAGTAGTACATCCTGGAGGTGAAATTTTGGAACTTGATTTCCCTCCAAGAGTGTCTGGTACGTGTGGCTGAATTTTGGATCGCTCTTGTAGAGAAGCGGCCAATCAGAAGTCTCGTTCCCACAAGGGTTGAGCACGATGGTTATTGCCATGATCGGTGGTCGGCTGAGGCAGTTTGCAACATTATTGGTGCTTCCCTTCTTATACTTGATGTTCAAATGAAACTGTTGTAGATATGTGGACCACTCTTGATGGTGATCGTTATGTAACTTCCCTTGTGTCTGCATGAACTGTAGGGGTCGGTGGTCTGTGTGGATGATCGTTTCCTTCCCAAAAATGTAATGCTTCCAATGTCGGCAATCCTGTACAATGGAATGCATCTCTTTGTCATAAGTGGGATATTTGCGGACTGTGTCAGACAGTGTCTCACTGTGATATGCCACTGGATGCCCTTGTTGAGCAAGGAATGCCCCAATAGCATAGTCAGAGGCATATGTCTCAATCTCAAATGGTTGTTGCAAGTCGGGTAATGTGAGCACTGGGGCACAACAGAGGCGATGTTTCAATTATACAAATGCCTTTTGTTGATTTTCTGACCAAAAGAATTTTGCTTTCGCTCTTCCCTTGGTGACTTGACTCAAGGGCCAAGTGATATGGGAGAATCCCAACACAAACCTGCGGTAGAAATTAGCAAGGCCCAGAAAGCTGCGAAGCTTTGATAGAGTAGTTGGGGCTGGCCAATCCCGAATGACTTGGATCTTGGTTGGATCCACATGTACCCCACACTCATCAATAATGTATCCTAGATACTGAACCTAGGTCATGCCAAAAGTGCACTTGTCCAAATTGGCACACAACTTGTGCTGCCACAATGTTTGGAGGACCTGTCGGATGTGGTGGAGGTGCTCTTCCCAAGTCTGACTGAAGATCAGGATGTCATCCAAGTACACTACTACAAATGAGTTGGTGAATGGCCACAAGATGTCGTGCATCAGTCTCATTAAGGTCGCAGGAGCATTTGTCAGCCCAAAAGGCATGAACAACCATTCGAAAAGGCCCTCCTTGGCTTTGAAGGCAGTCTTCCACACATCGGTCGGTTCGATCAGTACCTGGTGATACCCGGAATTTAAGTCGATCTTGTTAAAATATTTCTCCCCTTTAAGCTGGTCCATGAGGTCATAAATCCGTGGGATCGGGTACCTATTCCAGACATTGATCTTGTTTAGCACCCGATAGTCAATACAGAGTCTCCAAGTCCCATCCTTCTTCTCTACCAACACGATCGGGCTCCCACAGGGCGATGAACTTGGCTGGATGTGACCCTTCTGCAATAGCTCCTGAATTTGCCTCTTGATTTCATCATTTGCCAGAACATAACATCTATAGATCGGTCCATTGGGAAGCGGTGCACCTGGGGTCAAATCGATGGGGTGCTTGACCTGACAGTGGAGAGGCACCCTGGTGGGTGAGGTGAATATGTCCCGGTACTCCTCCATGACCTTGTCCATTTGTTGTTGTCATGCGGAGGGGCCCTCTATGGAGGTTGTGGCCATGATCTTCTTCTTTTCTTGAGGGTGGATCATCAAGAAAACAAACTTCCCAGTTTTGGAAATGAGCTTACTGCATTGTTTTGCAGTAACCAAAGACATAGCGGCAGGAGGTGGTACCTTTGGTATCATGTACAAACTATTTCCCAACGTAATAATAACAGCATGAGGTTGGGACTCATACATAGCATGTTGCTTCCATAAGTATGGTTGACCTAATAATACATCACAAACATCAAGAGGAGCAATATCGCATAATACCTCATCGATGAAGGGCTTGATGCTGTAGGGAAGGCGACACTGCTGGCTGACGCAGAGATCCCGTCCTTGGTGAAGCCACCCGATGGTGTACGGCCGTGGGTGTATTGTGGTAAAAAAACCCAACCGCTTCATGAACTTTGTTGAAATCAGGTTCTTTTGGCTCCCACTGTCGATAATGAACTGTATCGGGGAACCCTTTACCCACATCTTGGAGTGGAAAAGATGCTCCTCCTCCTCTGAATATTCTAGTTCTTCCTTTTGGATCTTTGTGGTGGCAATGGTGGCATTGGGCTCTGCATCGATAATATTCTTCCCTCTATCATTCCCCTTCTCAGGTTCTGATTCAGTGTCAAAGTATGCATCTGATTCAGAAGCCTTTATCTCAGCCACCAGTGACTGCTTGGCCCTACACTTACTTGTGTTGTGAGTGGGGCTCTTATGGAACTTGCACCACTTTTCGACTTCCTTCTTCGGCTTTGCAGTGTTTCTCTTTGCTTGCGGCTTTAGCAAGTTTTCTTGAGTCACCATGCCTTGGCTGTGTCCTTGGCTCTATGGTTTGGGGGCACCTTTCCCTTGCTTTTGATTCGCAGATCCAAAGTCTCGCTTTTTCTGTTTGAATTTTTGCTCAATTTTGGTAGCATACCGATATGCCGTACCAAGCGAGGATATGTTGAGGAACTCCATTTCATCTTAAATGTATCTGTGCAGACAACTACGGTACTTCAGCACCAAATGTTTCTCTGAATCTTTGATACCCAACTTGGTGCGTAGGGTATGGAACAGATTTGTCAGCTCATGCACATCTTGATCTCTTTGCTGCCATAGCATAGTCCATTGTATGTACTTGTCCTCATAGCTACCCAATGGATAATATTGTCCCTTTATGGCATATCAGAAAGAATTCCAGGTGGGTACGTCCGAGAACAGAGAGGGTTCCTCCTCGTCCTTTCTCTCACAGTAGGTTTCCCACCAGTCCTTGACATGGGAGGCGACTTTGAGTAGAGAAAAAGTAATATTTTCTCGGTCAGAAAAGTCATGAACTGAGAAATATCCTTCTAATAGATTCAACCATCTATCTATGACGTCTACATCTATTTGGCCATCAAGTATGGGAATGTCTAAGTTTACTTGTACCTTAAAAGGGTTTACGCCTCCAGAGTGGCTGCTAGATGCATATGCGCCGCCAGTGGGAAGTCGTTGAAGGATTTGGGTGAAGTTATCCATCATCGCGTTCCTTTGTTTTTCAAGGGCCTCCTCGAGCAACATTTTGATAGGGTCTTCTGCGCCCTCATCTTTCTTTTTGTCCCCCATGGGTGGCCGTCGGGATTTGTGAGGCTGATCTTGTAAAGGTTCAACTAGATCGAGCCCTAACTCTTTATACCCCGCCCTCGTTGGGGACATGCAAAGAAGGACCGAGAAAGAGAAGATTTCTCTGATACCACTGATCCAGATTTATGCAGGAACACAATAGAATACACAAATAACCATAGAAACAAATATGCAGTGGAAATAACACTTCATTTCATTAATCAATAACCAAAACTTGTTTACATACATAATGGAAATAAACTAGCTAGAGTGCTGGTAGCTTATCTCTAAGAAGAGATGTGGTGGCTACATGAATTTGAACTCTGTGTTACAATGAGGCTCAAAGGCCTATATAATATTGAAAAACAATGGAAACCCTACACATCCAAAAACCTAACCCTAGGAGGTGAAATTCCAGAATGTGGGCCCCGTTGGGTAACTTGGTACATCAATTTCCTGGGGTCGTAACTTTAGCATACTACCTCCGTTTGACGCGCATGATACATCGTTAGAAAGATTTGTTTAAGGAATACATCCATAAATGACAAATATTGAGTCCGAAATGGACTCATATTGTCTTGACCATTCGATGCCGAGAAAACATTGTTTAGGGCCTCAAAACGGCTCCGGAAGTTTAGGACCCGAAAACTGCCAAAAATAGTAAATTGTGCTACAATTAAGGAAACTGGAAAACTGAAAGAAAAAATGGTGGGGGTCCAATAGGAATAGGTGTGTGGCCACCAATATCCTCATGGATTAGTTTGGGGGTGGTCATATCCCTCCTTTTGCTTCGTTTGTCGAAGGGTGGCCACACCCTTCATCAACTCCTAACACTAGTGTCGAACCTTTAATGGGTGGAGGCAGACATGTAAACGTTGGGTCTATGACTTATATCCCATCCTTTTTCCCATTGTCTAAATCAACTAGTCCTTCAAATGTATTCTTTATAACGAATCCTCCTCATACTTTGTGTGGATCTTCGTGGGGGAATGTTTCTTTCAGTATGGGACCCCCTCATCTGGAGTCCTTGTATCGGGGGGCTATGTGCCTCCTCATGTGTGTGGGGGAAATCTAGACCATCAAATGGGTAAATTTGGTAATATTTTTTCCCTACCCAAGGAATGTCGAACATGTAAATCCCTATCCACCCTTAGATGTGTCATGAGGGAGGAGGTTACCACCCGACTCGTTCGGTTCATGGACTTTACTAGAATCCATTTTATCAAAATTAATCTTTCCATAGAGCATGGTTTCAGATGCTGAAACTTAGGCTCCTTTTTTGGCCACTTTGAATTTAGTGAACTTATCTACACTCATGAATGATCATCTGTGTCACGATCGAGCTTGGCCCTTGGTCCCCACTAATATTCCTTTAGACATTCCAAAATTCAAAGGAAAGAAAGGTGAGGATCTTGGTGATCATGTCACTACTTTTCACCTATGGTGCTTGTTGAATTCGTTGAACCATGATTCCATTCATTTGAGACTATTTCAACACACCTTCATAGGTCATGCTATGAAAAGGTACATCGAGTCGCTTGGGGGCACATATCAAACTTTTAACGATTTGGACTTGGTATTTCTTAACCACTTTCAGTTTCCGGTCCATTATGGCGTTGGAATCGAGATCTTGTTGACATTTCATTAGGATAAGACTACTCACATATTTTACCATATTCAAGAGTGGCATAGAATAAAGAGGTTAATTAAGGCCAACATTCCACTTGAGTTCTTATTGGAGTGGTTCCTCAACTCATTGTTGCCATACATCGTGAAGGATGTTTCGACATCCATAGTTGCTATTGAGGAGTATGCCATCTTCCAAGCTGAGCAATTAGACTTGATTTATGCATAGTCTGGGATCCTTTATGAGATTATACCTAATGCATTGATATCGAATCATGATCCTAAGCACAAACCTAGGGCGCATGCTGATGGCATTGTGGGCTTTGTGAGTGTGAAAGATGTGGACTAGGTTACAAACCAAATGCAAAATTTGTCTATTAACTAGTCTGCAACAAGACAAGTTATGGAATTCTTTTCTCGCACCGAATCTGTTGATGTACACTCTGTGCATTTGTTGAACCAGAAGGGTAACCAAAAACCCATACATAACAAAAATAAGGGGAAGAATAACCGCAAAGGTGGGAATAAGAAGGAAAACACTAATAGTGATAAGAACACTGAGAATTCTAGTGGGGAGAATACGCCTAAATGTAAGGTCAATTTCCCTTGTAATATTTGTGGAGGAGACCACCTTACATACTTGTTCCCGATGATCGATGACGCCTCGAATTCCATCGCACAGAGCCCATATGTGTTGATGAATCCTCTTGCTCGTAACAAGAACATGGATTCGAGTTCTTCGGCCACTAGAAATGGGTTTAGTGGGACTCAAAATCCTCTAGTCCATGATGGCGGTCATGGTTGTATCAATATGTTGTCAGGTATTCACTTTTCTACCCGTTCACGTGATTATGGTCCTTCACAACCGACTCTAGGGAAATATCCTCCACAACACGAGAATCCCTTGCAGATTGATAAGCCTAAGAATATAGAATAGGTTCCGAAAGGTGTCCTTAAATGCTCGACGCACACGGTGTGCAATGTCAACTTTAGAGGTGCTTTGGATGTTTCCTGCATAGAGGAATTCCTTGTTGGCTGCTTTGGGAGCTCATGATTTAAGTGGCTTGAGTGTGATTAAGTTTGACACCAATGATGTCCTACCTCGCTTTCCTTATCATGCGCCTTTTCAAGTCCATGTGGAGTGTATGAATAACACCATCAAAAGCACGGTTATTGATGAGGGCCCATCGACATCGGTGATGTCTTTGTCTTGTTGTAAGGGCCTTGGCTCTCCCTAGTTGTACCAATCTATGGCTATGCTAATAATGTTTAATTGATGCTCATTTTGGCTACATGGAATTATTCCTTCTCTTTAGGTTCAGTTGGGAGGGAAGTTCATGTTGGTCGAGGTCCAGGTGGTTGAAGCACCCCTTGAGTATAATCTTCTACTGGGTTGGAATGGATTTACGCCATGAAAGTGGTCATCTTGTATGTATTTTGTGTAGTATTCTTTTCCTATGAAGGAAGAATTGTGACGATTGATCAACTATCTTTTACTAATTCTTGTTCCTTTGCATCGTCGATATCTACGGTCTCGGTTACTTAGAATTATCAGTTGGAAACTAAGAACATTGGTGTCGGGATGTATCCTTCACTTATGGTAAATTTTAACTTTTTAGCGCCAATCTTAGCTATCGATTCCACTTCCGGTGGTGCTTTACCTTTGTTGAGTCCGATCCCATTTTGTACTTCGTATTTGAGTGATCCTTGGACTCTCCCTTCTCCAGTTGAATTGGGTGATGGATGTTCACTTGTTGGAATGGATATACTATTGTTTGCAACACAAATTGCTTACCAAGATGTACTTGATACCACTGCAGTCCCCGATCCCTCCTCTTCATGTAAAAAAGAGGAATATCGTTTGTTATCGCCTGCTTGGGCGGTTCACTCTTCATGCTCGCATGATTGCCTCAACAACACTTTACCTTTTGATGAATCTATTAGTGATTTCATGAATGGTTCAAAATGACCTTAGGAGGACATGCATCACCAATCTTACTTCCTCCCGAATCTTGAACGGATTGAGCATGATGAGTTTCAATCGACCTTACATGAGAAAGTTGGTCACCGTGTGGTCCTGGTGGATGCACATGGAGTATATTCTAAAGGGAACATGGCTAAAATTTCTTCTATGATTCTGATCAACATTTCTCGGACCCGTGGAAAAGAGGAAAACTTTTATATCAGTGCAGATTGTTGACTTAAAGATATTCAGATATACAACAAGCTCTTTAAAGGATTTTGTGACGTATTTTCTTGGTCTTATGAATAAATTCTATGGATAGACCCTTGCGTTGTTGAACATGAGATCAAAACATATCCTAACGCTAAGCCTGTTCAACAATGCTTACGAGCGGTGAATCCCCACAAGGCACCCGTTATCAAGGATGAGATAGAGAAACTCCTTGAAGTTAGTTTCATATACTCGGTTCCTTTAACAGAATGGCTATCCAATCCCATTCCCTTAGATAAGAAGCAAGGAACCATCATTGTGTGCACTAAATTTAGAGATCTGAACAAAGCTTATCCTAAAGATAACTTCCCCACTCCATTTATAGATCATATTATCGATAGTGTGTGGGAAGGGAGATTTTCTCGTTTATGGATGATTTTTTTGGCTACAATTAGATCCAGATTAAGCTTGAGGATCATAATAAGGATACATTTATTTTTCCTTGGGGTACTTTTACATACCGAAAGATCCCCTTCGACCTTAAAAACACCGAAGCAACCTTTCAGTGGACAATGACCTTTTCCTTTCATGACCTTAAACACATAATCGAAGTACGCCTAGATTACCTAGCTGATCACTCTCGTAAAATAGTGTATCATCAACACACCTTCAATTGTTATTAGAGAGTTGTTTCCATTATCAAATTCAGTTAAACCCTCAAAAGTGCATCTTTTGTGTCAGGACTGGTTTCATTGTTTCGAAAAAGGGGATTATGGTCAATCCATTGAAGGTTGAGGCAATACCTCGATTGCCTCCCCCGTGCACTATTTGTCAACTTTAGAGTCTCCAAGGGATGACTAATTTTATATGTTGATTCATTATGAACTATGCCAACCTTACCAAGGGTTTCATGCGCTTATTGAAGAAGGATACTTCGTTCTTTTGGGATTAGTGAGCCCAAGAGTCCTTTGAAACTCTTAAGAGAGCCTTGGCATTGATCCCTTTTCTTCATCCTCTGAAATATAGTAGATATTTCTTGCTTTATGTGGCCCGCATATCAAGAGACAGTTGGCATGGTCCTAGTTCAAGAGTATGACAAGCTTCATGAGCATGTTATCTATTATCTTAGCTGGAATCTTATTGACGTTGAAATTTGATACACTCATTTAGTGAAATTGGACTTAGTGACCATTCATGCAGTCCATAGATCATGGCATTACATTTTACTTCACTAGACTACCATGGTGGCACATATCAATCCATTTCAATTTGTTGTGACAAGACGAATCATAGGGGGGAAATACAATAAATGATTGTTATTTTACAAGAATTTGACCTTGATTTTATATCTGCAAAATCTAATAAGTCTTTGGTCTTCGCAGAGTTGATGTGAATTTCCCAAGGCTTGACGAGGACACAGATCATGAGGACTCATTCGTGGATGAAAATATTTTCCTCATCTCGTCTACAGAACCTTGGTATGGCTATGTCATCGTTTACCTTAGAACTCTAAAGTTCCCTCTTCACCTCTCAATGGATGAATAATGATGTATACGCCAACAAGTGAAAAAACACCTCCTAATCTATGACACTTTGTATCCCTGTGGGGTGGACTCCATCTTGCGTCATTTTCGTAAGTCACGAAGAGGCCGAGGTTGTGATTAATGACTATCACAATGGGGTGTGTGGTGGTCATTTATCCAGGCTTGCTACATTTGGCCATAAATTCTTGCGAGCAGGTTACTACTGGACATCTATCTTCAAATATCGGGTTAACACAATCAAGAGATGTCACCCTTGCTAAGGGTTTTCTCAAAATATGTGCTTGTGTCTTGACCCAATGCATCCTGTCATCACCGTCGGTCCCTTCACCAAGTGGGGGGTGGATTTCATGGATTACAACCCAGCTTCGCTTGTGGGGCATCACCATATTATTGTGGTCATGGATTACTTTACCAAGTGGACGTAGGCCATGCCGAAAGTTAAATCTGGTGGTGATACGGTCTCCCATTACGTGATCAATCATATTATCGCTCGGTTCCAGATTCCGAGAGAGATTGTCACTGACCTTAGCAGTCACTTTCAGAACAAGATGATGACATAACTAGCTTTAAATCTCGGGTTTAAGCAAGACCATTCATCGTCCTATTATCGCTAGGTGAATTACCAAGCGGAGGCGGTTAATAAATCCCTTAAGGACATTATACAAAAAACTATCAGGCAAAGCAAGTCAAATTGGCATATTATGTTGTATCCTGCTTTGTGGGCATACTGGATTCGAATTGAGATTTCCACTGTTTTTTCTCCATTTCAGTTAGTACATGGGGTGGAGTAGGTCCTACTTATTGAATGCAGAATCCATTCATTGAATTTAGCCATAGAGTTATTTCCTGACACATTGGAATTGGAACAATGCTTAGCCCACCTTAAGCAGCGTCGAGATGCCGTAGACGAAATAGAGGTTAATAAACATCACGTTAAGGCCCAGTATGATACGTCTATCTATCCCATACAATATGCTGAGGGTTAATTGGTACTCTTGTATGACCAATCTAGTGAACCATTGGGGGAAAGAAAGTTTAACCCTATGTGGCACAGTCCTTACATCACGAGGCGTGTCCTCTTGTCAGACCAGTGTGTCCAATACAAACAAGCCTCCAAGACAGTTGAACGGGCATGTTGTGTTTTGAAGAGCATATTTGAGTGGGAAAAATATTGCTAATACTGGCAAGAAAGTGTCTTGCAGACCCACGAACGAGTTCTCAGTGGGAGCACACTACCCATGAAAAATGGCCAAGGTAAGTAAGCATGCCAGAGAACTAATGGTGGAGACAGAGGTTGACTTGGAGTTGGTTTCGAACGCAGATGAGGAAGCCTTGCGGGAAGAGCACGACGGGAGTTCAGTGCAGAAGATGCCTTGGATGAAGATGAGAGTCTCAATGCTTGAAAGAAGTGCGGAACAAACAACCACAACCATTTGCAAGCAAGATGAGAAGGTAAACACCCTAGAAACATAGTTGATTCGAATGTAGAATCATCTAAATAGAATTGTGGAAAATTCCAAGAAGCCATCGACTCGGTGACAACTTTGGAGTTGAAAGAGCTAGTGCAAAAGGTGGGAGGACTGGAGGATGTAGTAGGAACTCTCTAATGCAACCATTTAAATAGAGAAGACCAGAAAGTCCGTGTCCCAAAGCTTGGAGGCGTGGTATAGAAAATTCAAGGTCGGTTGAAAGAGCAAGATGAGACCGTTATTTTGTTGAAAAAGGCTTTGGAAAATGGACATGGTGTAGCAACAACCATGAAGATAAGGATGAAAGAACCCAAGCCATATGATGACAGTTGAAACACCAAGTTGAATAGAATTTTTTGTTGGGACGTGGAATTGTACCTTGATCAAATGAACGACAGTTCAGATGAGGCAAAGGTTAACACGACAAAAATGTTCCCCATAGGGACCGCCAAGTTGTGATGGAGGAATCGAGCAGAGAACATGGCCGAGGGAAAGGAAATGGAACAAATTGAAATTGGAACTAGATGAGTATTGCTTTGAAGGAACAATTTGGGCTAGGGAACCAGGGATGGGTTACTTGTAATGAGCTCATGAAAGTGAAGCACAATGGGAGTATCCAAGTGTATATCAAAGCCTACTAGAGCCTCATGCTGGAAATCAAAGACATGAGTGAAGAATATAGACTTTACCATTTCATGAAAGGCTTACAGCTTTGGGTGCATACGAACTTGCATCGCCAAGGTGTAAAAACTCTTGCAGTAGCAGTTGTGACAACTGATAGGATTTTGAATTATCGAGCATATGGAAAGGATGAGCCCAAGGAAGTTGAAGACAATGGTGACAGGGCCCTAGGGAGATTCAAGAAAAATTTAAAAGGTAAATTGAAGAAGGGTGTGAACCACGAGGACAAGAATGTCAAAGGTGTAGAGCAGCCAAGGAGAATAAATCAGTTTCATGTTACATTTGTGCCAAAGATCACTAGGATGAAAATTGTCTGCTTAGACCACAAAAGTTGGCTACAGTAGAGCACATGGACAAACCCAGTGTAGGTGTGTTGCAAGTATTGAACGTTGTTCTAAAGAATGAACCAATGACAAAAAAAGAGCTTGACTACACTAAAATATGTTACATGCTGACGGAAGTGAATGAACATCAAGTTGTTGCCTTGGTGGGTAGTGGTGCTATGCATAATTTTTATCAAAAATGAAGTTGCACAAAGGCTTGGATTGTGGATAGAGTAAGGAAGTTCTTCGTTCAAGGTTGTGAACTCGATCAAGGAGAATGAGGTTGGGAAGGCCAACCATGTGCCTTTGAATATTAGAGAACGAACAAGAGAGATAAACTTCATGATTGTCACATTGGATGATTTTGAGGTCATCCTTAGGAAGCAATTCATGAAAAGAGCTAACAAATCTCCCATGCCACACTTAAGAATGTTGGCATTTATTTCACAAGAATTCCCATTCATGGTGCGAACAATGGAGAAGCTGCAACAAGGAGGAAGAGTCACATCTATGGCAGTGACATATTGCATAAGTGCGATAGGATTCTGCAAGGTTGCAGCTAGTGGACAAGAAAAATAAGAAAGATTGGCTTGTGTGGTGTTGGATCTTGCTAACAAGGAATCAATCATTCGGTTAGAAGAGCACATGAATACCATGGAAAATATTTTGTATTCAACTATGAAAAGTTTAGCGAAACTTGCTGAATTATGCACAAACATGGGAAAGAGTCAAGGTTGAGAGATGGGGTGCATAACAACCACCCAAGAAAATAAAGTTGTGCTAAGGAAAGGCACAAACACTTCTGTTGTAGATGGGAAATTATGGTTGGATGAAACAGAGACAATACAGTTATTCATTGAAGGAGATGGCATGATTGGTGGTAACATTACCCTTCTCCTACACTTAAGAAAACATGTTGCAAGGAATCCAAGTATGGACAACAACTGGGGTAATGGCCAAGGGCTCCATCCACCCATATCATTTGATTGAAGAAGCCAAAGGTCAAGGGTGCTCTACCTTTGGTGCAAGTAGGTTCATCCACAACTGTTAGAAGCAGGAAGCATGCTGAAAGAAGAATCCAACACGGATGAAGCGTGCAAGCTTTATTCCAAAATTAAGAGGTCATGAGGTTGTGGAGACTTGTGTAGAGAGGGAAGTGCAAGAGAAGAACGACAAAATCTAATTGGGCAGATTGATCACTCAAATGATTGTGAGAGACAAGGGAAGGAATACCATGCATATTGGAAGAGATGAAGCACAAGGGGTGGACTAAGAGGTTGGATTTAGTGTAGCAGGAAGCAATCTTGTGAAGGTTTCCAAGTGGCATAGAAGTGTGATGGGGAATTTGCTGAGGATGAAAAGTACTTGAGGTGGGGGAGGATGTCACGAATTTAGTTAGCTTCCTCACTCACCCAAGCTCAGACTTGCTTGGAAGTTCATCCAAAGGGCTCAAGAGATGTTATTCCTTCGCTTGGAGATGCCATTGATGTACCTGGTCATGTAAAAGTCATGAGGTAAAATCTTTGTTGTAAGTCGGGTCAATAGTACCCACAAAAGTATTTTATAAATGTTATTTTGAGACTTTATAGGTAGGTTGGCCCTAATTAAGGGACTAGGCTGACCTAGTTGGGTAAGTGAGTCACTCACTTTATGAGTATAAATAGGTGAGGCGCCTCCCTCATTGGTACACATCTCTCACACAACTAAGTGTGCAAGAGAGAGACTGAGGATGTTTGTTGGAGAGAGGAAGTTTTTTGTCTTATTCTTGGGGTTGTTTACTGTACTTGGTCGAATTCTATATTGAGGAGGTTTTGTTGGTTTTTCTACCCCAAGAGGGTTTCCCAAGATAAATCTTTGTGTTCTTTTGTGTTGTTGTGTTTGTCTTTTTAATGCTTATGGTTACGATGTTATGATGATAAATGTTTGAAGATCTTGTATAACCATTAAAATATTATCATGGTCTCAGAGCTTCCCTGAAACAAGTCTTTGTGCAATCGTGACACTGCTACAACTTCACCTATTGAACATTAGGGCTTCATGCTTGAAACCCTAGAAGGAAAAATCTAGTCATCCGAGCATTTTCACTATAACTTGACTTTGGCGAAGGCTTGGGAGCTTAAACTTGAATATGCTGAATTTGAGATATTGGTTACCTTGTGTATGAGTTTCAGCCCTAGATTCGATGTACTTTAGGATATATGATCCCTCCAAAATGGGGTTCCAGCCTCTTCCAAAATTCAATTTTAAACAGGTGACTTAGGGAGAAACATCATATATCGGACTAGGAATATCCAAATAAAATTTAGCAAGATGTTCCAGAAATGGAACGAACTGTAGTTTCTTTGGTGAAAGTTTCAGAACCTGAAGTTCAAACAATGACACATGGCTGAAGCTTTAACGTAAACCTAGTTTTCCTTTAAACATTGCAATCACTTAAACGATTAACATAAGTAGTGTATACCAGATGCAATGAATGTATATTAGAGCATGTGGCCTGTAGAGGTAATTCTTTAGATTTTTATTTTTTTAATTAATTTAAATTTTTGACTAATATGAGTCAAACCAGATGATATTAGTCAAATTACAATTCAGAATCACTAAAAATATGTAATCCTTTGACATTACTTACAGATTCATAGTTACAAGTACATAACCAACTTTGAACAAGTACAAATATTCAAGTACAAATATTCAACAAATCTCAAATATTCAAGTACATAACCAACTTTGAACAAGTACAAATATTCAAGTACAAATATACAAGTACAAATATTCAACAAATCTCTTGTCCATAAATATACCCAAAGCTGTAAATATTCGATCCCCTTATATCTCAAGTAGTAGACAACTGCTCTGACCCATCTCCAGCAAGCGATCACCCACCCCAATGAGATGAAACTCCATTAGGAAATGAACACAATAATGAATTGAAGATCAGTTTTGTGTGGGTTAATCTTCAACGATTCCACCAAAAGTAAGAGGACGCAAGGTGTGTCTAAGAAAATGGTGAAAGCACTGATATTTAATCTGGGGATGGTGTACTCATGTTGGGAGGTCCATGCCAGGATCCATGACTGCGACACCTGCTTTTCAAATTCTTCCCACAAACTAGGACTAGGAGGTATGTGCCTTGATCTCGTGTTTCCTGCCTTATAAGCCACGAGCTGCCGAAATCTCTCGCTAACCAGGCCTCCCAATAAGAGAATAGGGAGTAGGAAAAACATCCAAACCAAAGGAATAAAGTTTATGTCGAACCCTAAGCATGCCTCCTATGAAGTAACCTATAGCTCTCATAATATTAAATGAGGGAATATTCATAAATAATATATTTCTTGTACAATATGTGAATTAACACAAGAAATGAGATGATAATTAAAGCATAATAGTCACTGGTCCAACTTTGAGCACGCGGGGTGGTCACCTGGGGTAAAATAATTCCCATGAAGACGCACATCACGACCCTCGACCCTAAAATCAAGAGTTATTTATTATGAATTTCTTCGTACAGATCGTTCACTAATGCTGGGTTGAGCCTCCGCTCATTTAAAATGATCACAATGGGGTACTGCACCAATCCCAACAATTGAACATTGAGAGCCATGACTGGTGCACATCTAAAATGAGAAGCAACAACGACAAAAATATCGACCACACATATAGGATCATTGGAAGATTAAACTTACCACTAAGTAGTACCAAATAACTCCACCCCAAATGAAATTTGGAGTGGGTAGTGCTTAGAGCTGGAGCAAAATCTAGAAGAGGTGCCATTATTTTAATTTTTTTTTTTAACAAAATCAAGAAAATGTTAATAAAATCAAGATAGAATTACCACTTATTATCAGAATTCCAAAGCAAGGAGGGGTATCCTCGTCGCAGGAGCTGGAAGTATTTATAGGAAGATGACATAAATATAATAATTTGAAATTATGGCTGTCCATCGTTCCTAACAACTGAAGACTGAGATATCTAAGAAGAAGATACTTTCCACGGATCTAATGCTTATTTCTTCACCATGACTGGCACACGTCCAAAACGACAAGCAACAATAGAAAAAAATACCGACCACACAAATAGGATCATTGGAAGATTAATCTTACCACTAAGTTGTACCCAAAAAATCCACCCCAAATGAAGGTAGTGCTTAGAGCTGAAGTGAAAACTAGAAGAGATGGCGTCATTTTAACAAAATTTTAACAAATTTTAACAAAATCATGAAAATGTTAACAAAATCAAGAAATCATTACCACTTATTATCATAATTCCAAAGCAAGGAGGGGCATCCTCGTCGCAGGCGCTAAAAGTATTTATAGGAAAATAACATGAATATAATAATTCGAAATTATGGCTGTCCATCGTTCCCTTCAATGTAAAGCATCTACAACAGAGGGTACAATGACATACCCTTCAACGTAAAACATCTGCAACAGAGACTATAGTGACATACTTATGTTTTAAAAGGGAAAAACGAACATTCTCTTCAACATAAAACATCTTCAATAGAGACTACAATGACATACCCTTCAATGTAAAATATTTGCAACAGAGGCTACAATGACATACTTAAGTTTTGAAAGAGAAAAATGAACGTTCCCTTCAACATAAAACATCTACAACATAAGCTATAATGACATACCCTTCAACGTAAATCATCTGCAACAGAGGCTACATTGACATACTTAAGTTTTGAAATGGAAAAACGAAACGTTTCCTTCATTGTAAAACATTTTCAATAGAGGCTACAGTGACATACCCTTCAACGTAAAGCATATGCAACAAAGATTGCAGTGATAAACTGTGACATACTTACGTTTTGAAAGAGAAGAACGAACATTCCCTATAACGTAAAGCATCTGCAACAGAGGCTATAATGACATACCCTTCAATGTAAAGCATCTGCAACAGAGGCTATAATGACATACCCTTCAATGTAAAGCATTTGCAACAGATGCTATAGTGACATAAGTTTTGAAAGAGAAAAATGAACGTTCCCTTCAACGTAAAACATTTGCAACAAAGGCTACAGTGACATGCCCTTCAACGTAAAGCATCTACAACAGAGGCTACAGTGACATACTATGACATACTTACGTTTTGAAAGGAAAAAAAAACGTTCCTTCAATGTAAAGCATCTGGATCAGAGACAACAATGATATACCTTTCAACGTAAAACATTTGCAATAGAGGATACAGTGACATACTTATGTTTTGAAAGTGAAACACGAACTTTTCCTTCAACGTAAAGCATCTACAATAGAGGCTATAGTGACATACCCTTCAACGTAAAGAATCTGCAACATAGGCTACAATGACATACTATGACATAGTTTCATTTTGAAAGGGAAAAAGGAACGCTCCCTTCAATGTAAGACATTTGCAACAAAGATTACAAGGACATCTCAACTCTTAGCATGCGAGGTGGTGACCCGGGGTAAAATGATTCCTCTAAAGACGCACATCATGACCCTCGAACCTAAAATTATTAGTTATCTATTATGAATTTCTTCGTACAGATCCTTCACTAATGTCGGGTTGAGCCTCCGCCCATTTAAAATTCTCACGATGGGGTAATGCTCCAATCCCAACAACTGAATACTGAGAGCTCCGAGAAGAAGATACTTCGCACAGATCCAATGCTTCTTTCTTCTCCATGACTGACACACATTCAAAATGAGAAGCAACAACAACAAAAATATCGACCACACAGATAAGATCATTAGAAGATTAATCTTACCACTAAGTAGTACCCAACAAATTCACCCAAATGAAATTTGGGGTGGCTACTGCTTAGAGATGGAGTGAAAACTGGAAGAGCTGCAATCATTTTAACAAAATAAAAAAAATGTTAACAAAATCAAGAAATCATTACCACTTATTATTAGAAATCCAAAGCAAGAAGAGGTATCCTCATTGCAAGCGCTGAAAGTATTTATAGGAAGATAACATGAATATTTTAATTTGAAATTATGGTTGTCCATCGTTCCCTTCAACATAAAGCATCTGCAACGGAAGCTATAGTGACATACCCTTCAACATAAAACATATGCAATAGAGGCTACATTTACATACTTACGTTTTAAAGGGAAAAACAAGCGTTCCATTCAACATAAAACATCTCCAACATAGGATACAATCACATACCCTTCAACGTAAAACATCTGCAAGAGAGGCTACACTAACATGCTTAAGTTTTGAAAGAGAAAAACAAACGTTCCCTTCAACGTAAAACATGTGCAATAGAGGATACAGTGACATACCCTTCAACGTAAAGCATCTACAACATATGCTACAATGGCATACTTACGTTTTGAAAGGAAAAAACAAACCTTCCCTGCAATGTAAAGCATCTGCAACAAAGGCTACAACAATATTCCCTTCAATGTAAAGCATCTGCAATAGAGGCTATAGTGACATAATTACGTTTTGAAAGAGAAAAACGAACGCTCACTTTAATGTAAAGCATCTACAACAGGGAATACAGTGACATACCCTTCAATGTACAACATCTGCAATAGAGGCTACAGTGACATACTATGACATATTTATGTTTATTATGATTTTTTCATACAAATCCTTCACTAATGATGGGTTGAGCCTTTGTTCATTTAAAATGCCCGCGATGGGGTACTGCACCAATCCTAACAACTCAAGACTAAGAGCTTTGAGAAGAAGATACTTCCCACGGATCCAATGCTTCTTTCTTCTCCATGACTAGAACACGTCCAAAATGAGAAGAAACATAAGCAAAATTATCAACCACACAGATAAGATCATTGGAAGATTAATCTTACCACTAAGTAGTACCCAAAAACTTCACCCAAAATGAAAAGGATAGTGCTTAGAACTGGAATGAAAACTAGAAGCGCTGTCATCATTTTAACAAAATTTTAACAAAATCAATAAAATGTTAGCAAAATCAAGAAAAAATTGCCACTTATTATCGGAATTCCAAAGTAAGGAGGGGTATCTTCGTCGCAGACGCTAAAAATATTTATAGAAAGATAAAATTAATATAATAAATTTGAAAATATGGTTGTCCATCATTGCCTTCAAGGTAAAGTATCTGCAACAGAGGGTATAGTGACATACGCTTCAACGTAAAGAATATGCAACCGAGACTATAGTGAAATACTTACGTTTTAAAAGAAAAAAACGAACGCTCCCTTCAACGAAAAACATCTGCAACATAGGTTACAATAACATACCTTTCCACTTAAAACATCTGCAACAAATGAGACACTGACATAATTAAGTTTTGAAAGGTAAAAATTAACATTCCATTCAATGTAAAACATCTTCAACATATGCTACAGTGACATACCCTTCAACATAAAGCATCTGCAACATAGGCTACACTGACATACTACGACATACTTATGTTTTGAAAAAGAAAAATGAACATTCCCTTCAACATAAAACATCTGCAACAGAGGCTACAATGACATACCTTTCAACGTAAAACATCTGGAATAGAGGTTACAGTGAAATACCTACGTTTTGAAAGGTAAAAATGAACGTTTTTTTCAACGCAAAACATATGCAACAGAGCCTACAGTGATATACCCTTCAACGTAAAGTATCTGCAAAATATGCTACAATGACATACTTACGTTTTGAAAGGAACAAACGAACATTCCATTCAACATAAAACATCTACAACAAAGGCTACAGTGACATACCCTTCAATGTAAAACATCTGCAACAGAGGCTATAGTGACATAATATGACATACTTACATTTTGAAAGGGAAAAACGAATGTTTCCTTCATCGTAAAGCATCTGCCACAAAGGATACAATGACATCTCAACATTCAGCACGTGAGGTGTTGACCTAGGGTAAAATGATTCCGATGAAGACGCACATCATGACCCTTGACCCTAAATTCAAGAGTTATTTATTATGAATTTATTCATACAAATATTTCACTAATGTTGGGTTAATCCTCCACTCATTTGAAATGCTCATGATGGGGTACTTCCCACGTATCCAATGCTTATTTCTTCTCCATGACTAACACACTTCCAAAATGAGAAGCAAAAACAACAAAAATATCGACCACACAGATAGAATCATTGGAAGACCGATCTTGCCACTAGATAGTACCCAAAAACTCCACCCCAAATGAAAAATAATGCCTAGAGCTGGAGCAAAAATTAGAAGAGTTGTCATCATTTAACAAAATAAAAAAATGTTACCAAAATGAAGAAAACATTACCACTTATTATCGGAATTTCAAAGCAAGGAGGGGTATCCTCATCACAGACGCTGAAAGTATTTATAGGAAGATAACATGAATATAATAATTCAAAATTATGGCTGTTCATCATTCCCTTCAATGTAAAGCATTTGTAATAGAGAGTAGAGTGACATACCTTTCAACATAAAGCACCTGCAACAGCCACTACAGTGACATACTTACATTTTGAAAGGAAAAACAGACGTTCCCTTCAACGTAAAGCATCTGCAACAGTGGGTACAATGACATACCCTTCAACGTAAAACATTTACAACAGAGGCTACACTAACATACTTAAGTTTTGAAAGATAAAAATGAACGTTCCCTTCAACGTAAACAATCTACAACAGAGGCTATAGTGAAATACCCTTCAATGTAAAGCATCTGTAATAGCAGTTAGAGTGACATACTTACATTTTGAAAGGGAAAAAATAATGTTCCATTCAACGTCGAGCATTTGCAATGGAGGCTATGATGACATACCTTTCAATGTAAAACATCCGCAATAGAGGCTACAGTGACATAATTAAGTTTTGAAAAGGAAGAACGAACGTTCCCTTGAACGTAAAGCATTTACAACAGAGACTACAATGACATACCCTTCAATGTAAAGCATTTGCAAAAGAGGCTATAGTGACATACTATGACATACTTACGTTTTGAGAGAAAAAAAATGAGCGTTCCCTTCAACATAAAGTATTTGCATCAGAGGCTACAGTGACATACTATACATTTTGAAAGGGAAAAATTAATCTTCCCTTCAACGTAAAGCATAAACAACTAGGGCGACAATGACATATCCTTCAATGTAAATCATCTACAATAGTGTCTACAATGACATACTGTGAATGACATACCCTTCAACGTAAAGCATCTGCAATAGTGTCTACAATGACATACTATGACATAATTATGTTTTGAAAGGAAAAAATGAACGTTCCCTTCAACGCAAAATATTTGCAATAGAGGCTATAGTGACATCTTAACTCTGAGCACATGAGGTGGTGACTTGGGGTAAAATGATTCCCATGAAGATGCACATCACGACCCTCGACCCTAAAATCGGGATTTGTCTATTATGAATTTATTTGAACAGATCCTTTACTAATGCCAGGTTGAGCCTCACTCATTTAAAATGCTCATTGTGGGTAATGGCACCAATCCCAACAACTAAAGATTGAGAGCTCCGAGAAGAAAATACTTCCCACGAATCCAATGCTTCTTTCTGGTCCATGACTGAAAAATGTCCAAAATAAGAAGCAACAACAATAAACATATCGATCGCGTAGATAGGATTATTGGAAGATTAATCTTACCACTAAGTAGTACCCAAAAAATTTCGGGTGGGTAGTGCTTAGAGCTGGAGCGAAAAGTGGAAGAGATGCCATCATGTTAACAAAATCAATAAAATATTAACTAAATCAAGAAAGCATTACCACTTATTATCGGAATTCCAAATCAAGGATGGGTATCCTCATTGCAGGTGCTGAAGTATTTATAGAAAAATAACATGAATATAATAATTTGAAATTATGGTTGTCCATCGTCCCTTTCAACGTAAAACATCTGCAATAGAGGGTACAATGACATACCCTTCAATGTAAGGCATCTGCAACAGAGGCTACAATGACATACTGTGACATAATTACATTTTGAAAGAGAAAAAAAATGTCCTATTCTACATAAAGCATCTGCAACAGAGACTACAATAACATACCATTCAATGTAAAGTATCTGCAACAGAGGCTACAGTGACATACTTAAGTTTTGAAAGGGAAAAATGAAAGTTACTTTCAATGTAAAACATCTGCAATAGAGGCTACAGTAACATACCCTTAAACGTAAAGCATATGCAACATAGGATACATTGACATACTTATGTTTTGAAAGGGAAAAATGAATGTTCCCTTCAACGTAAAGCATCTATAACAGAGGCTACAGTGACATCTCAACTCTGAGCACGCGAGGTGGTCACCTGGGGTAAAATGGTTCCCATGAAGACGCACATCACGACCCTCGATGCTAAAAGCAGGAGTTGTTTGTTATGAATTTCTTCATACATATCCTTCACTAATACCGGTTTAAGTCTCCGCTCATTTAAAATGCTCACGATGGGGTACTACACCAATCCCAACAACTGGAGACTGACACATCTAAAATGACAAGCATCAACAACAAAAATATCGACCACATAGATAGGATCATTGGAACATTAATCTTACCACTAAGTAGTACCCAAAAACTTCACCCCAAATGAAATTTGAGGTATTCATTTGGGGTGGGTAGTGCTTAGAGGGAGCAAAAACTCGGAGAGCTGCCATTATTTTAACAAAATTATAACAAAATCAAGAAAATGTTAACAAAATAAAAAAACCATTACCACTTATTATTGGACTTCCAAAGCAAGGAGTGGTATTTATAGGAAGATAACATGAATATAATAATTTGAAATTATGGCTGTCCATTTTTCTCTTCAACGTAAAGCATCTGCAACAAAAGGTACAGTGACATACCCTTCAATGTAAATGTAAATCATCTGCAATAATGTTACAATGACATACCATGACATACTTACGTTTTGAAAAGGAAAAATGAATGTTCCCTTCAATGTAAGTCATTTGCAAAAGAGGCTACAATGACATACCCTTCAATGTAAAACATTTAGAATAGAGACTACAATTGACATATTTAAGTTTTGAAAGGAAAAAAATGAACGTTCCCTTGAATGTAAAAAATTCTGCAACAGAGGCTATAGTGACATACCCTTCAATGTAAAACATATGCAACTGAGGCTAAAATGACATACTTACATTTTGAAAGGGAAAAACAAACATTCCCTTCAATGTCAAACATCTATAACAGAGGATATAATGACACAACCTTCAATGTAAAGCATCTGCAAGAGAGACTACAATGACATACTTAAGTTTTGAGGGAAAAAATGAATGTTCCATTCAACGTAAAACATTTGCAACAGATGTTACATGGACATACCCTTCAACGTAAAGCATCTGCAAAAAACGTTATAGTGACATACTTACGTTTGAAAAGAGAGAAACGTACATTCCCTTCAACGTAAAGAATCTGCAACAGATGTTACAATGACATTCCCTTCAACGTAAAACATCTGCAATAGGGGCTACAGTGACATACTTACGTTTTGAAAGGGAGAAACGAACATTCCCTTCAACGTAAAGCATCTACAACAAAGGCTACAATGGCATACTTACATTTTGAAAGGAAAAAATGAATGGTTATTTTAACATAAAGCATATGTAACAGAGGCTTCAATGAGATCTCAACTTTGAGCACGCGAGGTGATGACCCGTGGTAAAATGATTCCCATGAAGATGCACATCATGACCGTCTACCCTAAATTTAGGAGTTGTTTATTATGATTTTCTTCGTACAAATCCTTCACTAATGCCGGGTTAAGCCTTCACTCATTTAAAATGTTCACGATGGGATACTACACCAATCTCAACAATTAAAGACTAGGATCTCTGAGAAGAAGATACTTCCCACGGATCCAATGCTTCTTTCTTCTCCATGACTGGCACACGTCCAAAATGAGAAGCAACAACAACAACCATATCAACCTCACATATATGATAATTGAAAGAATAATCTTACCATTGAGTAGTACCCAAAAACTCCAACCCAAATTTCATTTGGGATGGGTAGTGCTTAAAGATGGAGCGAAAACTAGAAGAACGACCATCATTTTAACAAAATCAAGAAAATGTTAACAAAATAAAAAAAAACATTACTACTTATCATCGGAATTCCAAAGCAAGGAGGGGTATCCTCGTCGTAGGTGCTGAAAGTATTTATAGAAATATAACATGAATATAATAATTTGAAATTATGGTTATCCATCTTTCTCTTCAACGTAAAGAATCTACAACATAGGGTATAGTTACATACTCTTCGACGTAAAACATCTGCAACAGAGGCTACAATGACATACTGTAACATACTTTCATTTTGAAAGGGAAAAACAAACGTTCCCTTCAACGTAAAGCATATGCAACATAGGCTACAATGACATACCATTCAACGTAAAACATTTGCAACAGAGGCTACAATGACATACTTAAGTTTTCAAAGGGAAAAATAAACATTCCCTTCAACGTTAAACATTTGCAACAGAGGCTATAATGACATACCCTTCAACGTAAAGCATCTGCATCAAAGGCTATAGTGACATACCCTTCAACGTATAACATCTGCAACAGAGGCTACAGTGACATATTGTGACATACTAACATTTTGAAAGGGAAAAATGAATTTTTCCTTCAACGTAAAACATTTGCAACAGAGAATACAATGACATACCCTTCAACGTAAAGCATTAGCAACAGAGGCTACAATGACATACTCAACTTTTGAAAGGGAAAAATGAACGTTCCCTTCAACGTAAAACATCTGCAACAGAGGCTACAGTGACATACTATGACATACTTACGTTTTGAAAGGGAAAAATTAATGTTCCCTTCAACGTAAAACATCTGTAACATAGGATACAATGATTGTTAGGTATAACTTCCGATTGATTGTTATTCCAATGCCAATGCATATATTTATACATTACAGGCGGTGGTTGAGATTCCGACTGGCCTATCCATATTCCTACGTAACTATTCAGCTTCCCTATTCTTTATTTATTTATTTACAATATTATAATCCCTAACGGATTATATTCTAACAATCCCCCTCTTAATCTGAAGGGGTGTTTGTAAGTCCGAGCATGTTTCTGAATCTTTCAAACTTTTCTCGTCCAAGCGCTTTGGTGAAGATGTTTGCAACTTGATCATTTGTGGAACAATGTCGAAGATGGACTGTCTTGGCCTCTACATGATGTCGAATCAAATGAAACTTTAT